>CM054166.1:39981449-39993949 GCA_028751875.1 Rapana venosa
AAATGTATTGAATTTGTTGTTTGGTGTATTTTTTCGACCTATTTGTCTTTTAATGTGGGTCATCTGGCTGTACCTGTGTGTATTGTATGTTATGGATAGGATTGTTATAGAGACAGGCAGTGTTGTTGGTGTTTATCACAATTACAGTATTGCCTGCAGTTCATTTGTTGATTCTGATGCCAGTTGAAGATGTGCTCTCTCTCTCTCTCTCTGTATTTCTCCCCCCCCCCCCTCTCTCTCTCTTTTGCTCTATCTAGTTTAATTAATTATTATAAATAGACCTATTTTGAGATACATGTTTGTGCCAGTGAAGGATTATGCTTTTATTGAAAACATGACCGATTTCTTTATTTTCTAATCATAGAATGAACTTCATTTTGTATTCCCTAACCAGGGAAAGAGCCGAATACAACTTTGTAAATGCTTCTAATGGGAAACCCTTAAAGAGAGAGAGAGAGAGAGAGAGAGAGAGAGAGAGAGAGAGAGAGAGAGAGAGAGAGAGAGAGATTTCTGTCTGTCTGTCTTTCTCTCTCTCCCTCCCTCCTTCTCTCTGTCTCTGTCTCTCTCTCTCTCCCTATCTCTCTGTCTCTCTCTCTCCCTCTCTCCCTCTCTCCCTCTGTCTCTCTCTCTCTGTGGTCTCTCTCGCTGTGTCTCTCTCTGTTCTCTGTCTGTCTGCCTCCTCCCTCTCTCTCTGTCTCTGTCTGTCTCTCTCTCCCTCTCTCTCTGTCTCTGTCTCTCAGTCTCCCTGCCTCGTTTTATGGTGTCTTATCCCCCATGAGCGGCAAGCCCAATACCACTCAGGGAAGTGTGCAGATTTGCAGCCAGACCTGTCTCCATTAGTTCTGTGGATGGAGCGGAGGCAGGAACACAGCGTGAGAACATTCGTGTGGCCAGTGGTCAGTACACAGCAGTGCCATGGCGGTCAGCTCTTATGGCCTGATCATACCGTCCACTGTTTCTTGTGCAAATAAGGAGTGATGATTGTTTTATTATTGTTGTTGTTGTCTGTGGTGTTGCTACTCCCTCTCATGAGGGCCTGTGGCAGAATCATGAACAGATTAGTTGAACTTGAATGTCTTTCTCTTTCTCTGTTCGCCTCTGTGTCCCCCCCCCCCCTCCTCTCTCCGTCCCTCTGTTTTTCTCTCTGTCTCTCTCTCTCTGTCTTTCTACCTTTCTGTCTTTCTACCTTTCTCTCTCTGTCTTTCTCTCTGGCTCTCTCTATGTCTTTCTGCCTTTCTCTCTCTGTCTTTCTCTCTGCTCTCTCTGTCTTTGTGCCTTTCTCTCTCTGTCTTTCTCTTTGTCTCTTTGTCTATTCTCCTCAGTCCGTCTCTAGATGTGTGTCTCTGTGACCTCTTTCTGTCTGTCTGTGTCTGTCTGTATCTGTGTGCCGGTCTGTGTGTCTGTCTTTTGTCTGTCTATCTGTCTCTCACTCTCTCCTATCTCCCCCCCTCTCTCTCTCTCTCTCTCTCTCTCTCTCTCTCTCTCTCTCTCTCTCTTCGGATGAGACTATAAACTGAGGCCCCGTGTTCGAACGCATGCAGAACATCTTGCGCACACGTTAAATCCTGTTCCGCTTTTCGGAAGAGTGGGCCATTGTGTGTCGGTGGAAACAGATGACAAAATTTACAAAGCCGCACACACACGGGGACTGGATGTAAAACACATGAGTGCTTATTCCATTATCCTCGATATCAAAGAATAAATAAATAAATATCTCTCCTCTCTCTCTTGTTATCTCTCTTCTGTGTTTTTGTCTGTCTGTCTCCCCCCCTCTCTCTCTCTCCTCCTTCTCTCTCTCTCTCTCTCTCTCTCTCTCTTCCTCTCTCTCTCTCTCTCTCTCTCTCTCTCTCTCTCTCTCTCTCTCTCTTCTCTCTCTTCTCACTCTGTCGCAGTGTATTTGAATGTCACAGTGTATGAATGATTTACATTCTTTGATAATAGGACACAGTCATGTCCTAATTTCGTATCATAGATAGACATGGAGGCATGCACGAATACTTGTTTTTTAAAACAAGGAAGAATAATTCAGCTGCTGTGAACGTGTGCATGTTGTATGTGTGGCATTCTGCGCTCCCCTTATCTCTTGTTTTATTCAGCGTTGTCAGAGCAAACCTACGTCCTTTGGCTCGTGCCATTTCCTGGTCAAAAGTTCTCTCTGTCTCTGTCTGTCTGTTTGTCTGTCTGTCTGTCTGTCTGTCTGTCTCTCTTGGAGGGGAGGAGGGAGGTGGGTGGTGTCTCTTGGATCAGTGTGTTATAATAATAATAATAATAATGTATGGAATTTATATAGCGCTGAATCTTGTAAAGCAACAAATCAAAGCGCTCAGATTTTATTTCATACCACTTTAAGTCATGGCAGATTTCTCTCCGTGAAATTCGGGCTGCTCTCCCCGGGGAGAGCGGGAGAACGCGTCGCCACTTAGCGCTGCGCCACCCTTTCACCCCTTTTTTTTTTTCTGCAGCTGTATTTGTTTCCCTATCAGAGTGGCTTTTTTCTAAGAATTTTGCCAGGGACAACTGTGTTATCAAAGTACTCAGAAAAAAGACTGAATTGGAAAACAGAGAGAATACGCGATGATCTTTTTTTCATTTCATTTCATTTTCATACCACTTTCAGTGACGGCAGATTTCTCTCAGCGTGAAATTCGGACTGCTCTCCCCGGAGAGAGCGCGACGCCACAAGAGCAGCGACACCCATTTTTTTTTCCTGTCTGCAGCTGTATTCGTTTCCCTATCAGAGTGGCTTTTCGCGACAGAACGTTGCCAGGGACAACTCCCTTCTTGCCTTGTGTGGGTAATTACTAGTGTGGGACCACACGTGACCTGGCTTGATCCTCTCAGCCGTCACTCGGGTCTAGGGGCGGCAAGTGTCAGTCAGGCCACACGGGATCACACCACCGCTCACCTCTGACCCGACGTTTCGCTTTCCAGACAGGCGCGTTCCTCTAGACCAGCATCCCCTGTACAACAGCAGCAACAAGCCACAGACTACAACGAAAATCCATTCCAGGATTCGTGGTTCCTTCTTGTCATCTCGCCCATACCCATCACAAGGACCATGACAATTATCCAGACTGTCGCCTCAGTGTGGTCACCAAGGGCACCAGTGTCTACTGTCAGAGGCAAGATGTTGCATCACCTCCCAGCCCCTTGACATGATGAACCCCCAGGCTGACACATCACAGTAACGTGACAGGACGCCTGAAGTCATGTATACAAGAAAGGGAGGACAAGATAGACATGTCAACATGAAATGACCATAAAGTCATGTGATCTTGATACTATGCCTGCGTCTCTTTTCACGCAGTGCCTTCCGCAGCTTATACCAACTATTAAGAAGATTGTAAACTCATCTCTTCTTTCGGGAATTTTTCCAACAGCTCTCAAAACTACAATAGTAACACCTCTACTCAAAAAGCACGACCTCGACTCTTACATTATGAAGAACTACAGGCCTGTTTCTAACCTACCTTTCAGCTCCAAAGTCCTTAAAAAAAGTTCTTCTAAAACAACTCAACAGCCATCTTCATTCAAATAGTCTCCTTCCCGCATTTCAGTCTGCCTATCGCGCCAACCACAGCACGGAAACCACCCTAGTCCATACGTTAAACACGCTTCTAAACGCTTCTGACTCAGAGAAAATATCCCTTCTCACTCTTCTCGACTTATCTGCAGCATTTGACACTAAAGATCAATCTATCCTTCTCTCCCGTCTCCAAAAAAACGTTTGGTATCAAAGGCGCAGCCCTTACCTGGTTTAGTTCATACCTCACTGACCGATTCCAGACAGTCACAGTAAACAAAAGTCAATCAATTCCTGCAAAACTGGAATGTGGAGTCCCACAAGGAACAGTTCTGGGCCCTGTTCTGTTCACTCTTTACACTGTTCCACTCTCATATATAATAAATCCTCATCAGATCAACCATCATTTCTACGCTGATGACTCTCAGATTCAAAGCAGTGACACTCCTGAAAATCTGCCTTCTCTCTTGACAAATATGTCACTCTGCCTTCAAGACATTCAAAACTGGATGATACAAAACAAGTTACAGCTAAATGCAGATAAAATCGAAGCCATGATTATAGGGACCAAACAAACTCTCTTCCATCACAGCAGATTCAATAGAACTCGGCAATACATCAATTCCACTATCCACTGCAGTTAAGTATCTAGGTGTTGTTATTGACAACACACTCTCTATGCAAAAATTCATCTCCCAGACCTGCCAGTCCTGCTACTATCAATTACGACGTATAAGTGCAATCCGAAAGTACCTGTCTTCTGATGCAACATCCAAACTTGTCACATCTCTCATTCTTTCACGTCTGGACTATTGTAATTCTCTTTTGGCTGGTCTGCCAGCATCATCTATCCACTCCCTTCAACGTATACAAAACTCTGCAGCTCGATAAGTCCTCAAGAAAAAAAATCTGAGCATATTACTCCTCTCCTGCAATCTCTCTACTGGTTGCCTGTGCCACAGAGAGTAAAATACAAGATCAGTACCCTCTGTTACATATGTCTTCACAAAACAGCACCCTCATATCTCTGTGAATGTCTTCACCTGTACACTCCATCTCGTTCCCTCCGCTCTGCTGCAGATACCCTGGGCTTACGAAAACCTAGATTCAACCAATCTACTGTTGGCCGTCGCTCTTTCTCTATTTTTCTGGTCCATCAATCTGGAATGACCTCCCTCTCTCCCTTCGTGAAAAGCCTACTTACGACAGCTTTAAATCCAGCCTCAAGACATACCTATTTCAAACCTAAGATTTTTCCCTCTTGTTTCATCTCATATATATCCCTGCCTTTAAAAGCCAAAATTCCATCACCCTGCTGAAATGTACAACCTGTGTGTGTGTGTGTGTGTCAAAGTCAAAGTCAAAGTCAAACTTTTATTTTCAGATGGGACGGGATAGCTCAGTGGTCGGAGCACTCGCTTTCCCCCAGCCAAGTTAAGCAGCGTCGAGCGTGGTTACCAGTTGGATGGGTGACCGTTTGCGCGCCTTGGCTTCAGTACAGTTCCCCCAGTTCACCCAGCTGTAAATGGGTACCTGCCCTCTTTAGGGTCAGGGAAGGTAAAGCAGCGAGGGAGAGGAGATGGGCGCCGCCCTCAATGTGCTGGCCCTAGAGAAGTGAGGTCTCTGACGCCTCGCTCCCCTACGACCTTATAGGTTATGGGACTCCTTTACCTTTACCTTTACATTGAATAAGCAGTGCATTTGCTTTTTTTCATCAAGCCATCTATCTAGGGACGGGATAGCTCAGTGGTCGGAGCACTCGCTTTCCCCCAGCCAAGTTAAGCAGCGTCGAGCGTGGTTACCAGTTGGATGGGTGACCGTTTGCGCGCCTTGGCTTCAGTACAGTTCCCCCAGTTCACCCAGCTGTAAATGGGTACCTGTCCTCTTTAGGGTCAGGGAAGGTAAAGCAGCGAGGGAGAGGAGATGGGCGCCACCCTCACTATGCTGGCCCTAGAGAAGTGAGGTCTCTGACGCCTCGCTCCCCTACGACCTTATAGGTTATGGGACACCTTTACCTTACCTTACCATCTATCTAAAGAAAAAAAGCGAGAAAAAAGATAATGTATATGCAGATATAGAACAAACAACAACCCTAATCTATGGTAAACTATACAAATCAAACAAGAAAAGACAATAAAATATGTATATATGAATTAAAAACAAAACAAAAAACCCAGAAAAATATTAAACCATACAATTCAAATAATTAAAAAATCTTGAAAAAATATCCGTCATAACACAAACAAACAAGCAACACAGAAAAACCAAACCAAAACAAAAAAGAAGACAAAACAGAATTTTTTTTTTTAAAACCCACACAAACTGCTCCCCCCCCCCCCCCCCTCACACACACATACACACACAAAACTTCAACCATACAAACAACTGAATAAAACAACAAAAAAGAAGAGTCAACAAGAACAACCACAACAAGGAAATAAACAATCAAACAAACACAAACATACGATACAAACAACAACAGCGACAATAACTAACATAGGACAAGAAAAACAGCCAAGACAAAATTAATGAAGAACAATATAGAACTAACAAAAGACGAGAAAAAAAGTCCAAATACCCCCTCCCCAAGAAAACCACCCTAAACCCAAACAAGCAAAAAGCAAAATAAACCAGAACCCATCACCACCAACAATAACAACAACAACAACCAAATGGATATAAACAGAGGAAACTGATGTATCATTTTTTTTTTTTTTTATTAAAAAAAAAAAAAATAATTTTTATACCACTTTAAGTCACGAGATTTCTCTGCGTGAAATTCGGGCTGCTCTCCCCGGGGAGAGCGCGTCGCCACAAGAGCAGCGCCACCCTTTTTTTTTCTCTTTTTTTTTCTTTTGGTCTGCAACTGTATTTATTTCCCTATCAGAGTGGCTTTTTTCTAAGAATTTTGCCAGGGACAACTGCCTTGTTGCCGTGGGTTCTTTTACGTGCGCTGAAAATTTTGTGTAACACACGGGACCTCGGTTTATCGTCTCATCCGAAAAACTAGCGCCCAGACCACCACTCATGGTCTAATGGATGGGGGAAAATTTCGGGCCCAAACGGGGTACGAACCGCGCACACACCCGACCCGGACTTTTCGCATTCTAGACAGGCGCGTTACCTCTAGACCACCGATCCACCTTACATACACATACACATGCACATCCTTACCCATATCCCCTTCACCACATAATATACTCATATATAAGGAAAACAAGAATAACCAACAGCTATTGGATTCAGAACAAAGAAGTATAACAAAGACATCCATTCCCTCCCTTTCCCCTGGTCATATACACGCATGTACATGTGCTTTTCGATTTGAGGCAAAACAACGTTAATCCTTCCATCAAATAATAAATTCAGGAAAAGTAAACCCACCCAGCAATACTAACGTCAGCAATAACAATTTAGCTCATCTAATACAATGAAAAAGAAAACTAACAGCGACAAAACTAAATAAATCAGCATATTTTTGTGTAACAAAAAACCGTAAAAAGGCCAAAACAGCAAGAAAGTAAAAAACCAAAACCGAACCAATTACACAACACACACGCACTCACACACTTGTACACACACACGCACACACACACACACACACACCAGATTCAAAGCGTGTTGGGGTTGATATCATATATACCCATATATAGATCAATGCTTACACATGTACTCTATATGAATATGAAAACTTGGGTCATATCTGATTTTAATGATAAGAATAACGTCAGTGACACTTAAATCACTCTCTTAAGTTTACAAGTCGTGTTCTGTACTTTTATTCATGAAATATCTTGTTAGATGTGTTTTATACTGATTTTTGCTTTTCTTCTTCTTCTTCAAGTGTCCGGTCTGGTCCTGCAGACATCGACGATCATGGCTCTCCATTCTTCCCTGTTCTCGGTCCTTCTCATGAGCTCATTGTTGGTGCCCTCTTTATTCGTTGCGAATTTGTTTAAGCTGTCTGTGAATTTTGTGCTTGTCTTCCTCTGCTCTTGTTTCCACAGATTTTGCCACTCCATAACAGTTTCTCTAGTCCGTCAGCCCTGATTATATGGCCGACAAATTTGAGCTGTCTTTCTCTGATGGTGTTGAGAAGGGATCTCTTGTACCCAGCCATTTCCATTACTTCTGCATTAGTTTTTCTTTTTGTCCATGAGATTTTCATGATTCTCCGGATGAACCACATTTCCACTGCTTCTAGTCGCCGTTCTGTGTCCTTGGCTAGGGTCCAGCACTCACATCCGTACAGAAGAATGGACCATACGTAGGCTCTCAAAACATGGATCTTTGTCTTGAGGCTTATCTTACTGTTGGTAAAAATGCATTTCGTGTTGTTAAAAGTTGCCTTAGATTGACCGATTCTCTTCTTGATTTCTGTGTCACACTTGCCGTCCGGGGTGATAGTACAACCAAGGTATTTAAAGGTGTTTACTTGTCTGATTCTCTCTCCTTTACAGGCTATGTTGCATTGTGGTATAACAGCTTTTTTCGAGATCACCATGCATTCTGTCTTCTTTGCATTGAGCTGTAATCCTTTCTTTTCACTTTCGTCTGTTACTGTTGTTAAAATCTTTTGCAGTTTTTCTTCAGAGTCGGCGATAAGGACTGTATCATCTGCATATCTCAGGTTGTTGATGTTGTGGCCACCTACACTAATTCCCTCATGATTCTCAATATTTCGTAGAATTATTTCACTATATACATTAAATAAATCATGCGAGAACACGCAGCCCTGCCTCACACCCTTGCAGATTGGTCTATATTGACTGATGTCATTGTCGACTCTAATGGCTGCTTCCTGTTCCCAATATATGTTTATGAGGACTCGAAGATCTTTCCCGTCGATGTATAGCCCTGCCAGAATATCAAACAAGTCGGAGTGTCGTACTTTGTCGAACGCTTTTGAGTAGTCAATGAAGCAGAGGTTCAGGTCTTTCTGGACCTCGATGGATCTTTCCATGAGAGTTTTCAATGCAAAGATTGCATTTCTGGTGCCTTTGTCTGCCATGAATCCAAATTGCGTTTCTGATATTTCTGGGAGTATTTTATTTCTCATTCTCTTCATGAGTATTCGTAAAAGAACTTTGGTGAGATGACTCATCAGGCTGATTGTACGATGTTGGTCACATTCAGCTGTACCCAGTTTCTTAGGGATCGCAATGTAGATGGACTTCTTCATATCTGTTGGAATCTCTCCTGTGTCATATATATTGTTTAGTAGTTTTGTGACTGCCGTAATTCCCACTTCATCCAGGGCTGTTACCAATTCAGATGGGATATCATCAGGTCCTGGCGCCTTACCACTTTTCATCTTGCTGAGTGCATGTCTCACTTCGTCTTCCATGATTATGTGGCCATCTTCGTTGCTAATACGAGGAGGTGGACCTCTGTCGTCGTGGTATAACTCTTCGATGTATTCTGACCACCTGTTAAGAATATCTTCTTTTTCCATGAGTATATCTCCATCTCACGACTTTATACAACCTGTTTTTGCAGATGATTTCTTCCTTGTCACATCTTTTATTTTTTCATGCATAAGTTTGCTATCAAAATTTGCATTCATTTCAATTTCCTTTTGCTTTTAATACATTTCAAATTTTTGGGGAGTTTATTCCATAGGTCACTGCCTGAATACAAGAGGCTCGATTTATTTAGGTTATTTCTGGGTCTTGGAAATGTTAGCAAATGGTTGTGTCTATGTTAGTTAACTTTGAAAGCTTTGGTAATCTTCGGAGGTGCATTTTGCGCTTTGATTTGTCTTTGCAAGATATAGCGCTATATAAGTTCCATTTATTACTATTATTATTATTATTATTATTATTATTATTATTATTATTATTATTATTATTATTATTATTATTATTATTATTTTGATTAACAACTTTTTGCATAAACACAGCTTTATTGAATAAAAGTCGGTTTCGAAATGTCAGGACATTTATTTGCTTATAATCTTCAATTGTCAGGGTGCTTGTTTTTAACAATACAAGTTTTACTGCTCTTTTATATAAACGATGAATTAATTTCAAGTTCGTTCCACTGCAGGTATCCCAAATAGTTGATGCATAGTCAATGATTGGTAGAATGTGACCGCAAGAATATAGTTTTCGAGAATGATTATTTAGAAAGTGTTTTATTTTGGATAATTGAAGTAGCCTGTAAGCTAGGTGTTTACCTAGTGACATTATGTGATCAGTCCAAGTCATATTTTTGTCAATGGTAACACCTAATAGTTTATGAGAGTCAACTTCTTCAACTATTCCGTTATCCAATAACAGAGGTTGAAACCTATCATTCATTTTTTGCCTTTTCTGTCTTGCTGAAACGTACATACACTTTGTTTTTTGTGCATTTAAGGACATATGGTTTAATTGAGTCCAAATAATCAATCTGTCAATACCGTATTGAAGTTTACGAATTAATCTGCTGGAGTCTGAATCACTACAAAAGAGAGTGGTATCGTCAGCAAACATTTCACAGTTACATTTAATAAATTAGGGTAAATCATTTACATAGACTGAAAACAAGAGTGGTCACAATACTGAACCTTGTGGTACCACATATCTAATGGGTAGTAGTTCTGATGCTTGATTATTTACAGATACAAGCTGCTGCCTAGTAGACAGAAAATTTTCTAGTAGTTGGATAACTTCAGGTGGCAGTTTGTACAATTCTTATTTACGCAATAACAAAGAGTGGTTGATCACATCAAATGCTTTTTCAAAGTCAACAAAAAGGAGGCCAGTAAACTTATTGTCATTTATATTGTGTAGGAGACTGTCAGTGAGCTGAGTTAGAGCAGTGTGACCGGAATAGTTTTTACGAAACCCTGATTGATCCTCGTGCAATAGATTGTATGTGTTTTTCAATGGGTTTAGATAGTACAGAGAGAATTGAAATTGGCCTGTAATTTGAAGGAGAAGAGCAGTCACCTGATTTATGGACAGGTATAACTTTTGCCTTTTTAAACTTGAGAGGAAAACACCTTTTCTCAATACACAAGTTGTATAGATATGTCAGTGTTTCAACAATAACCGGACTAGCGAGTTTTATCATTCGAGCATCTAACTTGTCTAGATCACGTGTTCTAGAATTCGTTTGCATTTTTATGCTTACTAATACGTCAAAGGTTGTTATTGGCTGGAGATTAAATGGAAAGTTAATATGTTTTGAGTTAATATATTGTTGTAGGTAATGAAGATCATTTTCGCTTGACTTGTCACATGTTATGTGTGTGTGTGTGTGTGTGTGTGTGTGTGTGTGTGTGTGTGTGTGTGTGTGTGTGTGTGCGTGCTTGTGTGTGTGTGTGTGTGTGTGTGTGTGTGTGTGTGTGTGTGTGTGTGTGTGTGTGTGCACTTATGAATTTGTTAGAATATTGTTAACCATTGTTGGTTGCATGTGTAGGAGCGGATTGAATGAAGCGTTCTGATTTGTAATTGCAAGATATAGTGCTCTATAAATTCCATATATTATTATTACTATTATTATTATTATTATTATTATTATTATTATTATTATTATTATTATTATTATTATTATTAAAATGCAGTGCTACAGATAAACATGTCAAGAGTGCTACAGATAAACATGTCAAGATACAGAGTGCTACAGATAAACATGTCAAGATACAGAGTGCTACAGATAAACATGTCAAGATGCAGAGTGCTACAGATAAACATGTCAAGGTACAGAGTGCTACAGATAAACATGTCAAGATACAGAGTGCTACAGATAAACATGTCAAGATACAGAGTGCTACATGAGCAAACAGTCTGCAAGACGACCATCTGCACACAACGCCATGTTTATCAGCAACAGAAAAAACCCAACACTGTCCACATCTGAGACAACGCACTACAAGAAAACAATGCAGCTATTCTGACCTGGAAGAAGAAGAACAAGACAGAGGAAGGCACTGAGAGGAACAGGACAGTCAGCATCAAAGCAGGGATAGAAAAGGGGACAGCAGAAAGAAAGGAGAAATAAAGCAGAAAGAAAGGAGAAAGACAGAAAATCAATTACGACGCATAAGCGCAAATCGCAAGTATCTGTCCACTGACGCAACTTCCGAGCTCGTCACATCTCTCATTCTTTCACGTTTAGACTACTGTAATTCTCTTTTGGCTGGCCTACCAGCATCATCCATCCACTCTCTTCAACGCATACAAAACTCTGCAGCTTGACTGGTCTTAAGAAAGAAAAAATCTGAACACATCACTCCTCTTCTGCGATCTCTTCACTGGCTGCCTGTCTCACAGAAACTGAAGTAAAAGATCAATACCCTCTGTTTCAAATGTCTTCACAAATCTGCACCCTCTTATCTCTGTAAATGTCTTAACCTGTATACTCCATCCCGTTCCCTTCGCTCAGCTGCAGATACTTTGTGCTTTTGAATACCCAGATTCAAACAAACCACTGTTGGCCGTCGTTCTTTCTCTGTTTCTGGCCCATCCACCTGGAATGACCTCCCTCTTTCACTTCACCAAACGCCTTCACTTGATACCTTCAAATCCAGCCTCAAAACACACTTATTTCCTACCTGACACTTTCCCCTCATATCTGTTCCTACTTTTTCAACAGCATCCTTCACCTCCTTCATCACCACCTAAGTGTGTGAGTGTGTGTGTGTGTGTGTGTGTGTGTGTACATCTGTTTGAAATATGTCATTTGAGGAAAGTTGCATGCGTGTACATGATTTGAGTGCACGCGCTTCGATTTGTTTGTTTTACAAAATTCAGCGCTTTCTTCTTCTTCTTCTTCTTCTTACTATTATTACTATTATTATTATTATTGCTGTTATTAACAGGGGAAAGGTTGAGCACACTGGTGCAGAGAGGTAGGAAGCCCCTGCACTGACAGGCTCCGGCACTTCTCACAGCGGTACCTGATGTTGAGCAGAGTGTGGAGTGGTCACAGTGCAGAATGGTGCTGTGCATCAACCCATGGAAGGAAAGGGATGTAGTTCATTGCTGGC
>CM054166.1:39997951-40012951 GCA_028751875.1 Rapana venosa
CTTGTCAGCTTTTTCTTTTTTGACGTGGGGGAAAAGGGGGTTCCCTGTGGACCTCCAGCGTGTTATTGACTTTTGGGAAAAATTTCTTTGGGTCTTTCGTTATCAGGATATGCCAGCAATTTCTATGGCATTTTGTTTCGAATGACTGGATTCGCTTTGCTGTTTCAGCAGTCAATGTCCAGGTTTCACTTCCGTACAGCAGGATAGTCTGAATTAGGGCTTTGTAGAGCTTTAGTTTGATTGGGAAACTGATCTCTTTACTTTTCCATATGGTGGTGAATTTTGTCATGGAAGATGTTGCCATGGCTAGTCTGACTTTGATTTCTGTCGTCGATCGCCCGTCCTTTGTGAGTGTAGCGCCAAGGTATTTAAAAACGTCTACCTCCTCCAGCTGCTGGCCGTTCATGTAAATTTTAGCAGTGGCGTTGCTCGTGCTGTTGACAAGTACTTTACTTTTCTCCGAGCTCACCTCCATCCCATATGCTCCAGCTCTGTTCTCAAGTCTGGTCGTAAGATCTTGCAGCTCTGTGTTACTTCCGCCCTTGAGGTCAATGTCATCGGCAAACCGCAAGTTGTTGAGGGGTCTGCGCCAATGGAGATGGTAGAGTGGAAGTCATGGAGGGTCTCTCTCATAATGTTTTCCAAGAACAGATTAAACAGGACTGGAGATAACAGGCATCCTTGTCGGACCCAACTGTGGTTTTGAAGTAGTCTCGACTGATTGTTCAGAAGGACTGCACTGCTTGCGGTGTTGTATAGTGCCTGAATGGTTTGCACGAGTCCTTCTTCAATGCCAAACATTCTGAGGACTGCCACGGCCTTCGTGCCATACTCTGTCGAAAGCCTTCTTGAAGTCGATGAAGTTGTGGAACAGGTCTCTATGTGTGAAGATGTTTTTCATCAGGATTGTGCAGTTAAAAATCTGTTTCGATTGTGTCTTGCCTGCCTCCGAACCAGCTTGTTCCTCTTGCAAGATGTTCTTCTGCCTCCTTCTTGAGTCGATTCAAAATAACTTTGAGCATGATCTTGCTGGCGTGGCTGATGAGGCTGATTGTTCTATAGTTTTGGCATTGGCGTAAATTCCCTTCTTGGGCAGGGTATGATGAGTGATTGTGTCCAGTCTGTTGGCCACTGTTTTGCCTCCCAAATCTTCTGACAGATAGCTGTAACATGTGTGATGACTGTTCGCCACCATACTTGAGCAGCTCTGCTGGTATGTTGTCTGCTCCTGGGGACTTTCCTACTGGTAAACTGCGGATGGCTTCTTCCACTTCTTCCCTCAGTATAGGTAATGGCGAGGGTACTCTTGATGTTGCTGCTTCCTCTTCTATTATGCTCTTGTCAGGTTGGATTGGGTAGTTGTATAGTTCTTGACAATACTCAGACCACCTGTTCAATGCAGCTGAGCTTTCTGTGAGGAGGTTTCCGGAACTGTCTTCAATGACTGATGATTTGGTTTGAAGTGGTTTTGTGAGTTTCTTCAGGGTGTCGTATGCCTTTTTACTGTTGCCCACTTTCATGTTTTTTTCGATCTCATCACATTGATCACTGATCCACTTCTCTCTGGCCTTTAACATTGACTTCTTCACAAGATTTTTTGGCCTCCCGGTATTCTTTAGGGTTGGAAGACCTGGTTGGTTTCAGTGCTCTTCTTGTATCGCAGAGGTCCAAGATGTCATTGGTAGTCCATGGCTGGTGTTTATTCCTCTGACGACCGAGTACCTCCTCTGCTGTTTCTCGGACTGCCTCATTAAAGTTGTTCGGGAGGTCATTGATGTCATTGTCCAGGAGGGTTAATGCCGCAAAACGTCCGCCAAGCTTAGCTTGGAAGATCTCCTCGACATCTGGATCTTTCAGTTTGTCCACGTCAAATTTGATACGTGGGTTTGCAGGCTGTTTGTTTTTCTTCAGTTTCATTTTGAATACCAGCAGCACAAGGTCGTGGTCGCTGCCTATGTCAGCTCCAGGGTAGGTTCTTGTTCTGGCTCTGTTGTTGCTGGATTTGAAGCGCCGTGGTGTTAAGATAAAATCTATTTGGTTATGGATTTTGCCGTTTGGCGCATGCCAGATTGTTCTCCTTGACTGCTTGTGGGGATAGAGGGTATTGGCAACGGTAAGTCTGTGGGTGCAGGCAAACTCCAGCAGACGTAGTCCCCTGTCGTTGGTCTCTCCAGTTCCAAACTGACCAATTGTTCCGGCCCATTGGTTGTAAGAGTCAGGACCTACTTTGGCGTTAAAATCCCCTTGGATGATGATGATGTCTTTCTTGGGTATCTTCATAATGGTCTCTTCAAGATCTTTGTAAATTCTTCTACTTCTTCATCTGTATGGTCAGATGATGGTGCATTAGATTTTGTATGATGGTGATGTTTCTTGGGCTTGGCTGACACCGGATGGTGATAATCTGCTGGAAGCCGGTGTACAGCTGATAATGCACCCCACTGCTTCCTTTCTGACAATAAATGCCACTCCATGTTGGTGATGTTTCTCTTGGCCACTGTACCAGATCTTGTTGCCTTCTTCAGTCATTGTCTCACCAAATCCTGTCCATCTCACTTCTTTTAGTCCAATAATGTCCCATTTATAGCGGCTAAGCTCATACTCTAGGTCTTTGATTTTTCCGCACTGATAGAGTGTAGGGACGGTCCATGTACCAATGGTGATCTGCTCTCTAGGGAGCTTAAGTAATGTTTTAACTCCAGTAGCTGACTTGTCACTTCCACCCTGGTGATGATCAATGGAAAGCGTGGTCGTTGGTAACCCGGGCCTCGACCGATCCGCTATCATCATATTGGCTTTGCATTTGTCTTTCATGTCTTTTCTGTGGGCATGGCATATGTTTTGGGTTTTTTCTATTGGGGTTTCCTCCCCCACATGCGACAGGTTGTACTGGGTTAATGGATACCAGTAGCAGTAACAGAGAACTTCTCTGACTGACCTAACAGACGTACAAACGTGCTACCCAATTGGTCCTATTGAAGAAGACAAGCTTGCTAGAAGTGGATATTAGATCCTTTGAGAGACTAGCACCCAGACAGCCTCTCAAGGTTTGTAACGGCGTGGGGTGAAACATTCTCCAAAGCGACTTCAATGTAATGACACGTCTTTCCGAGAGCGTTCACCCATCAGACGATAAACAACCCGAGTAACAGTCGTCAGAGACACAATGAGGGGGTGGGGTGTGTGTGTGTGTGTGTGTGTGTGTGTGTGTGTGTGGTGTGTGTGTGTGTGTGTATGTATGTATGTGTGTGTGTGTGTGTGTGTGTTGTATGTGTGTGTGTGTGTGTGTGCGTGTGTGTGTGTGTGTAGGTATGTGTGTGTGTGTGTGTGTGTGTGTGTGTGTGTATGTGTGTGTGTGTGTGTTGTGGTGTGTGTGTGTGTGTGTGTGTGTGTGTGTGTTGTGGTGTGTGTGTGTGTTGTGTGTGTATGTGTGTGTGTGTGTGTACGCGCGTGTGTGTGTGTGTGTGTTGTGGTGTGGTGTGGTGTGTGTGTGTGTGTGTCTGTGTGTGTGTGTTGTGTTGTGTTGTGTGTGTGTGTGTTGTGGTGTGGTGTGGTGTGTCTGTGTGTGTGTGTGTGTGGTGTGTGTGTGTGTTGTGTGTCTGTGTGTGTTGTGTGTGTGTGTGTGTGTGTGTGTGTGTGTGTGTGTGTGTGTGTGTGGTGTGGTGTGGTGTGGTGTGTGTTGTGTGTGTGTGTGTGTGTGTGTGTGTGGTTGTGGTGTGTGTGGTGTGTGTGTTGTGGTGTGGTGTGGTGTGTGTGTGTGTGTGTGTGTGTGTGCGTGCGTGGTGTGTGTGTGTGTGTGTGCGCGCGCGCGTGTGTGTGTGTGTGTGTGTGTGTGTGTTGTGTGTGTTGTGGTGTGTGTGTATGTGTGTGTGTATGTGTGTTTGTTGTGTTGTGTTGTGGTGTGTGTGTGTGATGATCAAGGGAAGGGCTGATTGCTGCTGCTCTCTGCCCAGGTCTGTGGCTGCAGGTGTGAAGTGAGAGGCGTGCCTGATGAGTTCTCCAGACATGGCCTTTCTTCTGCACTTCAGCGGCTGGCCTCTTGATTGGGGGTAATGAACAAGGTTTCTCTGTTTGTGTGTGTGTGTGTGTGTGTGTGTGTCTGTAAGTCGCTTGGTGTGTGTTTGTGTGCGCTCTCTCTCTCTCTCTCTCTCGCTCTCTCTCAGATTCTGGTGGCGTGCTTGTTTTTGTACGTAAGAGTTTGTCAACATTTGTGCGCAGAATTAAGGCGAGATATGAACATATTGTAGTTCTAGAAATAGATAAATTGTTATTTAAGGTTCAGAAAAATATCGTCTTGGTCTGTGTGTATGTGCACCCATAGGACAGTCAACATTGAAGCATGTCTGTTTAAGGAGAGTTGTATGCCTGTAAATGATTGAGTGCAAGCGCTTCGATTTGTTTTTTTTTTTTTACAAGATTCAGCGCTATATAAATTCCATATATTATTATTATTATTATTATTATTATTATTATTATTATTATTATTATTATAATGGTTATAGCAAAGAAGTGCTAGAGCAGTGTATTGTGGATCTGCATGAAGTGACAGGGGACTTCTCTCTAATCGTGATGGGCGATTTGAATGTCCGCACAGGTGGTTTGAATGCTTTGTCTGTGGATGTGGATGTGGGTGAGGAAAACTGGAATCACAGGTGTGAGTGATGAAAGAGACTCCTTACTTGAAAGAAAATCCGATGACAAAGAAGTGAATGCCTCTGGAAAAGAACTGCTGAATGTTATTTCCATATTTGATGATGTTGTGCTGAATGCTTTGTGTCGGTTTGGTTTTGATGAGTCATTGACATTTGTTTCACCACATGGGGGGAAGCACCATTGACTATGTAATTCTATCTAGAGAGCTTTGTGTTGCTGCTTTAGTGCATTCAGTCAAGATTGTTGATTTTATTGACTCACCACATTTCCCTGTTATAATGTCACTAAGTAAAAGTGAAAACGATCTGTGTACAGTAAGTACAAGCATTAAGAAATGGGTCGATAAATTGATCTGGGATACCACTAAGAATTATAATTTTATAGCAACTCTGTATTCAGATAAAATGCAGGATATGTGCATGCATGCTTTTTAATTACTAGACCATGATATCAATGTGGCCCTGGACAAATTCACAAATATGTTGTTACAAGCGAGTGACTGTATGAGAAGGCATGTCTGTATTGGAAATGCTCAGCGAGAAGCTCTCTGGTTTGATGCAGAATGTAAAGATGCTAAGCACAAAGCACGACAATGCCTGTCAACATTTATTTCGTCAATCCAAGGGAGGTAATAACCGATTATTGCATGTTTAACACGAAAAGACTACACACATTTGATTAAACGAAAGAAAACAAATTATAAGCGTGGCAAAGCTAAGCACCTTGCTTCTCTCCGTAAAAATAGCAAGCAATTTTGGAAAGAATTGATATGATGATAATGATGATAAATGGAACTTATATAGAGCTATATCTTGCAAAGATAAATCAAAGCGCATGCATTCAACCTAATCTCACACAGTCATTTCAATCAATGATAAAAATCAAATTTAATCAAACAGATATATAAACATGACCGGCAGACAAAATCAAATGAAATAAAATTTCAATAGTCAAATGTTATTAAAAAGACACACACACACACACACACACACACTCATACAGGTAAATAAACTTTAGCAGGTTAGGAAGGTGAAGGTGGATAAGTTGATATAAAACCCAGAGGGGAAATCTTAGGTTAAAAATATGTCTTGAGCGATTTGAAAGTGTCATAAATATGTTTCGGCGAAGAGAGAGAGGAGGCATTCCAGGTCGATGGCCCCAAATAGAGAAAGAGCGGCGGCCAACTGTGATGGTGACTCAGTATTCGTAGCACAAGGACTCAGTAGAGCGGAGGGCAACGTGAAGGAGTGTCAAGGTTAAGACATGTGCAAGCATGCAGAAACATTTTGCCACACGTAATCCTGTTCCCACTTTCGAAAAAAGGGGCCCATTGTGTGCCGGTGGAAACAGATGACACAATTAACAAAACGCATACACACGGGACTAGCGTAAAAAAGCACATAAGTTTATTCCATTATCCTCGATAAAAAAAAAAAAATTTAAATAAATTTTTGGATGCAACCTTGGTTTGTTTTTACAAGATATGTCTATATAATTTCCATTATATATATAATAATAATAATATAATTAAAAATGGCCTACTATCTATCTACAATAGTATATTTACCAACACACAACAATATATATATAATATATATAAAATATATATATCAGTACATCATTGTTAATCGAAAGCTAGCAAATTGCCTGTTGACGTACAGCAGAATAATACGTAAAATAGGAAAAGAAAACAGAAAAAAGAAAGAAAACTACACATGGACGAAAGACAACCCGTGGCTGCGCTTTTTAAGAGAGAGAAACGAAAAGGAACACCCTTGATCGTTTTGTTTTTTGTACCCAAAATAGACCAGAGAATGAACACACACACACAACACACACACCTCTCCTTCTCTCTTCCTACCATTCCATCACTATTATTTCTAAATTCACTTGACTGTTCTGATTCCCCCAACCCCCTGCATTGTGGTCAAGGCTCATGTATATTACTTTGTTCAAACAATGTGCTCTCTCCCTCTCTCTCTCTCTCCTCTCTCTGTGCAGTGTGCTGTGTGGGGTTTGGAAAAAAATGCATTGCGTGTTGGATCCCCCCATCCGAAGAGCCTTTAAAATGGAAATGTTGCATCTTTCGTCAGACGTCACATCAAAGGACGTGCCTGTGTGACGTCAATGGAAATCTGTAGCTGATTGGTCGTTGAGATTCTCGGGAAACCCTATGAAAAAACCCATGAGGGAGGTGTGTTTCCTTTCTGTGTGGTGTGCGTGTTTATAGCTGCCACTCATTACACCCCCACCCCTTTTTGTCATTTCACCAAAGATTATGTGTGTGTGTTGTGTGTGTGTGTTTCACACTTTGCTCTTTATGCCTACACTCTTCACATGTCATCTGTCTGTCTCTCTGTCTCTGTCTCTCTCGTCCAAAATGCATACAATATTGTTCTCCTTTTTTAATCAATAATTATACCATGCCTCTTGGAAATGTGTTGAGTGAGTTTTAACTAATTTGCCTAACTTCCAATTGTATTGATGCTGTTGTTGGCGGGGCTGTTAAAACTGTTTTATATCAGGATCTTTGGCATTTTGTAACTTAACTTGATATCTTTATTGATATTATGTTTGCAAAAAACGGTGTTAGTGAGGGTGCTTTGTCAGAATTTGATATCTGGTTTATTTTGATGTTGATGTAACCTGGAAATGCCCCATCTCTCTCTCGGGTTTTGGGACTGGATGTAAAAAAGCACATGAGTGCTTATTCATTATCCTCGAAATAAAAGAATTTGTCGTTGTCATTGTCATTGTCATTCTCTCTCTCTCTCTCTCTCGCTCGCTCGCTCTCGCTCTCTTGGTTCTTGCTGTCTTCCCTCCATTTTACTTTATCCATATTACTTACTTATAATCAGTGTATCAGTTTTCATGTTAATGTTTAATTCATTTCCCTCCAGACAAATAATGTCCACTGCCTTCAAGGCATTCAAAACTGGATGACTCGAAAAAAGTTACAATTAATGCCGATAAAACCGAAGCTATGCTCATAAGGACCCAAATAAACTTTCCCCCATCACAAAAAAATTCAAATTTAATTCGGCAATACGTCAGTTCCTTTTCCAACCTGTGAGTATTTAGGAGTAGTTCTTGACAAAAACACTCTCTATGAAAAAATTAATCACCCAGACCTGCCAGTCTTGCTACTGTCAACTACGGTGCATAAGTGCAATTCGCAAGTATCTGTCCACTGATGCAACTTCCAAGCTTGTCACATCTCTCATTTTTTCACGTTTAGACTACTGTAATTCTCTTTTGGCTGGCCTACCAGCATCATCCATCCACTCCCTTCAACGCATTCAAAATTTTTTGCAGCTCGACTGGTCCTAATAAAGAAAAAATCTGAACACATCACTCCTCTTCTGCGATCTCTTCACTGGCTGCCTGTCTCACTGAAGTATACGACGAATACCCTCTATTTCAAATGTCTCCACAAATCTGCACCCTCTTATCTCTGTAACTGTCTTCACCTGTATACTCCATCCCGTTCCCTTCGCTCAGCTGCAGATACTTTGTGCTTTCGAACACCCAGATTCAAACAAACCACTGTTGGCCGTCGCTCCTTCTCTGTTTCTGGTCTATCCATCTGGAAGATCTCCCTCTTTCACTTCGCCAAAAGCCTTCACTTGATACCTGAAACCAGCCTCAAAACGCACTTATTTCTTTACCTGGGCACTTTCCCCTCATATCTGTTCCCATACTTTCAACAGCATTACTTCAAACTTCTTCATCACCACCTAAGTTTGTGTTTTGTGTGTGGTGTGTGTGTGTGTGTGTGTTTTGTGTGTGTGTGTTGTGTGCGTGCGCTATATAAATTCCAAATATAAATTAAATTTTTATTATTTTAAAAATTATTTATTATTATTATTATTAGATAATTCTTTGTTTATTAAAGCATATCTCTTTTCTTCAAAAAATATATGATCTATGTATCTCTTGACATTAATGTTAAGGTCAGTTAGGGATTGTGTATTGTTAAATATACACTTATCTTTTTAAATCATGATGTCGTTGTTGTAGTAGGGTTTTTCCCTTGTTTTGTTGATAGTCCCTAATCAGGGCAAGGGCCGGATGAAAAAAGTATGCGTATACTTATTCGGTTACCCTTGAAAATAAAGATTCATTCTTAAAGATTCATTCATTCATTCATCCTCTCTCTCACACAACTTTACTCACTCACACCACTCACACACTCACTCACACACACAGACACACCACACGCGTACACACACACACGCGCGCGCGTACACACACACACATTTCACTCACACACACGCGTACACACACACACACACATACACACACACACACACACACACACACACACACACACACACACACACAACAACACAACACAACACACACACACATACACACACCACACACACACACACACACACACGATTGATCTAAACGGCCTGTACGCTTGCGTGGCAGCTGTGTATGTTGTGTGTTGTGTGTGTGGTTTGTGTGTTGTGGGGTGTGTGTGTGTGTTTGGTGTGTTGTGCCCCTGTGTGGGTGTGTATATAGTTCTTCAGTTTAACGTCCTTCCACTAAATAGTGATATCAGACAGGAAAGTGTGTGTATGTGTGTGTGTGCGTGAGTGCGCGTGTGCGTGTGTGTGCGTGCGCACGCGCACGTGCTTGTGTGTGTGTGTAGGGGGGTGGGGTATGCATATAACTAATCAATCGTAATAAACAACTATTATGAAAAAAGCATAAACAAGAATTCTGGAAAAACAAAAACAAAAAAACAAAGAAAAAAACCAACAACAACCCCCCCAAAAAACAACAAAAACAAACACAAAAAAACAACCAACCCCAGAAACATCAAACAGCAAAAATACCAGCTTTCCAATTCATATAACTTGAAGCTATCCTTATATCAGAGGAGTCTGAAAATAGGAGTATGGCTTAATGACAATACAATTTCTTTCATTAATGGAATGTCTTTAAGAATTTGCTGCAAGCTACGGACTGGGAAGGCAGGTAAGATGTTTTTCAGATCTCTGCATCGTAAAAGAATGTGATCATTGGTAAGATTTTCACCACAGATACATGTTGCTTTAAAAAAAATTTTTGTTCTAAAATAGTCTAGTGGTTAGGACCTCGCGTTGTGTGTGTGTGTATGTATGTGTGTGTGTGTGTGTGTGTGTGTGTACGTGTGTCTGTGTGTGTGTGTGTGTGTGTGTGTATGTGTGTGTGTGTGTGTGTGTGTATCTGTGTATACTAAGATGATTACTCACATTAAACAACAGTTAACTGAAAACAAGTTGATAAAAATAAAGCAAACATAAATGCTACCGCCTAACCCCCCCAAACCACCCCCCCAAAAAAAACAAAACAAAAAAAAACAAAAAACCACCCCACAACAAAAACAAACACAACAACAACCAACAACCCCAAACAAACAACAACAACAACAAACAATAACAACAACCAAACACCAATACAAAAAAAGAGTTCAAAGCATAAAGACTAGTTGTTTAAGGAGTTCAAGAACAGTGTCAACACCAACTTTTGGATTCCTGTCACTCGACCAACCACTGCACTACAGGCATCTGCTAGTTGAACTAGGGCTTAATACAAGACCAGTCCATCTTGACAGAAGTACATTTCATTTCATGTCATACAGCTTTAAGTCACGGCAGATTTCTCTCCGTGAAATTCGGGCTGCTCTCCCCGGGGAGAGCGCGTCGCCACAAGAGCAGCACCACCCATGTTTTTTTTTTCTTTTTCCTATCTGCAACTGTATTTGTTTCCCTATCAGAGTGGCTTTTTTCTACAGAATTTTGCTAGGGACAACTCTCTTGTTGCCGTGGGTTCTTTTACGTGCGCTAAATAATTATGTGTAACACACGGGATCTCGGTTTATCGTCTCATCCGAAAGACTAGCGCCCAGACCACCACTCATGGTCTAATGGATGGTGAAAAGTTTCGGGTCCAAACGGGGTACGAACCGCCGCACACTTCCGACCCGGACTTTTCGCTTTCTAGACAGGCGCGTTACCTCTAGACCACCGATACATGGGGAAGAAAGGGGGAGGGGGGGGGGGTGTCTCAAAAATTGAGTTCCTGGATGCATTCAGCTTGTACACCTGTAGATGGGTGGTGCAGCAGTGTTGCTTTCGTGTGAATGACAGCGCTTGATATCATCAAGGGGTGAGGTGCGAGTTCTAGGCTCATTCCTGGGATGGTCAGTATCTTGTAGTTTTGTTGTTGTTGTTGTTGTTGTTGTTGTTTTCATTTAGTGTGTCCCCCATTCACTGTGTAACATGCTATCGCCCTGGAGAATGGCCAGAGAAGCATGTGCACTACCAGACCTAGTGGTCTGCTTTGCTCCATAACTTGCCCTTGTGTCCGTTCTTTCATGGAAGTAGGCTCCACAATGCCAAGGAATCCAGCAAAAAGTGACACTGGTCCTCGTAACATCAGAACATGAGTCAGATTACCAGTCTCAGGTAGGAGATCCTAATAATAATAATAATATGGAATTTATTTAGCGCTGAATCTTGTAAAAAAAACAAAACAAATCGAAGCGCTTGCACTCAATCATTTACAGGCATGCAACTCTCCTTAAACATAATGAACAACAGATTTCAAAACCATGCGCGCGCACGTATGCACGCATGCACGCACACGCACACACACACACACACCACACACACACACCACACACACACACACACACACACACACACACTCACACACACTCGGAACAACACTTAGAAGGTGAAAGATGCTGTTGAAAATTAGGGACAGATATTTGGGGGGAAAGTCTCAGGTAGGAAATAAGTGTGTAAGATCCTGTCTCATGTTTGAGCTAAACACATTT
Organism: Rapana venosa; assembly: GCA_028751875.1. Lineage (NCBI taxonomy): Eukaryota > Metazoa > Mollusca > Gastropoda > Neogastropoda > Muricidae > Rapana > Rapana venosa. The sequence continues at coordinate 40,009,440 of CM054166.1, forward strand.
AGAGCTAGTAACACTGGTTTGGAATCAACACAAGAAAGCGTCTGCAATCTGTCTCGGGGAAATGTAGCGGATAAAGGTGCAATAGTAATAGTACAGACCACCAGAAGAGCAGTCCCACCCGCTGTACTGCTGACACAGCTGGAGCTGTCCCAGAAGAGCAGTTCCACCCGCTGTACTGCTGACACAGCTGGAGCTGTCCCACAAGAGCAGCCCCACCCGCTGTACTGCTGACACAGCTGGAGCTGTCCCACAAGAGCAGCCCCACCCGCTGTACTGCTGACACAGCTGGAGCTGTCCCACAAGAGCAGCCCCACCCGCTGTACTGCTGACACAGCTGGAGCTGTCCCACAAGAGCAGCCCCACCCGCTGTACTGCTGACACAGGAGGAGCTGTCCCCGACAGGAGCAGCAATGGTCTCTCTGCTTTTAACGAGGGATGACCAACGCTGCTCCTGTCTCCTCGTTCCTGGGAAGGGATGGTCATGCAGACTGCAGATATTCTGGATGTGCAGTCTGCGTATAATTAGGATGTTTGTTATTTCACCAACGCACTGAGAATCTTGTCATCCTCCTTTCGTTTGAAGGTGAAGAACTGACGTCCCAACCCAATGCAAGAGGGACTTAAAAGCCCTGAACATCGACCAGAACAACTGGGAAGCAACAGCCCTCGAACGGTCAGCCTGGAGACAGAGTGTGCAGAAAGGTCTCTCCAAGCTGGAAGAGACACTTGCTCAGCAGCACGAGGCAAAGAGAAGGAGAAGAAAGGCTGCAGCCCAGGCAGACAGACAGACCAGCATTGTCAGACTTCATCTGTGCCTTCCTCTGCCATAGGCACTGTCTGTCATTCCCGTGTGGGACTGGCCAGCCACACCCAGTGACGCTGTACCAGAATGAAGAACACCTAGAGCACAACTCCATAGTCTTCCCAGACTGAAGGCTTCCAAAAACATTATTATCATTACTATTATAACTGACATTATCATAAAAAGCGTAATAGAGAATTATTTAGCTATAGGCAGTTGTGGATAATCATTGCCAACTTGATCAGAACTACAGAATGCCTCTATAACAAGGCAACCAGCGCAGTCCACTGTGACAGCAACAGAGGAGACTGGTTCCCATCCACACTTGGAGTACGCCGAGGATGTCTGCTCTCTCCAGCCCTCTTCAGCATCACCTCAGAGAGACTAATGGCTGACGTGCTTGACCTTCATGAGGGAACAGTCAGCATTGGAGGCAGGACGATTACAAACTTACGTTTTGCCGACGACATTGACGGCCTAGCTGGAGAGGAGCAAGAGCTAGTCAGCCTGGTAAATCCTCTTGATGAAGCTCCTCTTCGGCATATGGCATGCATATCAGTGCAGAGAAAAGCCAGCTGATGATAAATAAATAGTGCCAATGGCATCAGCACTACATTGTTGTAGTTGGCAAGAAAATTCAGACCGCCAGTAGCTTCAACTATCTGAGAGCTATAGTATCGAATAAAGGATCGAAATCTAAAAATCTCTCCAGGATAGCCCAGACCACAGCTGCAATGATCAAACTAAAAGTCCGCTAGAACGACAAGAACACAACCATCAGCTTCAAGATCAGACTGATGAGTTCCCTGGTCATGTCTATTTTATTTTTTCAAGTGGAGGAAGCTGGTTGTAAAATCTTCAGTGATGTCCCAACGGTCTACAAGACAACAGGATAGGTAAGGTGAGGAATGTATTTATCGTTTTAGAAGCTTCTACATGCTTCTGACTGGGGTAAAATTTCCATTCTCGTTCTTCTCGACTTATCTGCAGCCTTTGACACTATAAACCAAACTATTCTTCTGCCTCATCTCCAAAACACGTTTGGTATTACAGGCACAGCCCTCACCTGGTTTACTTTATACCTTACAGGCCGATTCTACACAGTTACAGTAAACAAGATACAATCATCACCTGCAAAACAGGAATGTGGAGTCCCACAGGGATCAGTTCTGGGCTCTCTTCTTTTCATCTACACTGCTCCACTTTCACATAATATAGTAAACCATCATCAGGTCAACCATCATTTTTATGCCGATGACTCTCAGATTCTTAGCAGTGATACACCTGAAAACCTGCCTTTTCTCTTGACAAACATGGCTTACTGCCTTCAAGATATCCCAAACTGGATGATACAGAAGAAGTAACAGTTAAACGCAGATAAAACTAAAGCCTTGCTCATAGGGACCAAGCACAAACTCCCTTCCATTACAACAGCTTCAATAGGATTCGGCAATACGTCAATTCCTATTTCCACTGCTGTGAAGTATCTTGGAGTCATTATCGAAAACACACTCTCAATGCAAAAATTCATCACCCAGACCTGCCAGTCATGCTACTAACAATTACGGCGTATTAGTGCATTTCAAAAGTACCTGTTCACAGATGCAACATCCAAACTAGTGGTGTCTCTCGTTCTTTCACGTCTGGACTATTGCAATTCTCTTTTGGCTGGTCTGCCAGCATCATATATCCACTCCCTTCAACGTATACAAAACTCTGCAGCTCGACCAGTCCTCAGAAAGAAAAAATCTGAGCACATAACTCATCTCTTGCAATCTCTCCACTGGTTGCCTGTGCCCCAGAGAGTAAGCTATAAGATCAGTACCCTCTGTTACAAGTGCCTCCATAAAACAGCACCCTCCTACCTCTGTGACTGTCTTCACCTGTACACTCCTTCTCGTTCCCTCCGCTCTGCTGCAGATACGGGGGACGGGATAGCCTAGTGGTTAGAACATTGCGCTCGCAATCTGACGACCCGGGCTCGATTCCCGTTCAAGGGGGATATTTTCCCCTGGAGTTAACATCAGTGCAGACTCCACTCTCTCCCCAAAAGTCTTTCGGATGAGACTATAAACCGAGGCCCCGTGTGCGAACGCACGCAGAACATCTTGCGCACACGTTAAATCCTGTTCCGCTTTTCGTAAGAGTAGGCCATTGTGTGCCGGTGGGAACAGATGACAGAATTTACAAAACCACACACACACGGGGACTAGATGTAAAAAAGCCCATACGTGCTTATTCCATTGTCCTCGATATAAAAGAATAAAATAAAATAAAATAAATAGATAAAACCCTGTGCTTACAGATACCAAGATTAAATCAATCCACCGTTGGCCGTCGCTCTTTCTCTGTTTCTGGTCCATTAACCTGGAATGACCTCCCTCTCTTCCTTCGCTAAAAGCCTACTTATGACACTTTTAAATCCAACCTCAAGACATATTTATTCCAAACTAAGATTTTTCCCTCCTGTTTCATCTCGAAATTTGTCCATGCCTTCAACAGCCGAAATCCCCACCACCCTGCCAAAGTGTATAACCTGTGTGTGTGTGTGTGTGTGTGTGTGTGTGTGTGTGTGTGTGTGTGTGTGTGTGCGAGCGTGCGCACGCGTGCTTGTGTGTTTGTGTACTTTTGAATTTGTCAACTCTGTTAATTGTTATTGGTTGTATGTATGGGTGTGTTGTATACAAGGGCTTTGATTTGTTTTTGCAAG
>CM054166.1:40020451-40028030 GCA_028751875.1 Rapana venosa
TAGTGTAGTGCCTTGTAGCGCAGTGTAGTGCAGTGTAGTGTAGTGTAGTGTAGTGCAGTGTAGTGTAGTGCAGTGTAGTGCAGTGTAGTGTAGTGCAGTGAGTGTGTGACGTGTAGTGTAGTGCAGTGTAGTGTAGTGCAGTGTAGTGTAGTGCATGTAGTGTAGTGCTTTGTAGTGTATGCAGTGAGTGTACTGTCGTGTAGTGCAGTGTATGTCGTGTAGTGTTTGGTAGTGTAGTGCAGCGTAGTGAGTTGTAGTGTATGTAGTATCGTGCATGCAGTGTAGTGAAAGTGTAGTGACCTGTAGTGTACTGCAGTGCAGTGCAGTGTAGTGCAGTGTAGTGTAGTGTAGTATCGTGCAGTGCAGTGCAGTGTAGTATAGTGTAGTGTAGTGTAGTGTAGTGTAGTTTAGTGTAGTGTAGTGTAGTGTAGTATCGTGCAGTGTAGTGTAGTGTAATGTAGTGGATCGGTGGTCTAGAGGGAAACGCGCCTGTCTAGAAAGCGAAAAGTCCGGGTCTGAAGTGTGCGGGGGTTCGTACCCCCGTTGGACCGGAAATTTTTTCCCCCATCCATTAGCCCATGATGGGGTCTGGGCGCTAGTCTTTCGGATGAGACGATAAAACCGAGGTCCCGTGTGTTACACGTAATTATTTAAACGCACGTAAAAAAAACCCACGGCAACAAGAGAGTTTTCCCTGGCAAAATTCTTAGAAAAAAAGCCACTCTGATAGGGAAACAAATACAGCTGCAGAAAAAAAAAAAGGGTGAAAGGGTGGCACAGCGCTAAAGTGGCGACGCGTTCTCCCGCTCTCCCCGGGGAGAGCAGCCCAAATTTCACGGAGAGAAATCTGCCGTGACTTAAAGCGGTATGAAATAAAATCTGAGCGCTTTGATTTGTTGCTTTACAAGATTCAGCGCTATATAAATTCCTTACATTATTATTATTATTATTAGTGTAGTATCGTGCATTGCTGTGTAGTGTAGTGTAGTGTAGTGTAGTGTAGTGTAGTGTAGTGTAGTGTCGTGTCGTGTCGTTTTCGTGTAGTGTAGTGTAGTGTTGGTGAGTGTAGTGTAGGGGAGTGTAGTATCGTGCAGTGCAGTGTAATTGGGAGTGGAAATGTAGTGTAGTGTAGTGTTTGTGTATGTAGTGTAGTATCGTGCAGTGCAAATGTAATGTAGTGTAGTGTAGTGTCGTGTCGTGTAGTGTTGTGTAGTGTAGTGTACGTAGTGTGGTGTAGTGTGTGTAGTGTAGTGTGTCATGTCGTGTAGTGTCGTGTAGTGTAGTTCAGTGTAGTGTAGTGTAGTATAGGGGAATAATAATGATAATAATAATAATGATAATAATAAAAATTTAATTATAACTTTCTACTAATACTTTTAAAAATTTTGAAATAATAAAATCGAACTTATACAGCGCTATATCGTGCAAAGTTTAAATCAAAGCACAAAGCATTCAACCTAACCTTTCACATCGTTTCAATCAATGATAAATAATCAATAGTTTAATCAAACAGATATTACAAACATGGTGCGCCGCAGACAAAATCTATGAAATAAAATTTCATTAGTCAAATGTCTTTCAAAAGCACACACACACACACACAGACACACAACACACACAGACACACACACACACACACACACACACAAAAACACACACAACACACACACACACACACACACACAACACACACACACACACACACACACACACACACACACACACACACACAGGTCGTATAGTTTAGCAGGGTGATAGGACATGGGTTAGTGAAGGTGGGATAGTTCTGATATGAAAAAGGAGGGGGGAAATCTTAGGTTTTAAATAAATATGTCTTGAGGCTGGATTTAAAAGTGTCATGACTAGGTTTCTGGCGAAGAGAGAGAGGGAGGTCATTCAAGGTCGATGGACCCGAAAAAGAGAAAGAGCGGCGGCCAACGGTGGATTGGTTGAATCTCGGTATTCGTAGGCACAAGGTATCTGCAGCAGAGCGGAGGGAACGTGAAGGAGTGTACAGGTTAAGATATTTACAGAGGTAGGAGGGTGCAGTTTTGTGGAGACATTTGTAACAGAGGGTACTGATCTTATAGTTAACTCTTTGTGGCACAGGCAGCCAGTGGAGAGATTGCAAGAGAGGGGTAATATGCTCAGATTTTTTCTTTCTGAGAACTAGTCGAGCTGCGGAGTTTTGTATACGTTGAAGGGAGCGGATAGATGATGCTGGCAGACCAGACAAAAGAGAATTGCAATAGTCCAGATGTGAAAAAAATGAGAGAAGTGACAAGTTTGGCTGTTGCATCTGTGGACAGGTACTTTCGAATTGCACTAATACAACGTAATACAGGACTGACAGGTCTGGATGATGAATTTTTGCATAGAGAGTGTGTTGTCGATAACAACACCTAGATACTTCACAGCAGTTGATAGAGGGACTGATGTATTGCCGAGTTCTATTGAAACTGTTGTAATGGAAGAGAGTTTGTGTTTGGTCCCTGCGAGCATGGCTTCGGTTTTATCTGCATTTATCTGTAATTTGTTCTGTGTCATCCAGTTTCGAATATCTTCAAAGCAGTGGGCCATATTTGTAAAGAGAGAAGGCAGATTTTCAGGAGTAACACTGCTTTGAATCTGAGAGTCATATGCGTAAAAATGATGGTTGATTTGATGACGGTTTATTATATGTGAAGTGGGGCAGTGTAAAGGGTGAAAAGAACAGGGCCTAGAACTGATCCCTGTGGGACTCCACATTCCAGTTTGGCAGGTATTGATTGAATCTTATTTACTACAACTGTCTGGAATCGGTCAGTGAGGTATGAATTAAACCAGGTGAGGGCTGTGCCAGTAACACCGAACGTTTTTTGAAGACGGGAGAGAAGAATTGAAAGGTCTATAGTATCGAAGGCTGTTGATAAGTCGAGTAGAGTGAGAAGGGAGATTTTCCCTGAGTCAGAAGCGAGTAGAAGCGTGTTTAAAGTGTGTACTAGGGTGGTTTCAGTGCTGTGGTTGACGCGATAGGCAGACTGAAACTCAGGAAGAAGATTGTTGGAGAGAAGGTGGTTGTTGAGCTGTTTGAGAACTACTTTTTCAAGGACTTTAGAAATAAAAGGTAGATTGGAAACAGGTCTATAATTCTTCAGAATGTAAGAGTCAAGGTCATGCTTTTTGAGTAGAGGTGAGACTATAGCAATTTTGAGAGCTGATGGAACATTTCCTTAAACAAGAGATGAGTTTACTTTCTTCGTGATAGTGGGTATAAGTTGTGGTAGGCACTGTGTGAAAAGAGAAGCAGGTATGGAATCAAGATCACATGATTTTATAGTCATTTCTTTCAGAATTGTCATGATTTCTTCCTCTCTTGTCCGATGAAAGAAAAGGAGAGGAGTGCCAGAGAATTGGGGATCAGGAAGTGCAGGCTGGAAAGGAGTCTGGTCCAGTCATGTAGTGTAGTGTAGTGTAGTGTAGTGTAGTGTTATGTAGTGTAGTGTTATGTAGTGTAGTGTAGTGCAGTGTAGTGCAGTGCAGTGTAGTGTAGTGTAGTGTAGTGTTATGTAGTGTAGTGTAGTGTTATGTAGTGTAGTGTAGTGTAATGTAATGCAGTGTCATGTAGTGCAGTGTACTGGAGTGTAGTGTAGTGTAATGCAGTGTAATGCAGTGTAATGCAGTGTCATGTAGTGCAGTGTACTAGAGTGTAGTGCAATGCAGTGAAGTACAGTGAAGTGTATTTATTTATATTTTATTTTATTCTGTTATTTCGAGGATAGTGGAATAAGCACTCGTGTGCTTTTTTTCATCAAGTCCCTGTGTGTATGCAGTTTTGTAATGTTGTCATCCGTTCCTACCGGCACACAATGGCCTACTCTTCCGAAAAGCGGAACGGGTTTTAACTTGTGCACAAGATGTTCTGCGTGCGTTCGCTCACGGGACCTCGGTTTATAGTCTCACCCAAAGGACTTTTGGGAGAGTGGAGTCGGCACTGATGTTAACTTCAGAGGAAAAAATCCCCTTGATTCGAACCGGGGTTATCAGATCATGAATACATCACACTAACCACCAGGCTACCCCGTCCCCCTGTAGTGTAGTGCAGTGTAGTGCAGTATAGTGTAGTGTAATGTAGTGCAGTGTAGTGCAGTGTAGTGCAGTATAGTGTAGTGTAATGTAGTGTAGTGTAGTGCAGTGTAGTGCAGTGTAGTGCAGTATAGTGTAGTGTAGTGTAGTGCAGCCTAGTGCAGTGTATTGCAGTGTATTGCAGTGTATTGCAGTATAGTGCAGAATATTGCAGTGTAGTGCAGTGTATTGCAGTGTAGTGCAGTATAGTGCAGAATATTGCAGTGTAGTGCAGTGTAGTGTAGTGTAGTGCAGTGTAGTGCAGTATAGTGTAGTGTAATGTAGTGCAGTGTAGTGCAGTGTAGTGCAGTATAGTGTAGTGTAATGTAGTGTAGTGCAGCCTAGCGCAGTGTAGTGCAGTGTATTGCAGTATAGTGTTGTGTAGTGTAGTGTAGTGCAGTATAGTGTAGTGTAATGTAGTGTAGTGTAGTGCAGTATAGTGTAGTGTAATGTAGTGTAGTGTAGTGTAGTGTAGTGTAGTGCAGCCTAGCGCAGTGTATTGCAGTGTATTGCAGTATAGTGTTGTGTAGTGTAGTGCAGTGTAGTGCAGTGTATTGTAGTGCAGTATAGTGCAGAATATTGCAGTGTAGTGCAGTGTAGTGTGGTGTAGTGCAGTGTAGTGCAGAATATTGCAGTGTAGTGTAATGCAATGTAGTGCAGTGCAGTGCAGTGTAGTGCAGTGTAGTGTAGTGTAATGTAGTGCAGTGTAGTGCAGTGTAGTGCACTATAGTATAGTGTAATGTAGTGTAGTGTACTGCAGTGCAGTGTAGTGTAGTGCAGTGTAGTGCAATGTAGGGCTGTGTAGTGTAGTGTAGCACAGTGTAGTGTAGTGCAGTGTAGTGCAGAATATTGCAGTGTAATGCAGTATAGTGTAGTGTAATGCAATGTAGTGCAGTGCAGTGTAGTGCAGTGTAGTGTAGTGTAATGTAGTGCAGTGTAGTGCAGTGTAGTGCACTATAGTATAGTGTAATGTAGTGTAGTGTAGCACAGTGTATTGTAATGTAGTGCAGTGTAGTGCAGTGTAGTGTAGTGTAGTGTAGTGCAGTGTAGTGTAATGCAATGTAGTGTAGTGCAGTGTAGTGTAATGCAGTGCAGTGCAGTGTAGTGTAGTGCAGTGTAGTGTAATGCAGTGCAGTGCAGTGTAGTGTAGTGCAGTGTAGTGCAGTCCAGTGCAGTCCAGTGTAGTGCAGTGTAGTGTAGTGCAGTGTAGTGTAGTGAGGTGCAGGGTATTTTTATTGTTTATTGTTAATTTTATTGTTTATTATCGAGGATAATGGAATAAGCACTTTTGTGCTTTTTCACATCCAGTCCCCATGTGTATGCGGTATTGTCCATTGTCATCTGTTCCCAACGACACACAATGGCATACTCTTACGAACAGCGGAACAGGATTTTAACGTGTGCGCAAGATGTTCTGCGTGCTTTCACACACTGGCCTCGGTTTATAGTCTCATCCGAAGGACTTTTGTGTTGTGTAGTGCAGTGTAAAGAAGTGTAGTGTAGTGTAGTGTAATGTATTGCAATGTAATGAAGTGTAGTGCAGTGGAGTGTAGTGGAGTGCAGTGTTGTGTAATGAAGTGCAGTGGAGTGCAGTGTAGTGTAGTGCAGTGCAGTGCAGTGCAGTGTAGTGCAGTGTAGTAAAGTGCAGTGTAGTGCAGTGTAGTGCACTGCAGTGTAGTGCAGTGCAGTGTTGTGCAGTGTAGTGCAATGCAATGTAGTGTAGTGTAGTGTAGTGTAGTGCAGTGCAGTGCAGTGTAATGTAGTGTAGTGTAGTGTAGTGCAGTGCAGTGTAGTGCAGTGCAGTGTAATGTAGTGTAGTGTAGTGTAGTGTGGTACAGTGAAGTGCAATGGAGAGTAGTGTAGTCGAGTGTCGTGTAGTGTCGTGTAGTGTAGTGTAGTGTAGTGTAGTGTCGTGTCGTGTCAGCTTAGTGTAATGTAGTGTAGTACATAGATCTAGTTTGATGATTTTGAAATGTGACAAAAAATTTAATGTCCACTGGCAATAAGGCAATAACTGAAGCACAGTATAGAATGGTGTTGCAATCTTTGTCCAGCCTCTTCTTCTTTATCCACGTCTGCTCTCTCTCTCTCTCTCTCTCTCTCTCTCTCTCTCTCTCTCTCTCTCTCTCTCTCTCTCTCTCTCTCCCCGCTCTCTCTCTCTCTCTCTCTTTTACAATAATGTTCCGGTCAGTTGAGGATTATGTGTTTGTTGAATACATAATCTATCTCTTTAGCATTTTTGGTTTGTTGTTGTTGTTGTTGTTGATAGTCCCTAAACAGGGCAAGGTCCGGATAAAATATGTATATGAATGTTTCACTGCAACCTTTGACAAATAAAGATCATTCATTCATTCATTTCATTCATTCATTCATTCAGCCAGTCAGTCAGTCTCTCTCTATCTCTCTCTGTCTCTGTCTTTCTGTCTGTCTATATGTCTCTCCCTCACTGTCTGTCTGCCTGTCTCTATCTGTCTGTCTCCGTCTTTCTGTCTGTCCGTATGTTTCTCTCTGTGTCTGTCTGTCTGTCTGTCCGTCTCTCCTTCTCCCTCTCTCTCTCTCTCTCTCTGTGACCTGTATGCTGATGCTGTCCAGACATGCTCAAGGCGGATATTGTACAAGTGTCCCGTGTTTCTTTGACGTGTGAGGCAATGCCAGAGAGCAAAGCCGCCATGTCGACCATGGGCCACGTGCTGATGGCGCCGAGAGAAGCGACACTACTTTTCCAGCTCAACCTTCCCGCCGCCGCTGAGCGATCGATAGCAAAACAAGCCATGTCCGATTTGGCCAAGCTTTTGCCAACATCCATAGGGTTGAACGAGCTTTGTCTAACGTGGAGCATTTAAAGCTGACCTTTCAACAAATTACGGGCATGCGTGCGCGAAAGCAGTGCGGTGTTGTCAATTATCGAAAAACCCGTTTTTGGTTGGCACTGTGCCGTTCGCGGCTGTCTTGAAGGACGCTGTGTGTTTAATTACACTGGCAGTCTGAGTTCAGTGACTTTGATTGTCTCTGTGATCAGTTCTCGTTCCTGCCTGCAGTGTTTGCAGGCTGAGAGCCTGCAGTGTTTGCAGGCTGAGAGCCTGCAGGCACACAGGTCTCAGGCAGAGGCAGTGAGGGCAAGGGCAAAGAAGTCGTTTATTTCTGATGCACGGTAAACAGGGCTGCCTCAATGGGGGACTTGTTGGGGTTACGTTCCGAAAGCACATTGTAAATGATGGATGACTGTTTGAATAACCTACTTTTTACAAAGAGAGAGAGAGAGAGAGAGAGAGAGAGAGAGAGAGAGAGAGAGAGAGGGGAGAGAGAGAGAGAGAGAGAGAGAAGAGAGAGAAGAGAGAGAGAGAGAGAGAGAGAGAGCGCAGACACACCCACACCACGCACACCCACCCACCCACACACACACACACACACACGCACGCACACGCATAGAGAGAGTGAGAGAGAGACAGAGACAGAGAGAGAGAGATAGAAAGAG
>CM054166.1:40028530-40056030 GCA_028751875.1 Rapana venosa
ATGTGTAAGCATTGATCTATATATGGTTGATATGATATCAACCCCAACACGCTTTGAATCTGGTTGTTGTGTGTGTGTGTGTGTGTGTGTGTGTGTGTGTGTGTGTGTGTACAAGTGTGTGAGTGCGTGTATGTTGTGTAATTGGTTCGGTTTGGGTTTTTTGCTTTCTTGCTGTTTTGGCCTTTTTATGTCTTTTTGTGTTACACAAAAATAAGCTGATTTATTGAGTTTTGTCGCTGTTAGTTTTCTTTTTTATTGTATTAGATGAGCTAAATTGTTATTGCTGACGTTAGTACTGCTGGGTGGGTTTATATTGCCTGAATTTATTCTTTGATGGAAGGATTAACGTTGTTCTGCCTCAAATCAAAAAGCACATGTACATGCGTGTATATGACCAGGGGAAAGGGAGGGAATGGATGTCTTTGTTATACTTCTTTGCTCTGAATCCAATAGCTGTTGGTTATTCTTGTTTTCCTTAGATATGAGTATATTATGTGGTGAAGGGGATATGGTGAGGATGTGTATGTGTATGTAAGTGTCAAATGATACATCAGTTTCCTCTGTTTATATCCATTTAGTTGTTGCTGTTGTTGTTGTTATTGTTGGTGGTGGGGGTGGGGTTCTGGTTATTTTGCTTTTTGTTTGTTTTGGGTTTAGGGTGGTTTTCTTGGGGAGGGGGAGGGGGTATTTTGGACTCTTTTTCTCGTCTTTTGTTAGTTCTATATTGTTCTTCATTTGTCTTGGCTGTTATTCTTGTCCTATGTTAGTTATTGTCGCTGTTGTTGTTGTGTACATATGTTTGTGTTTGTTTGATTGTTGATTTCCTTGTTGTGGTTGTTCTTGTTGATTCATCTTTTTGTTGTTGTTTTATTCAGTTGTTTGTATGGTTGAAGGTTTGTGTGTATGTGTGTGAGGGGGGGGGAGGGAAGCAGTTGGTGTAGTTTTTTAAATTTTTATTGTTTTGTCTTCTTTGTTTGTTTTGGTTTGGTTTATCTTTGTTGCTTGTTTGTTTGTGTTATGACGGATATTTTTTTCAAGATTTTTGAATTATTTGAATTGTATGGTTTAATATTTTTCTGGGTTTTTTGTTTTGTTTTTAATTCCATATATGCTTATGTTATTGTCTTTTCTTGTTTGATTTGTATAGTTTACCATAGATTAGATTTTTTATTCTATGCTTGCATATACAGTATCTTTTTTTCTCACTTTTTTTTCTTTAGATAGATGGCTTGATGAAAAAAAGCAAATGCACTGCTTATTCAATGTACCATATGAAAATAAAAGTTTGACTTTGACTTTGACTTCGACTTTGACACACAAACACCCCACACACCCACACACCCACAACAAAAAACACACACCCACCACAACAAAACACCACAAACACACACAACACACACACAACACACACAAAACACACCACAAACACACACACAACACACCCCACAACACACACACACAACCAACACACACACAACACTCACAAACACACACACAACACCACTCACACACACAAACACAACACAAAACACACACACAACACACACACAAACACACACACAACAAACACAAACACACACAACACAAACACACACATAACAACACACAACACAAACACACACACACAAACACACACACCACACAAACACACACACACAAACACACACACACAACACACACACACAACACACACACACACACACACACACCAGTGACATCCCGCATCATCCATGCAAAAGCCTTAGGAGCAGAAACAAGGCCAAATGGCATCCGGAACCACTGGAAGAGACCAATAGGAATTTGGAAAGCAGTCTTGTGGTGATCCTCTGGCCTTACAGAAAGCTGCCAGTAGCCCTTGCTAAGGTCTATCTTTGTGGAAAAAGTGCTAATCTGACAAAGAAGTGAAAAGTTCCTCAGGATCAGGAATTGGCTCAGCATCAAAAATAGTTACCTTATTGAGGGCTCTGAAATCCTGACAAAATCGTACACTACCATCCGGTTTAGAAACCAAAACAATGGGAGATGAATACGGAGAATCCGAAGGCTCAATCACCCCCTATTCAAGCATTGCGTGAACCTCATCAATAATGACTTGTCTGGAATTTAAAGGTAAAGGGTATTGTTTTTGACGAATCGGCTCATCAGAGGTCAACTTTATTTCACAGACAATAGAACCCTTGTAAGAACCAGGTTCAGCACAGAGAATGTCCTGAAAGTCAGCAAAAACCGTCTTCCATTCAGAAACACGTTTCTTATCTAAGCCCTCATCAAAATGAACATCAGAAAGAGACTCCCTTGTACTAACATCAACAGGACACAGCTCAGGAAGCTCAGGATCATCTGGAGCAGAAGATACAACAGCAACATGTGCAACCAACACCCTGTCATCAGGGACAACAGTACCTTCGTCAGAGTTACCCTTCTCTATCAGTTTATTGACATCTGGATGAAAACACTCTGGGTTCAAGATGTCAACAAGGTAGTCTCACCCTCAGAGTGAGAAACCTTTTCCTGACGCCGGTGATAAGGCTTCAACATATTGGGATGATAGACCTTGGAAGACTTACCCAAGTCAACTCTGAAATCTATGCCAGCTTTCTCAGTGACCACAAAAGGTCCAAGCCCCTGAAGTTTGAGCTTTCCAGAAGTCGTAGGTGAAAAGACTAGAACCTCATCACCAACATTGAAAGTTCGAAAAGTAGATCTCTTGTCATGATAATACTTCTGCCTGAGACGAGCAAGATCCACAGAATTATGTGCCAGTTTCAACATGTCAGCAAGCATAGATTTTAGATCCACAAGATGCTGAAACACCAAGTTGTCCTCAGAATGAGAAGAACTACCTGACCAGACATTGGCAAGCATGTCTAAAGGCCCTCTTGGTTTCCTCCCATACAACAACTCAAATGGGGAAAACCCTGTGCTTGCATTGGGACATTCATGACAAGCAAACAAAAGTGCAGGAAGATAACGATGCCACAAACGAGGTTGATTTTGCTTGAGCTCTTTCAACATGGGTTTTAAAGTGCCATGAAACCTTTCTACTACACCATTGCTCTGAGCATGATAGACACTAGAGGTAACTTCCTTAATAGCCAACAACTGGTGGAATGACTTCATCATGTCAGACGTAAATTGTGTACCGTGATCAGACAGAATCTCATGTGGAATACCAACCCTGGAAAAGACTGACAACAAAGCTTCACTGACTGACACAGAATCAATCTTCTTCAGAGGAACAGCCTCAGGAAACCGTGTGGCAACATCAACAATGGTAAGTAAATAACGATGGTTTTCCTCTGAAGGTGGAGAGATATGACCTACAATGTGACAGCAACATGATGGAATGGTTCCTCAATCCTGGGCATGAACTGGAGAGGAACACTGCACACCCGTCCTTCAGGTTCTGCCCTCTGACAAACATCACAGGAACGACAGTACTCCCTAACATCCTTAGATAATCCAGGCCAGTAAAACCTCTGTCTCATCTTCCACAAAGTACGATTTATGCCACAATGACCAGCGAGTAAACCATCATGAGCATACTGCAAAACAATGTCCCTCAGAGAAGTAAGCACAACAATCTGGTCAGAGAACTTCCCAGAGCAGTTGGTTGAACCCTGAAAGAAACGTCGATACAGAACATCATCAAACACAACATACAGCCAACTATCTCCGCCAAAATGACAAACATCCCCGGAAACAGCCATTTGAAACAACTTCTGCAATGACAAATCTTCCTTCTGACATTTCTTCAATTCCTCTGGATACAGGGACAGACAATCAGCAACTGGCAATGGTTTCGGAGCAGACATTTCCTTCTTCTTCATACTCCTTGTGACCGCAACAGAAGCAGACTGAAAATTCCCAGAAGTCCATGAACAAAATGATCAGACCCACCAGGAACAGTTTTCCCTCGATACGCCCAATGATTATGTCTACAACAGGATCATCCATGACACAGCATTCAAGTTGACCTGAAAAGTAAGGGGACTGAACTTCAACAGAAGCAACATCATAGACGTCCATGTGACCAAAACACTTCACCCACTGTTTCGTGCCTGTAAATTGATCCGGACGATAATCAAATCCCTCTTTACACCTGCAGTGGTAGCACCATCATCTCTCATGACTGTGACTTTCACACCATTGACAAAAAAACCCTCTGACAAATCCAAATCAGACAGATCCAGTGACTCTTTAACAGCAGAACACAGAATAGCAATCATACCTGTTTAATTATGAAAGGTATTGGTTTGTTTGTGTTCATACACTGTTTCACGTGAGGGAACCCCCTTCCCCGGGGGGCTATGGGGATGAGGGTTCTGCTGAACGACCATGTGGCAGAAGCACGCACAGTCTGCCCAGAACAGTCTGCCCAGAACAGTCTGCCCCAGAACAGTCTGCCCAGAACAGTCTGCCCAGAACAGTCTGCCCAGAACAGTCTGCCCAGAACAGTCTGCCCAGAACAGTCTGCCCAGAACAGTCTGCCCAGAACAGTCTGCCCCAGAACAGTCTGCCCCAGAACAGTCTGCACAGAACAGTCTGCCCAGAACAGTCTGCCCAGAACAGTCTTCCCCAGAACAGTCTGCCCCAGAACAGTCTGACTCCATGTCCAGACTTGGGCAGGACTCTCGGAACTAGCCGGACTCGTGGCTTACCGACTTGTGCACGTCCAAAGAACTCACGACAACGGAAAACCGGTCAGAGCAGGGAGGTAGCCACCGACTGTCCTGAACATAACTGCTAGGTTCCATTCCCAACTGACTCTCCGACACCGGAATGCGGCTACCTAAATGCTAGGGCAGGGGGGGGGGGGTGCATACTCAATCATCTCATCATCAGCCATTGGCGGATCTGGGAACTGTAGTCATGGAACTAAAAGAATGCCCCACAAACACAACCCAACAAGACCATACACCAACCAACCTACCCACCAACCCAAACATTACTGTGCAATATCAAACCCAGCCCACCAACCCAAACATGACTGTGCAATACCAAACCCAGCCCACCAACCCAAACATTACTGTGCAATACCAAACCCACCCCCCAACCCAAACATTACTGTGCAATACCCAAACCCAGCCCACCCCACCAACAAACATTACTATGCAATACCAAACCCAGCACACCCAACCAACCCAAACATTACTGTGCAATACCAAACAAGCCCACTCACCACCAACCCAAACATTACTGTTGCAATACAACAACCACCCCCCAAACCCAACCAAACATTACTGTGCAATACCAAACCCACCCACCCCACCAACCCAAACATTACTGTGCAATACCAAACCCAGCCCACCACCCAAACATTACTGTGCGATACCAAACCCAGTCCCACCTAACCCAAAACATTACTGTGCAATACACAAACCCAGCCCACCAACCCAAACATTACTGTGCGATACCAAACCCAGCCCACCAACCCACAAATTACTGTGCAATACCAAACCCAGCCCACCAACCCACACATTACTGTGCAATACCAAACCCAGCCCACCAACCCACACATTACTGTGCAATGCCAAACCCAGCCCACCCCACCAACCCAAACATTACTGTGCAATACCAAACCCAACCCACCCCACCAACCCAAACATTAATATGGGATATCAAACCCAGCCCACAAACCCAAACATTACTGTGCAATACCAAACCCACCCCACCAACCCAAACATTACTGTGCAATACCAAACCCAGCCCACCAACCCAAACATTACTGTGCAATACCAAACCCAGCCCACCCCACCAACCCAAACATTACTGTGCAATATCAAACCCAGCCCACCCAACCAACCCAAACATACTGTGCAATGCCAAACCCAGCCCACAAACCCAAACATTACTGTGCAATACCAAACCCAGCCCACCAACCCAAACATAATATGCGATATCAAACCCACTCCACCAACCCAAACATTACTGTGCAATACCAAACCCAGCCCACCAACCCAACATTACTGTGCAATACCAAACCCAGCCCAGCCCACCAACCCAAACATTACTGTGCAAATACCAAACCCAGCCCACCAACCCAAACATTACTATGCGATACCAAACCCACCCCACCAACCCAAACATTACTGTGCAATACCAAACCCACCCCACCAACCCAAACATTACTATGCGATATCAAACCACCCCACCCGACCAACCCAAACATTACTGTGCAATATCAAACCCAGCCCACCCCAACAACCCAAACATTACTGTGCAATACCAAACCCAGCCCAGCCCACCAACCCAAACATTACTGTGCAATATCAAACCCAGCCCACCAACCCAAACATTACTGTGCAATACCAAACCCAGCCCACCAACCCAAACATTACTATGCAATACCAAACCCACCCCACCAACCCAAACATTACTGTGCAATACCAAACCCACCCCACCAACCCAAACATTACTATGCGATATCAAACCCAGCCCACCGACCAACCCAAACATTACTGTGCAATACAACCCAGCCCACCCAACAACCAACAACTGTGCAAACCAACCCAGCCCACCCCACCAACCCAAACATACTGTGCAATATCAAACCCAGCCCACCAACCCAAACATTACTGTGCAATACCAAACCCAGCCACCAACTCAAACATTACTATGCAATACCAAACCCAGCCCACCAACCCAAACATTACTGTGCAATACCAAACCCACCCACCAACCCACACATTACTGTGCAATACCAAACCCAGCCCATTAACCCAAACATTACTGTGCAATACCAAACCCAGCCCACCAACCCAAACATTACTGTGCAATACCAAACCCAGCCCACCAACCCAAACATTACTGTGCAATACCAAACCCAGCCCACCAACCCAAACATTACTGTGCAATACCAAACCCAGCCCACCAACCCAAACATTACTGTGCAATATCAAACCCAGCCCACCAACCCAAACATTACTGTGCAATACCAAACCCAGCCTTCACGTCAGGGGAAGCGGGCAGACAGCCTTGACCTTCAGCCAGGTGTGTGGAAGGAAGCCCGTGTGGCGCCAGACAGCGGTCCTCGTCCTTCTGGTGTAGCTAGGCCCACCCTCTGCAGCCACTTACAACACAACTACCCCCTCCTCTCCCCCCCCCCTACCCCGACCCACTCCACTCCACTATACTCTAATCTACTGCACTGCATGCACTCCACTCCAATGAAATTGCCAATGTGCCTGCATGACTGTTCGAAGGGAGACTATCCTTGCTTTTGGTTTAAATGCTGAAGTGATGTTGCTTCCCTTCAATAACTTTTCGTCCCTATCGCTGTATGGATGGATGGATGGATGGATGGATGGATGGATGTATGGATGTATGGATGTATGGATGTATGTATGGATGTATGTATGTATGGATGTATGTATGTATGTATGTATGTATGGATGGATGATGTATGGATGGATGGATGGATGGATATATGGAAACATGTGTGTTTGTATGTATGTTACATGTACATACATGTACATACATACATACGTACATACATACATGTGTACATACAAACATAATACGTACATACATACATGTGTAACTACAAACATAATACATACATACATACATACACACATACATGACTTGACCAACACAGCAGACGACTGTCTCTCTCCAGCCTGGTTGATGCCAGACAGAGACAGTCTCCCAGCATGCAATGGCACCTCCACAGCAGCAGCAGCAGCAGCATTACCTCATCCTCCTCATCCTTGATCTTCATGCAATGAACAACTTTGCCTCTGATGCCGTGGCCTCTGTTGCTCTGGTCTCATGGTGACCTCAGATTCGGTTTGCTCATACACTTCTGTGCCTGTGGTCAGTTTGTGTCCAAGCCTTCAGGGTTGGGGGTTCCGAGGAGAGGGTGGTTAGAAGGAGGCTGTGGGGGCGCCACTCCAGGTGGGCCTCTCTCCCAGTCTGGCTCCGCCACTGGCTGCTACTGTGGGTAGTGGGGGGCGGGGGTAGTGGGGGGTTAGTGGGGGGCGTCCTGCCTATATTAGCTCAGAACAGAACAGGCAGCACTGAACACCACCAAAGTGACCCAGCAGCAATGCAGGACCTCTCTGGCTAGTGGCCCTACGACGGCCTGACACTGATAGGGTTTCTGACGACTTCCGACCCTGAGGATGCGACATGACGAATCTGGGTATGGCTGTGGCGGGGACACTGAGGTGAACAGACAGGACACAGCGGGACAGGAACGTCACAGAACATCGAGGAAATGAAGCAGCACAACATGGTTTTAAAAATACAGTCCAAATCAAAGTTTAATCCATAGATAAACAATACACAACAAATCAAAGCAGAACAAAGCAAAGCAAAACAAAGTAAACCACAACACACAAAACACAACACACAAAAACACAACACAAAACACAGCACACAACACAACACACAACACAGCACACAACACAACACACACACAAACACACAACACAACAAAACACAACAAAAACTGAAAACAAAACATAACACAACACAAAACACAACACAAAACAAAACACAACACAAACAGCACACAACACACAAAACCAAGCCCTCAGATGAGCGGAGACTGGAACTATCAATACTAGTTATAGTTATAGTTTATTGATAATATTATAACTATACTAGTTATGGTCATAGTTTATTGATGATATTATAACCATACTACTTATAGTTATAGCTAATTGATAATAAAAAATAATTATAACTATACTAGTTGTAGTTATAGTTTATTGATAATATTATAACTATACTAGTTATAGTTTATTGATAATATTATAACTATACTAGTTATAGCTATAGTTTATTGATAATATTATAACTATACTAGTTTTAGCTATAGTTTATTGATGATATTATAACTATACTAGTTATAGCTATAGTTTATTGATGATATTATAACTATACTAGTTTTAGCTATAGTTTATTGATAATATTATAACTATACTAGTTTGTTATAGTTTATTGATAATATTATAACTATACTAGTTATAGCTATAGTTTATTGATGATATTATAGCTATACTAGTTATAGCTATAGTTTATTGATGATATTATAACTATACTAGTTTTAGCTATAGTTTATTGATAATATTATAACTATACTAGTTTTAGTTAAAGTTTATTGATAATATTATAACTATACTAGTTATAGCTATAGTTTATTGATAATATTATAACTATACTAGTTATAGTTATAGTTTATTGATAATATTATAACTATACTAGCTATAGTTATAGTTTATTGATAATACTATCAATACCTGGCAAACTGGAATGCAGAGTCCCACAGGGATCAGTTCTAGGCCCTGTTCTTTTCACTCTTTACACTGCCCCACTGTCACATATAATAAACCGTCATCAAATCAACCATCATTTTTACGCAGATGACTCTCAGATTCAAAGCAATGTTACTCCTGAAACTCTGCCTTCTCTCCTGACAAATATAGCCCACTGCTTTGAAGATATTCAAAACTGGATGACACAGAACAAATTACAGCTCATCATCATCATCAGTCCCGTGACCTTGGCGGTCGTGGAGGAGACAAGAGAGACGATGCCGTGGTAAGTCTCCTCCATCCATCTCGGTCCTCAGCTCTGCGCAGTAGTGCCAAGTCATTCATCCTGGTCCATTCTCTGATGTTGTCCATCCATGACTTGTTCTGTCTTCCCCTCTTTCTGCCAAATTACAGCTAAATGCAGATAAGACCAAAGCCATGCTCGTAAGGACCAAACACAAACTCTCTTCTATTACAACAGCTTCAATAGAACTCGGCAGTACATCAAGTCCATCTATCCCTGCTGTGAAGTATCTAGTGTTGTTTTTGTCAACACACTCTCTATGCAAAACTAATCACCCGACCTGTCAGTCGTGCTTTATCAATTACGGTCTCGTATTAGTGCCTATTGAATGTACCTGTCCCAGATGCAACAGCCAATTTCATGTTCCTTCTCCTCATTCTTTCACGTCTTGGACTATTTTGCAATTCTCTTTTTGCTCCTGGTCTGCGCCGCTTTCAATCTATCCACTCTTAACGTATACATAATACTTATCGCGCTCGCTAGTTTCAGAAAGAAAAAAATATGAGCACATTACCCTCTCTTTGCGTTATCTCCAATGGACTGCCCTTGATGCCACAGAGAGTAATTTATAAGATCAGTACCCTTCTGTTACAAATGTCTCATAATTTCTTGCTCCCTCCGACCTCTGATGATATGTCTTATTTAACCTGGTTACACCTCTCACGTTCCCTCCGCTTTTCTGCAGATACCCTAGTGCCAATCCGTATTCCTAGATAGTTGGATCGGTGGTCTAGAGGTTTATACGCGCTGTCTAGAAAGCGAAAAGTCCGGGTCGAAGTGTGCGGACGGTCGTACCCGTTTTGGACCGGATAATTTTTCCCCCATCCATTAGTCCATGAGTGGTGGTTCTGGGCGCTTAGTCTTGGATGAGTACGATAAACAGATGGTCCCGTGTGTTACTTCGTAATTATTATAGCGCACGTAAAAAAAAACCCACGGCAACAAGAGAGTTTGGTCCCTGGCAAAGAATTCTTAAGAAAAAAGCCACTCTGATGGGAAAAAATACAGCTGTAGAAAAAGAAAAAGAAAAAAAAAAAAAGAAAAAAAAAAAAAAGGTGTGAAAGGGTGGCGCCAGCGCTAGTGGCGGACGCGTTCTCCCGCTACTCCCCGGGGAGTGCAGCACCGAATTTCACGGAGAGAGAAATTTCTGCCGTGCTTAAAAGTTTTTAAAATCTGAGCCGCTATTTGATTTGTTGGCTTTACAAGATTCAGCGCTATATTAAATTCATTAAATTTTATGTATTAGTTTTTTTATTCAACCAATTCCCTACGTTGGCGCTGCCTCTTTCTGTCTATTCGGGTCATTCGAACCTGGAATGAGCTCCCTAATCTCTACTCTTCGCAGAAAAACCAGTTATGACTACTTTTAAATCCCAGCTCAAGGACCATATTTATTTCCAAGCTAGATTTCCCCCCCTCCCTGCTGTTGTCAATATCATAAAAAAAATAAACATTCCACCTTTCACTAACCCATGGTATTTCACCTGCTAAAGTATACGGGGACCGGTTTAGTGTGTGTGTGTAGCTTTTGAACAATACATTTGACTATCGAAATTTATTTCATCTAGATTTTGTCGGCAGCCCATCATGTTTGTAAATATCTGTTTGTTTTTTAAACTATTTGATTATTTATCAATTGGACGGCATGACTGTGTAGAATTAGGTTGAATGCATGGCGTTGATTTGCCTTTGGCAAGATATAGCGCATATTAAGTTCCATTTTATTATTTATTATTTATTATTATTATTTATTATTTAAACTGTGCCCTCAGACCCCAAAAGGACCACCCCTCTCACTACTCCTATTCTGTCCCCCCTTCTCCCCCTCGCCTCACCACCTCTCTGTTTTTCTTTTCTTTGTTTTATTCTTTTATTTCGAGGGATTTATGGAATTACGCACTCTTGTGCTTTATCTCATCTAGTCCTGTGTGTATGCAGTTTTGTAAAATGTTTGTCATCGTTCACCGGCTCAAAATGCTACTCTTCCGAAAAAGGGTAACGGGTTTTAACGTGTGCGCAGGTTGTTCTGCATGCGTTCACACACAGGGCCTGGGTCCCTCCGTTGTCTGTCTCATTTCAAGCATGTTGGTTCAGGAAACAAGGGACAAGAAAGAAGGGAAATGAAAGACCGACAGAAAGAAAGAAAGAAAGACAGACAGGCAGAATAAAAGAAAAGAAAAGAAAAAGACAGGCAGAAAGAAAGAAAGAAAGAAAGAAGACAGGCGCAGGATATGAAAGGGTAAAGTGAACAGGAGAAAGAAAAGAACGGGGGACAGGCAAGAAAAAGAAAGATAGAAAAAACAGGCCAGAATAGAAAGAAAGAAAGACAGCAGAATTGATAAGAAAGAAAGATCAGGCAGAAATGAAAGAAAAAAGAAAGAAAGCCAGGCAGAAAAGAAAAGAGAAAGAAGGAGACAGGCAGAAAAAGGAAAGAAAGAAAGAAGAACCAGGCAGAAAGAAGAAGAAAGAAATTGAAAGAAAGGAAGCAGAAAAGGAAAGAAAGAAGAAAGACAGGCAGAACAAGAAAGAAAGAAGAAAGACAGAAGAAATGAAGGACAGAATGAAAGACAGAAAAAAGGAAGAAGGAAAGAAGAAAGATCAAGAAAAACTAAACACAAAACGGTCAAGAACTCGTATCCCAAAAAACTTAATTAATCTCAGGTGAAAGAGAAAATTCCGGTTGTGTCACGAGGCGTTACATAAAAACACTTACACATATTAAAACATAATATCACACCAACTAACACACACACCACACACCACACACCAACACACACACCACACACCACACACACACACACACACACACACACCACACACACACACACACATACACACACACACCTCA
The DNA here is from genome assembly GCA_028751875.1 of Rapana venosa. Taxonomy (NCBI): domain Eukaryota; kingdom Metazoa; phylum Mollusca; class Gastropoda; order Neogastropoda; family Muricidae; genus Rapana; species Rapana venosa. The sequence continues at coordinate 40,040,946 of CM054166.1, forward strand.
TCCACACACACACACACCACAACCACACACACACTTTCTGATACAGCAGCACGGCACCCTTTATCAGGATAACCAAGCACCCGCAAATCAGCGCCAATACCCAGCCAGTCATAATACTCTCATAACCAAGTAAAAAATCACTAATACTCAATGTGCGCACCGGTATAACCCATGCGTCGCACACTTACACCACAGCCGCACACAACCACACACACACACCCACACACACACACACACACACCCAACACACACACACCCCCAACACCACACACCCCACACCACACACACACACACCCACACACAACACACACACACACACACACACGCATTGGGAAAACATTCACACACATGCAAACGCATTTTTATACATAAGCCAGACTTGTTATAACATGTTGTATAAGACAAATATCAATCCAATTAATACTGTTCTATTTAGACATGGTAACCACCTTCTACACTAACAGAAACAGAACAACAGAGAAAGAATAGAATAGAATGAAAGAGAGAATGGAGGCGGAAGAAATTTGAGAAAAAGAAGGTATAAAAAAAATAAAACAACAACATATAACAAACAAAAATAACAACAACAACACAAAAGGACGTATGAAGAAGACAAGAAATAGAAAAACTAATAAAGATAAAGATGGCCAAGAAAAGAAGTACAAATAAAGGAAAGAAGGACATTACATGATTATATTACCAGTTAAAGCACAGAGTTTCTGATTCATGAGGAAAATAAAACACATCAGCATACTTATTCTTAGTTGTTGTGATCTTTATTCATGCCACCCACCTGCTTCTAGCATTCTCAATCAGCGGATTCGTTGGTACAGTTATAGACATTTTCCTTTTACAGAAAAAAACAGACTTCTTATTTTAAACGAAACAGACTGACAATAGTCTGACTGGTAACACGTTTCTACCAATAAAACAGAACCACGAACAACAGAACAGAAAGAATTAGAATATAAGAAATAATTGGAAAGAGAGAATGGAGGAAGCAATTTGAGAAAGAAGAGTATAAAAATATAAAACAACAACAACAAACAAAAAAACAACAAACAACCACAATTGACGAATGAAAGATGGACAAGAAAGGAAAAACAAAATTAAAGGAAGAAGGACAAGAAGAAGAAGAACAAATAAAGGAAAGGAAGGACCATTGACATGCTTATCTTACCAGTTAGCCACAGAGGTTTTGATTCAGAGGGAAAATAAACACCAATCATCATTCGATATTAGTTGTTGTGATCTCTTTACTTCAGCGACCACCCACCTTCTTCTAGCATTCAATCCAGCGGATTCGTGGTCAGTTTGACTTTATTCATTTTACAGAAAAACAGACTTTTCATTATTTTAACGAAACAGATTGAAGAAATTTACCAAAACCGCATACACCACGGGGGACTGGAAGTAAAAAGCACATGAGTGCTTCTTTCCATTTATCCTCGATATTTAAAGAATAATAAAAAAAATAAATAAAAATAAATAATAATAATTGAATAAACGATAAAACAGGACTTCATTATTGAAACAAAAAAACCAGGACTTCATATTTATAAAACGAAAAAACAGATTCATTATTTTTACCATACACCCAACGAAAAACAGGATTCATTATTTTAAACATAAAACAGACTTTCATTATTTTTAAACATAAAAAAACAGACTTTAATTATTTTTAAACCGAAAAACGACTTCATTTTTTTGAAAAAAAAAAAACAGTTTTTATTATTTTAAACAAAAAACCGACTTCTTTTTTTTAAAAAAAAAACAGCTTATTATTAAAAAAAACCCCAACAATTCATTATTTTAAAAAAAAAACAGTTTCATTATTTTAAAAAAAAAAAACCCGATTTATTTTAAAGAAAAAAAAAGATTCATTTTTTTTAAAAAAAAAACAGACTTCATTTTTTTAAAAAAAAAAAAAACACCCTTTCAATTTTAACCAAAAAACAGACTTCTTATTTTAAAAAAAAAAACGACTTCTTTATTTTAAGAAAAAACAGACTTCTTTTTTTTTTAAACAAAAAACAGACTTGTTTTTTAAAAAAAAAAACAAACTTCATTATTTTAAAAAAAAAAAACAGATTCACATTTTTACCCAAAAAAACAATTTATTATTTTTAACGAAAAACAGATTTAATTATTTTAAACCAAAAAAATGACTTAATTATTTAAACAAAAAAAACAACTTCATTATTTTTAACGAAAAACAGACTTAATTTTTTAAAAAAAAAAACAGATTATTATTTTAAACCAAAAAAACAACTTATTATTTTTAACGTTTAATGACTTATTATTTTAAAACAAAAAAACAGATTTCATTTTTTTTAAAACGAACAGATTTTCTTTTTTAAACAAAAAAACAGATTTTCTTTTTTAAAAAAAAAATAACTTCATTTTTTTAAAACAAAAAAATAGATTCATTATTTTAAACGAACTAGTTTTGTTTGCCCTCATCCACCCAGGCTTTGCTGCCAGAATAAACAGACAGACCCAGGGAAACAACACCCCCCCCTTCATTTTGCCCCAAATCCCCGGGGGTATTTTCCAGATCTTCAAGGGCCCCGGGCCCAGACTGAAAGGATCCGATGAAGCCAGGAAAGTGACCACCCGTCTGTAGTGGACTGCAAACAGGGCATGTATTAGGGAGGGGAGAAGAGAAAAAGGGGAAAAGGAGAGGGGAGGAGAGAGAGAGGGGGGGGGGTGAAGGAGGGGAAGGAAGGGGGGTGGGGAGGCTCTGTGATCTCTTTGAGCGCTACCCCCGAGGGGGAGGGGGAGGGAAGAGGGGGGGGGGGGGGGGGGGGGGGGGGGAGGGTAGGGCAGGGGTGGGTCCGTGATTTTTTTGGGCCTGTGAGGGACAGGCCCAGCGGTGATGGGGCCCCAGTACGTATAATGATGATAATAATAAAAAAAATAACAATAAAAAAATAATAAAAAGAAGAAGAAGAAGAAAAAAAAAAGAAGAAAAAAAAATGGAATTGGTTTTTAGCGCTATCTTCAAAACAATCAGAGCGCTTGATTAAACATTTCTTACAGGTCATGCAGCCAATAAAAATTTTAAAAGCTTAAACAAAATTCAAATGTACCCTAAAATATAATACCCGCACGCACGCGCGCGCGCCGCCACACACACACACCACACAACACACAGGTTTAGGTTTTTGGGGGGAATGGGTTTTTTGGCTTTTAAAGGCAGGGGCATTTTTGAGTGAAAAGTGGGAAAAAAAGTTGGTTTGAAACAAATGTGTTTGGGGCTGGATTTAAATGTTCATATGTAGGCCTCTGTCAAAGGAGAGGGGAAAGGGTTTGTTCCAGATGGATGACCAGAAATAGAAAGGCGACGACCAACGGTGGAGGTTGATCTAAGTATTCGTAAGCACAAGGTAGCCACAGACCCGGAGGGAACGAGAAGGAGTTAAAGGTGAAGACATTCACAGAGGTAGGGGGGGCTTTTTGGTGGAGACATTTGTAACAGAGGGTACTGACTTATATTTTTCTCTCTGCGGCACAAAAAAACCCATGGAGAGATCGCAAGAGAGAAGTAATGCTTTCAGATTTTTTCTTTTGGGACTAACGAGCTGCAGAGTTTTGTTACTTGAAGGGAGGGATTGTTGATGTGGCAGACATAAAAGAGAATGCAATAGCCAGACGTTAGAGAAGAAAACGCAAAAATTTTTGATGTTGCATCAGGGGACGGTTTTTCGAATTGCACAATACCCCGAAATTGATAGTAGCACGAGGAGTCGGGTGAAAATTTTTGCATGCAGTGTGTTGTCCAAAACTCCTAGATACTTCACAGCAGGGGAAAAGGGGGACCGATGTTTTTACCGTTTTTATTGAAGTTGTAAGGGAAAGAGTTTGTGTTTGGCCCCTACAAGCAGGCTTGGGTTTTTACGGGTTTAACTGAATTGTTTTGTTCACCCAGTTTTGAATTTGAAAGAAAGGGGCCATCTTTGTAAAGAGAAAAGGGCATTTTTTTCAGGTGAACACTACTTTGAATCTGAGAGTATCTGCGTAAAAGTGTGTTGATATGATGACGGTTTATTTATGTGTAGGGAGCGTTAAGAGAGTGAAAAAAAAAACGGGGCCGGAAATGATCAGCGGGACACCCTTCAGGTGGCAGGTATTGCTGTTTTTTTTGTTTTTCGATGTTGGAATGGTCAGTGAGGTATGAACTGAACCAGGAGGGGGCTGTACCAGTAACCCCAAATTTTTTTTTGAAGAGGGGGAGAGAAGAATTGAATGGCTAGTTTAAAGGCGCAAATAAGTCGAGTAAGGGTGAGAAGGGACTTTTTTTCCCCGGTAGAACAAGTAGAAGTGTATTTGGGGTTGGACAGGGTATTTTCAGGTTTTGACGCAAGGGGCGACAAAAAATCAGGGAAGAAGATGTGGAAGAGGGGGGTTATTAAGCTGTTTTAAAACTACTTTATTTAGGACTTAAAGAGTTTAAAGTTGGGGTTGGAAAGGTCTATAATTTTTTCAAAAAGGGGTCAAGGTCATGCTTTTTTGGTGAGGTTTTTAACTTTGGTTTTTGGGGAATGGGAACTTTCCTGAAAAAGAGATGGTAATTTTTTTTACGGGTTTTATAATTTGGGTAGGACTGACAAAAAAGAAGCGGTATGGGATCGGGGGCAAGTTTTATAGTCATTTCTTCAAATTGTCGTAATTTCTTTCTCACTTGTTGGTGAAAGAAAGGAAGGAGTACCAAAAAAATTTTGGGACAAAACTGAGGTGGAAAGGATTTTCATCCAAATTTTGGGAAAACGGATGTACGGATTTTGTCAGAAAAAATGCAGAAAAAAAGAAGGAATTCAGAGTGGTTTGGAGGAGGCAGGGGCTTCCCTTCACAGATCCAAGGAGAGGGACGTGAGGGAAAAGGGATTTCACTGACTGGCTAAGAACTTGAGAAGAGTAGTATTTTGTTTTTTCTGAAAGAAAAAAGATTTGACTTTTGTTTTTTTTGTTTTCGGAAGAGCGCTTGTTGCTTTCCGTTTTTTGTTTTCGCCATGGTTTACTGCCTGCGTTTGCGCTTTAAAACCCAGGTGCGTGGGTCCCATGGTGCACGGGGCCCCTGTGGGCGGGAGAGGGTCAGTGGGGGGGCGCATGCTCATAAAGCAGTTGGTGAGAACATTTGTAGTGTTTCAAAAGGTGGTTTTTCCGGGTTAGTGAAGGCATTCAGAGCGGGGGAGAGAAAGTTTCATGCAATGGCCTTGAGATGCGAGGGGTTTGCACTTTCTTCTTTTCATAGGTTTTGCAATTTTGGGGGAAAAAGGAAAAGAACGCAGAATGATCAAAAAGTAGTTGATCTGATGATACAGTGAGACCAAACTTGTGAACATCTGCAAGAGCCAGTAAAAGAATGCCCTAAAACTGTGGGTTGCTTCAGTTCCCAGCTGTGAAAGAAGGGTTGGGAAAAAAGAAAGGAAGGGACTTTGACATCAGAGAAGAGGGTTGATAGCATAAGCAGGTTGTGTTTGGACGTTAGCGGGTCTGTGGTACATACAGTATGCATGTGTGGGGTGTGGTACAGTACAGTATGCAGTCTGGCTGTGGTGAATTTTATAGCAGGTCTGTGCTGGGGGCCAGTAAAAGCGGTCTGTGCGTGGTGAAGTATAGCAGGTCTGTCTGTGGTACAGTATAGCGGTCTGGGGTTTACAGTACAGTATAGCAGTGTTTGTTTTGGTACATTTACGTTAGCGGTCGTGTGGGGTATATGATCGTGATGTAGTACAGTATAGCAGGCTGGGTACAGTACGAAAACATGTGTGTGGTGGGGACATACAGTCTGCGGTCTGGCTGTGGTGAATTAGCAGGTCTGTGCGGGTACAGTACATAAGAGGTTGGCGTAAAAGTATAGGGGTCGTGCGTGGTACATTACAGTATAGGAGGTCTGTGCTGTGGTACATTACAGTAAAGAGGTCTGTGCTTGGTACAGTACATTTAAAAGCATTTTTCTGTGCTTGAACGTATACAGGCGTGCGTGGTACAGATAGAGGTTGTGCTGTGGTACAGAAGTATGAGGTCTGGCTGTGGTACAGTACAGAAAAGCATGTCTGTGGTGTAAGTTAGCAGGTCTGTGCTGTGGTACATTTACAGGTCTGTGCTTGTACAGTAAAAAAGTATAGCAGGTCTGTGTGTGGTACGTAAGCAGGTCTGGGGTTTGTGGTACAGTATAGAGGTCGTGCTGTGGTCCAATACGTATAGCATGTCTGTGCTGTATACAGTAAGCAGGTCTGTGCGTGGTCAGTATAGCAGGTCTGTGCTGTGGTAATTAGCAGGTCTGGCTGGGGTACAGTATAGCAGGTTGTGCTGTGTCATTAAGTAACCATGTTGTTGGTACAGTATAGGGGTCTGTGCGGGGTTCAGTAAAAGCAGGCTGTTTTTGGGGTTTACAGTACAGTATAGATGCGTCATATAGGGGGTCTGTGGTGTGGTTAGTTTTAACAGGTCTGTGCTGTGGTAATTTTCAGTATAGGAGGCTGGGGCTATGGTATTACGATGGGGTTGGCGTGGTACAGTATGGGAGGCTGTGCTGGGGTACAGTACTATAGGGGGTCTGTGGTGGGTACAGTACAGTATAGCAGGTCTGTCGGGGTACAGTAAATGGGGTCTGTGGTGGTACAGTATAGAAGGTCTGTGTGTGGTACAGTATAGCAGGTCGGGCGTGGTACAGTTCAGGGGTTGTACTGGTCTGTGTTGTGGCCAGTACAGTAAGCTTTTAGCGGGCCCCCGTATGTAGCGACTGCGGGCCACTGTACTGCCTGGACAGGGGAAGCGCACCTGCAATGCCCCCCCCCCCCCCCCCTTCCCCACCCCCCGTGCTCACAGCCGGGGACGTCAGCAGTCTGCTCTCTCTGCGGGACCACGCTGTCACACTGCCGGGCCCCAAGCCCACGTGGCCTCTGCAGCCCCCCCCCCCCCCCCCCTGTCCCCTATAATTGTATGTTTTTTGGACTTTTCCCCCGGGGCTAAATAATAAAATAATGTATGGAATTTATATAGCGTGAATCTTGTAAGCAAAAAACAAAGCGTCAGTTTTTTAATTTAAACCACTTTTAAGTCCCCGGCAGATTTCTCTCCCGTGAAAATTCGGGCGGGTTTTCCTTATGGGGAGGCGGAGAACGCGTCGCCACTTAGGCTGCTCCACTTTTCACCCTTTTTTTTCTGCAGCTGTTTTTTTTTCCCTTTCAAGTGGCTTTTTTCTAAGAATTTTGGGAAAAAAAACTCTCTGTTGCCGGGGGGGGGGGGTTTTTTTAGGGGGGGGCGCTAAATAATTACGGTAAAAGGGGGGGGGAGGATGAAACGAAAGAAAAGGAAAAACCCCCCAAAGGAATGGAAAAGGGGGGAAAAGGAAAGGGGACAAAAAGGAAAATTTAAAAAGGAAAAGAGGGAAAGGGGGGGGAGGGGGGGATTGAAAGTGGGGGGTTTGGGAAAGGGGGAGGGGAAAGGGAGGGTTTTTAGGGGGGCCCCGAAGGGAAAAGGGAAAAAGGAGGAGAAAAGGGGGGGAGGGGAGAAACTACTAGCACTGGAGTAAACAGAGGTAAAGGGAATCCAATGGGGAGGCACAAAGTCGCTGAGAGTAAAAGACCTAACAGGAAAACCAAGGGGAGAGCATAATGTCGCGAGAGTGAACAAGTAACATGGAACCAAGGGGGAAGAGCTGGGCGTTGTCCACCGTGGGCTCAGTGCCTGCCCATGGCCGAAAGACCCAGGGCAATATTGCCCGGGGTGAGGAGGAGGGTCACCCCGGTGGGAAGGCGGGGGGTGCCTGTAGCGCAGGGACAGGAGGACAGTGGTCAGAGGTGTGGGAGGGGGCAAACGCGGCCGGAGAGGGTCACGTCTGGGAGGGCGTGGTCAGAAAAGAGGCAAAAGGGGGGAGGTGGACGTGGACAGTGGACACAGGGATTGAGTGGGTGGGTGGAAGTGGAATAAAACGGTACCCCGTGAAGGACTGACCCTTCCGAAATAGCTTTCATGGCCGAAATGCTGTGCTCTTTTCTCTCCTTCTCTCTCTTCTCCTCTCTTCTCTCCTCTCTCTCTCTTCCTCCTCTCTCTCTCTCTTCTCTCTCTTCTCCCCTTTGGGATTATGATTTACAAACAATCGTCATGGATGGCACACATAAGGGGTTGTGTTTAAAAAAAAGTCTCCAAAACCCCGTTACCAACTATCAAATCAAACACTTTTCAACACACTGCCCGAAAACTTTTTTACATGTTTAATGTTACTTAAACAACTAGCTCTACCTTTTTGCACAGCCAGTGCAATGCTCTAAAACCCCTCAATAGCACTTACAAAAAGAGCACCAAAAAAGTTTTTTAAAATCTTTTACTTTAACCGTAGCAGATATGAAAACTTGAGATTTTCCGTTAAAAAGATATGTTTTTCCTGAAAAAAGGAATATTTAGCATGAAGTTATGAGGGTCAAGCTCCACTACGTTCCAATCAAATTCCCTTACTTCCGATATCCCACCAAAAATTTAGTTACCAACCTGAATTGACCTCTATAAATCAAGCCCCACATCTCAGTAGCCACCCGGAACAGATAACATACGGGAAAAATCTCAAAAAAAGGCTTTTTAAGAAGTACCCATACCCCCCTAAAAGTACTAACTGATATGCTAACACAACAGTTCTCTTGCACATGTACGCCCAAAAAAATTTGTTTAGGGAATGGTCGACAGTACTCACCTTGATCATATAGTCAATGAGTTAACCATTGTGTTATGGCTTTGAACTGTATACTAGTGGGTATAACAAGAAAAATGATCAGTAAGAATTATTTAGTAGCTATGTTAAGTTGTGTAATTGTGTGTTTATTATCGTTCTAATTTGATGCTCTCTCTCTCTCTACATAAGAAAGGAGACATTAATTGGGCTGATAATTTCAGAGGAAAAACTTTGTTGAATTTTGTTTTTAGTAAAAATTTGCTACTTTGAAAAAACTTTACCACATGGGCAGAGGAAAATAAATTTAAACGAATCTCAAGCAGGGGTTTTCGTCAAAACTACGGTACTATTGATACTTTTACTCTTTTTGTTGGTACAGAGGCAGCTTTTAACACGTAAACTATATGTAGCATTTTCGATTTTAGAAAAGCTTTAGATTAGCAGATAGGGGCCCATCCTGGGCTGTTCTTAGAAAAAACGGTATCAAAGGGAGGAGATGAGCCATTAAAAGTAGTTTTTTGCCCTCTTGGTGTAAAAAAAAGGGAATCAGCCCAAATTTTGTTTTTTTCAATAAATGATGGCCATCGACATTCAGCTTCAGGCAAACTGGATTTAGGCTGTCCCCCCGAGGACGTTTCTAAATTTTTTTTCTTGTTTTTGCTGATGAGTTCTTCTCTATTCATTCAGTAAAAAGGGCTTCACAACAAAGAACATTTAAAAGGTACTTTTAAAGATTGGCCTCAGTGGAATTTTACAAGTCGAAAAATTGTGTATTAAAGGAAAAAGGGGGTAAATTTCATCGAAAGGAAAATGGGTATACGGTAACACAAAATTGGAGATAGTCAATTGTTACAAAAATTTTGGAGTTATCTTTTCACTGGGTTTAAATTTTTCATAGTTTTAAAGTTGGCTCTTGAGCAAAAAAGAAATGTTTGTATTTTGAAAGTTTTGGACAGTTTTGGGGACCAGCCCCTCATTATTTTTTAGTTGTTTGACGCCAAATTTAGCCCAAAGTTTACATATGGCTCTGAATTTGGGCGTAAAGGCAGACCACAAGAATTGAACGTGTTCATAAATTTGCGTTGAAAAAATTGCTCAATGTCATCAAACACATTAAGTTTAAATTTTTGCAGGACTGGAAGTATCCCCCCTATGTAAATTTTCCACACTAATGTAAAAAATTGGGTGAAGTGACGAAAAATGCCCAAAAACAGATTTCCCTAAAATTTTTCAAAAAGTTGTACACCTTTATTCAACTAAGAAATAATTGGGTCTCCAAAATTTGTTTCGCTTTTATCGTTATGGGTTTTGGCAGTGTGGGAAAACCAAGGGGTCAATGTATTAATGCTTTTTGCGTGAATTCAGACAGAGATTTAGATTTTTTTCATCAGGAAAGGAATAGGTTTCTGGAGAAAGATTTTTTTTTATACATCTTTAAATCTGTTCCTGGTTAACAAAGCCGGGTTTTTATGTGAAGAAATTTTTCTGTAAGAAAAAAAGTTTTTTACGTTTTAGATTAGGGGTCCACCTTTAAAAAAAACATAGGGATCGACATGTTGCCAATCCTAAAAATTTTTTTTGTGTCCATTTTTTAAAAAATGCTCTTGAAACGGGAAATTCACTTTTTGTTGGGTGTCCAGATATTGTGAAATTGGGAAAAAAAACTTACCTCATAAATTTTTCTCACGACATAGGGTTGCAGCGACACTTCTGATGGCCAGTAAAAAAAATTCTAAAGCACTTGCATGGTATTATTTGAAGCTTTTTTAAAAGAGGCGAATGAAAAAGAAAAACCATGACAGACTTCTTTTAAAAAAACCAACAGTTTTTGTTTTTAAAAAGGAAGATCTTTATTTTCATTTTGGTACCATTTGGATATTAATGAGAATTCTTATTTGATTTTTAAAGGGAGGGGTAGGTGTGTGTGATTCTTTCAAGTGTTTTGTATAATTATAGGTGTGAAAGTGTGTGCGTGTGCGAGCGGTGTGTGCAGCGCATGGGGTATGAGTATGTGGGAGTATTTTTGTGCGCAAGGGGGAGGAGAGGGAGGGGAGAGAGATGCACATTGATGTTGTAAGCAGCCCTTTAAATTGTGACAAAATTAAAGTAAGGTTTTTTTCTGTGGTTTTTTTGCTTCAAGATGTTCGAACCCCTTTCATGGGGATATGGCCCCCGACATTTCAAATGTTCCGGTTGCAGTTCTCTCTCTCTCTCTCTCTCTCTCTCTCTCTCTCCTTTTCTCTCTCTCCTCTCTCTCTTCTCTCTCTCTCTCTCCTCTCTCTTTCCTTTTGGTAACCTCTTTTTAAATTTTATGAAATGTATTTTTTTTATTAAATGTCGTTTATACTTTTTCAATGTTTTTTTTTTAGTGGTCCAAAAATGCATCAATATTGTTTTCCTTCAATCATGCCCCTTGGGAAAAGATTTAGTGGGTTTTTTAAATAATTTTTCCCCACACACAACCCCCCACACACACACGCACGCTGCACGCACGCACGCATACGCACGCACACACACACACACACACAGAAAACTTCGCACACGTTAAAATGTTTTTTCTTTTCGAAAGGTAGGCCCTTGGGTTTCCCGGGGGGGAACGGAAAAAAAAATTTACAAAATGTACCAGGGGAATGGTGTAAAAAACTTTTTAATGTTTTTTCCACTATCCTCAAAATAAAAAGATAAAAAAAAAAAAACTGAAATGAAAAATTTCAAAAAGGTAATGCACTAAGGGAAGGGGTTTTGGAGGTGGGGGAGGGTGGGGCATCTGGGCAGCACGCAGGGGCCTGTGTGTTTAGGGTGGAATTTAGGCCCGCCCCGTGTGTTGAGGCTGGACTCAGAGGGAGCTGTTTTGTTGAGGGTGGACATAGAGGCAGCTGTGTGTTGGGCTGGAATCTGAGGCAGCTGTTTGTTGAGGGGCACATGAGGCAGCTGTTGTTGAGGTGGAATCTTGAGGAGCTGTGTTTGGGTGGGATATGAGACAGCGTGTGTTGAGGCGGAGATGTGAGGCAGCTGTGTGTTAGGCTGGACATATGAGGAGCTGTGTGTTGAGGTGGGGATCATGAGGAGCGTGGTTAGGCTGGAGTGTAGGGGAGCACTGCAGGCAGCTGTGGTTTAGGCTGGGTTCTGCTGTAGAACAGCAATGCGGCAGTGTTGTTGAGGCTGGGTGTTTGCAGAAAGCACTGCGGGAGGGTGTGTTGAGGGGAATCATGAGGGAGTGTGTGTTGAGGGTGGACATATGAGGCAGCTGTGGTTTAGGGGACATCTGAGGAGTGTGTGTTGAGGCGGACAACAAAGGCAGCTGTGTGTTTAGGTGGGGATATGGGGCAGACTGAGGCAGCTGGTGTTGAGGCTGGGTTTGCTGTAGAAAAACAATGCAGGAGCTGTGTGTTAGGGGGGGTTCTGCTGTAGAACACAATGCAGGGGACTGGTGTTGAGGCTGGGGTTTGCTGTAGAACAGCAATGCGGCAGCTGGTGTTTTAGGCGGGGGTTTGCTGAGAAAGACTGCGGCAGCTGTGGTTGAAGCTGGGTTGTTCTGTAGGGGAGCATTGCAGGCAGTCCTGAAAACATCTTGTTTGAAAGGGTGGGTTGTTCGCAGAACAGCAGCACAGCTGTGGTTTAGGCTGGGTTGTTTGTAGAACAGCCCTGCAGGCAGCTTTGTTGAGGCTGGGTTTGGGTTTGTAGAACAGACGCAGGGGAAACTATGTGTTGAGGGGTGGGGTTTTTCTGCAGAAACAGCATGCAGGCAGGTTGATATGATCTACATTGGGGGGTAAAAGAACACCAGGGTTGGCTGAAGTGAATTTTCTATTTCAACAGCGTCACGGATATTGAAAAAACTCTCTGACCCCGCGCCCCCGAGTCCGTCACTGCATGGCTGGGCTGTGGCGCAGAAACAGTCACGTCACTGCATGGCTGACTGTGTGCGCAGAAACAGTCACGTCACTCATGGGGACTGTGTGCAGAAACCTCATGCATGACTGATGTGTGCAGAAACATACCTCATGCATGGTGACTTTGCAAAAACAGCCCCTCACGGGTCGAAACATTCACGTAATGCATGACTGACTGTGTGCAGAAACAGTCACCTCATGCATGGTGCCCGTGTGCAGAAACATTCAGTCACTGCTGGCTATGTGTGCAGAAACAGGTCAGTCACGAAAGGGGACTGTGTGCAGAAAAACCCTCTGAGTCAGGTTACTGCAATGTGATGTGGGCAAAACATTACGTCCTGGGCAGAAACGTCACGTCACTGATGGCTGACTGTGTGCGAAAAAGTCCCGCACTCTTTTCCCCGTGTGCAGAAAAAAGTCACGCCTGGGCTGACGTGTGCGAAAAAGTCCGTCATGCATGGCTGATGTGTGCAAAAAGTCACTCACCCCATGGGTGCCCGTGTGCAGAACAGTCACTCACTGCACGCTGACTGTTTTTGAGGAAAAAAAGTAGGGCCCATGATGGCGGGGTGACAGAACAACAATAAAAAAAGTCCACCCTTTTTTTCTCCGTCTTTTTGTTCCTCCCCGGCAGTTAACGAGCACTTCGTGGGGTTTCCCAGAAAAAAACCACTTTGTGCCACTCCGCCAAGAAGAGTCAGAAAGGGGTCGAGTTACCTCCCCGGAATGTGCTCCCCCCATTGTTTCAAGCGACCCTGCTGTCAAGGAGGGGACGTAAACAAAAGTGAAGGGTCGCTTAAGCGCTGATAAAAAGCGCCCGGCCGTCTGCGGAAATTACCGAATGAAGGGGCTGGGTTGTCAGTGTTGGGGTGGGGGGTGGGGGGTGGGGGTGTTGTTCTGCTGGAGGGGGGGGCAGGTAAGGGGGGAGGTGGGCAAGGAGAGGGGGGGTGGGTGGGTGGGTTGTAAGGTGCTGGAATGAGTGGGCACAAACCTAGTCATCCCGCCCCCCCTCTCTCTCTCCTCTCATCTCTCCTCCTCTCTCTCCCTCTCTCTCCTCTCTCCTCTCTCCTTTTTTCTATCTCTCTCTCTCTTCTCTCTCTCTCTCTCTCTCCCCTCTTCTCTCTCTCTCTCTCTTCCCCTCTTCTCGTGTGTGGGGTTTGAGTGGTGTGTGTGTGTGTGTGGTGTTTGTGTGTGTGCGTGTGTTTGTGTTTGGGGGTTTGTGTGTGTGCGTGTGTGTGTGTGTGGTTTTGGGGTGTGTGTGGTTTCGTGGGTGTGTGTGTGTTGTGTGTTTGTGTGGGTGTGGGTGTTTTTTCGTGCGTGCTTGTCTGCGCTTCTTTTCTTCTTCTTCTTCTTCTTTTCTTCTTTTCTTCTTCTTCTTCTTCTTCTTCTTCTTCTTCTTCTTCTTTTTCCCCAATTTTCTTCTTCTTCTTCCTTCGCAATTCTTCTTCTTTTTCTTCTTCTTCGCAATTCTTCTTTTTCTTCTTTTCGCAAATTTTTTTCTTCTTTTTTCTTTTCTTCTTCTTCTTTTTTCTTCTTCTTTTCTTTTTCTTTTCTTCTTTTTTTCTTTTCTTTTCCTTCTTTTCTTCTTCTTTCTTCTTCTTCTTCTTCTTTTTTTCTTCTTCTTTTCTTTTTCTTTTTCTTCTTCTTCTTTCTTCTTCTTTCTTCTTTTTTCTTCTTTTTTTCTTCTTCTTTTTTCTTCTTTTCTTTTTCTTCTTCTTTTTTCTTTTGTTCTTGGGTTTTGTTCTTGTTTTTTTTTGTTTTTTTCTTCTTGTTCTTCTTGTTCTTCTTGTTCTTCTTTTTCTTTTCTTGTTCTTCTTTTTGTTCTTTCTTCTTCTTCTTCTTCTTTTTCTTCTTCTTCTTTCTTCTTCTTCTTTCTTCTTTTTCTTCTTTTTCTTCTCTTCTTCTTCTTCTTCTCTTAAATGATAACCTCTTCTTTGCAATTCTTTTTCGTCTTATCAAAATTTGATTTTAATTTTAGGATTTTAGAATAAGCATCATGTTCTTTTTTTACTTTTGTCCCCGTGTGGTGATTTTTAAATTTTTTCATCTTTCCCCCCGGGACCAATGGGTTCTTTTTTGAAAAGCCGAACAGGTTTTAACGTTTTTGCGCAAAGTGTGTGTGTGTTGTTGTGGTGTTGTGGTGGTTGTGTGTGTGTGGTTGTGTGTGTTTAAGTGTGTGTGGTGGTGTGTGTTTGGGGCCCGCGTGCGTGGTGTGTGTGTATGTATGTGTGTGTATGGTTTTTGTTGTGTGTGGCCTGTTTTTCATAAAACTTCTGTTTTTTGTTCGCTCTTTTTAAAGTCTGTTGGTGCTTTTTGTATGCCTCGTCTCTCGGTCTTTGTGGCTGTGTGTCTGTTGTCTGTATGTCTGGGTGTCTGTGTGCTGTTGTCTGGTGTCGTCTGTCGCTTTGTCTTGCTGCCTGCCTGCCCTTTTTTTTATCCCTCTTTCTTTTCTCCTTTTTATGTCTGGTGGCTGTCTGGTGTCTCTCTGTGTGTCGTGTGTCTGTCTGTGTGTCTGTCT
>CM054166.1:40068530-40078530 GCA_028751875.1 Rapana venosa
ATAATATAAAATATAATAATACATACTATATAATAATAATGAATAATAAACATACATACACTGTTAAATATATGAATAATAATATAATAAGATAATAATATAATAAGATTGATAATATATAATATATAATAATATAATAATAATATAAATATATAAAATGTATGAATTTATATGAAAAGGTTGGTGCGTAGGTGACAGCAGTTTGAATATTTGGTAGGAGAGTAGTTCTCTTGGAGTTTGGAAAGAACAGGCAGGACGTGTGAAAGAATAAAGCAAGTGTGGGAAGTGGGAAAGACAAAAAGGAGGAGTGGAGGAGGGAATCAGGCGCAGAAACTTCTGGGGAGTATTGAGTATCTCCCCCTCTCCCTCTCCCTCAGACAGCTTACCACCACTGCCCACAGGGAGTATGTGACAGTGTCCTGTTGTCCCTTCTTCACATGTGTGTTCTGGCTGTGCTAAGTCAGCCAAGGTTGCAAGACAGCATTATCACAAAACACACTTCGCACTTAGGAAGAGCACGCCCCGAACACAACTAACAACCTCACCAACTCACACTGCACGTGACACACATTTTTTGACACTGTGATGTGGGTTACAGGCGGTGACAGTGTGTACAGTCGCACGGACAGTCGACACTACGACACAGCAATTACATTTTGGGCACATGACATTATATATCAGTTGACATGTATGTGTAATGTGTTGTGTGATTATTGTGTGATATTGTGTGACATGTTGATTTATATGTATTGATGTGGTTGTGTGGCAGCGTGTGTGATAAGTGTGACAGTTTTGTTCCTAACATGGGTGTTGTGGGTGCAGGGTTGTCAGGGAGACCTCATTCTTGGGCCAGCATATTGAGGGGTGGTCTGCTTCCTCGTGTTTACTGCCCTGTGACCAAAGTGTGCAGTGACCTTTGTGTGTGTTGGTGGGACTGTGCTGAACAGTGGCTGTAACGGTTCTGTGTGTGTGACACTTGACTTGGGAAAATGGTGCTCTGATGAGTAACCCGTGTGTGTGTGTACAGTGGGGTGTGTGTGTGTGACAGTGTGTGTGTGTGACATTTGTGTGTGTGGGTGTGTGTGTGACAGGGTGTTTTGTGTGACAGTGTGTGTGTGTGTGTGACATGTGTGTGTGTGACAGTGTGTGTGTGTGTGTGACAGGTGTGTGTGTGTGACATGTGTGTGTTGTGTGACAGTGTGTGTGTGTGACAGTGTGTGTGTGTGACATGTTGTGTGTGTGTGTGTGTGTGTGTGTGTGATGTGACACGTGTGTGTGTGTGTGTGACAGTGTGTGTGTGACAGTGTGTGTGTGTGTGTGTGTGACAGTGTGTGTGTGTGGTGTGACAGTGTGTGTGTGACAGTGTGTGTGACTGTGTGTGTGTGACAGTTTTGTGTGTGTGTGTGTGTGTGTGTGCGTGTGTGTGGTGTGACAGTGTGTGTGTGTGTGTGGTGTGTTGACAGTGTGTGTGTGACAGTGGTGTGTGTGTGTGTGTGACAGTGTGTGTGTGTGACAGTGTGTGTGTGTGTGTGTGACAGTGTGGATGTGTGTGTGTGACAGTGTGTGTGTTGTGACAGTGTGTGTGTGTGTGACAGTGTGTGTGTGACAGTGTGTGTGTGTGTGACAGTGTGTGGTGTGTGACAGTGTGTGTGTGTGGGGACAGTGTGTGTGTGTGACAGTGTGTGTGTGTGTGGACAGTGTGTGTGGTGTGACAGTGTGTGTGTGTGTGACAGTGTGTGTGTGTGACAGTGTGTGTGGTGTGACAGTGTGTGTGTGTGATCAGTGTGTGTTGTGTGTGTTGTGTGTTGACAGTGTGTGTGTGTAACAGTGTGTGTGTTTTGTGTGTGTGTGACAGTGTGTGGGTGTGTGTGGAACAGTGTGTGTGTGTGTGACAGGTGGTGTGTGTGTGTTGTGACAGTTGTGTGTGTGACAGTTTTGTGTGTGTGTTTTTGACAGTGTGTGTGTGTGGACGTGTGTGTGTGTGTGTGTGAAGTGTGGTGTGGACAGTGTGTGTGTGTTGTGACAGTGTGTGTGTGTGTGACAGTGTGTGTGTGTGACAGTGTGTGTGTGTGGGTGTGTGTGTGACAGTGTGTGTGTGTGTGAACAGTGTGTGTGTGTGACAGTGTGTGTGTGTGTGACAGTGTGTGTGTGACAGTGTGTGTGTGTGTGTGAAGTGTGTGTGTGTGACAGTGTGTGTGTGGGGTGCTGTGTGACAGTGTGTGTGTGTGACAGTGTGTTGTGTGTGGTTTGTGTGTTGTGACATGTGGAACAGTGTGTGTGTTTTGTGTGACAGTGTGTGTGTGTGGGGAAACAGTGTGTGTGTGTGTGACAGTGTGTGTGGTGTGACAGTGTGTGTGTGGTGTGTGTGTGTGACAGTGTGTGTGTGTGACAGTGTGTGTGTGTGTGACAGTGTGTGTGTGTGACGGGTGTTTGTGTGTGTGACAGTGTGTGTGTGGACAGTGTGTGTGTGGTGTGTGTACATGTGTGTGTGTGTGACAGTGTGTGTGTGACAGTGTGTGTGTGTGTGTGGTGTGTGTGACAGTGTGTGTGTGGTGTGACAGTGTGTGTGTGTGTGACAGTGTGTGTGGTGACAGTGTGTGTTTTGTGACAGTGTGGTGGTGTGTGTGTGACAGTGTGTGTGTGACAGTGTGTGTGTGTGTGACAGTGTGTGGTTGTGACAGTGTGTGGTGTGTGTGACAGTGGTGTGTGTGTGACAGTGTGTGTGTGTGTGCAGTGTGTGTGAGACATTTGTGTGTGTGTGTGACAGTGTGTGTTGGTGTGTGGACAGTGTGTGTGTGTGTGACAGTGTTTTGTGTGTGTTGTGTGTGACAGTGTGTGGGTGTGTGTGTGTGACAGTGTGTGTGTGTGTGACAGTGTGTGTGTGTGTGACAGTGTGTGTGATTGTGTGTGTGACAGTGTGTGTGTGTGTGTGACAGGTGTGTGTGGACAGTGTTGTGTGTGTGAGTGTGTGTGAGACAGTGTGGTGTGTGTTTGTGTGGACAGTGTGTGGTGTGTGTGTGAACAGTGTGTGTTGTGTCTGGGGTGTGACAGTGGGGTTGTGTGACAGTGTGTGTGTGCTGTGTGGTGGTGTGGTGTGACAGTGTGTGTGTGGTGTGTGACAGTGTGTGTGTGACAGTGTGTGTGTGTGTGACAGTGTGTGTGTGTGACAGTGTGTGTGTGTGACAGTGTGTGTGTGTGTGTGTGACAGTGTGTGTGGCATTTGGGGTTGTGTGTGACAGTGTGTGTGTGTGTGTGTGGACAGTGTGTGTGTGACAGTGTGTGTGTGTGACAGTGTGTGTGTGTGTGGGGACAGTGTGTGGGGTGTGTGTGTGACAGGTGTGTGTGAGTGTGTGTGTGACAGTGTGTGTGGTGTGTGTGACAGTGTGTGGTGTGTGTGTGTGTGTGTGTGTGTGTGTGACAGTGTGTGTGAGTGTGTGTGTGACAGTTGTGTGTGTGGACAGTGTGTTGTGTTGTGACAGTGTGTGTGTGTGTGTGACAGTGTGTGTGTGTGTGTGACAGTGTGTGGGGGTGTGTGTGTGATAGTTTTGTGTTGTGTGTGTGACAGTGTGTGTGTGTGTTGACAGTGTGTGTGTGTGAGTGTGTGTTGTGACAGTTGTGTGTGTGACAGTGTTGTTGTGGTGATGTGTGTGTGACAGTGTGTGTGTTGTGTGCTGTGTGTGGTGTGACAGTGTGTGTTGTGTGTGTGACAGTGTGTGTGTGACAGTGTGTTTTGTGACTGTTGGTGTTTGTGTGACAGTGTGTGTGTGTGGACATGTGTGTGGGGTTTTGTGGACAGTGTGTGTGTGTTGTTGGACAGTGTGTGTTGTGACAGTGTGTGTGTTGTGCTGTGTGTGTGACAGTGTGTGTGTGTGTGTGATGTGTGTTGTGTGTGGTTGTGTTTTGTTTGTTGTGACAGTGTGTGTGTGACAGTGTGTGTGTGTGTGTGTGTGTGTGACAGTGTGTGTGTGTGTGACAGTGTGTGTGTTTTGTGGACAGTGTGTGTGTGACAGTGTGTGTGTGTGTGACAGTGTGTGTGTGACAGTGTGTGTGTGTGTGACAGTGTGTGTGACAGTGTGTGTGTGTGTGTGACAGTGTGTGTGTGTGTGTGTGTGTGTGTGGTGGGGTGACAGTGTGTGTGACAGTGTGTGTGTGTGTGTGTGTGACAGTGTGTGTGTGACAGTGTGCATGTGTATGTGTGTGTGACAGTGTGTGTGTGTGTGACAGTGTGTGTAAGATAGCACCCTCAGAAGGAAGGTGCTGGGGGACAGTCACAGCTTAGTCTCCAGGCAGACCGAGTGGCTGGGGGCCTGTTCCATGGAGGTGCCCTGCCTGCCCTGCCCTGCCCTACCCTGCCCTGCCTTGCCCTGCCCTGCCCTGCCCTGCCCTGCCCTGCCCTACCCTGCCCTGTCCTGCCCTGCCCTGCCCTGCCCTGCCCTGCCCTGTACTGTCTCTGGAACAACTCTCACATCAATTGAACAAGGCTATCTACAGGTTGTGAACACTTCAACTTGAGTTCTTCCAAGAATGAAACATATCTAGATCCCTAAGCCCAAATCATGAATATCGTCTGAATCCAAATTTAGTACTGGCATCAGCATCAGCATCGAAGCGAGCAGCTACAACAGCAGCAGCAGCAGCAACAGCAGTAAATAGCCGCAGCGGCAGCAGCATCATCAGCAGCAGCAACAGTAGCAACAACAACAACAGCAGCAACAACGGCCCAGCAGCAACAACAGCAGCAGCAACAGTAGCAGCAACAACAACAGCAGCAGCAGCAATAACAGCAGCAGCAGCAACAGTAGCAGCAACAACAACAGCAGCAACAACGGCCCAGCAGCAACAACAGCAACAGCAGCAGCAGCAGCAGCAACAACAGTAGCAGCAGCAACAGCAACAGCAGCAGCAACAGCAACATTAACAACAATAACAACACTAATAATAGGTACAGCTTCAGTTGTGTTTGACTTCAGTGTTTGAGGTTTTTTCCTTCTTCTCTCAAAGTGCAGGGATGGAGATGAGAGAGGCAGGGCACTGCAGTGACCGCTGTGATCTTCAGCGTGGTGTTCGCCAGCTGGGAGCAATCCCCTCCCGCTTGAGGAGGATGCCCGGGATTCTTCCAGTATAAAAATCACCCCCGCCATCTGGACATTCTGTGCTAGAAATTTCCTCTTCTCTATCTCTCCTTTCGTCTCTATCTTGTCCCCTGACATTTATTTCTGTCATTTCCCTTGCTGAATTGCCAGCCTTTCTAGTTCACTTTCCTACTTTTTTGCAAGCAAATCTTTCAAATTTTGTGTTTATTAATTATGGCGGGTTTTTTCCCTGTACTTTTTGTTCTGGCAAGCAGGTAGTGCTATCTAAACACTGGGATGGGTGCCGGATATTATTCATTTTGCTGCATGATTAATTTTGCCCAAATCACATTCTAGTTTTGTACTTTGAAGTAGATCTAGGCCTATCTGTTTGTTATCTGTTTAATGCTTTTTTTGGTAACCTGGGGATGACCAGTACAGCCCAATGGCCCGTGTCCTGAGGTTTTCTTAAGGAACGAAACACTGCAGGTGTTGTGTCATTCCCTGTGGTTGGCCTTGAGATTTGTTGGATGTGGGAAGGAGTTAGGAGGTGATGGCTTTGAGGCTGAATGAGGCCACGGCCTTGCTGGCGGTATGTGGCGGGTAGAGTGTCAACCACAGGAGTGGAGATTAACCAACCCCACAGGGGCCCTAACCCCTCCCTGTACAGGCAGGTAGCAGGGGCGCCACCTGTATTCCTGATGTATCAGCGCCACCTGTATTGCTGATGTTGTATCAGCGCCACCTGTATTGCTGATGTTGTATCAGCGCCACCTGTATTGCTGATGTTGTATCAGCGCCACCTGTATTGCTGATGTTGTATCAGCGCCACCTGTATTGCTGATGTTGTATCAGCGCCACCTGTATTCCTGTATTGCTGATGTTGTATCAGGGCCTGCACCACCACAGCTGGGGTCCTGCTGGTAACACAGTCACAGTCAGGCATCAGAAGTGACAGGCAGGGGCGGGGCGGGTGTCAATGTACCCCACACCCTGTCAGCCACACAGTGAGGTAGCCCAGTGAACGCTGCCCTGCCCTGCCCTGCCCTGCCCTGCCTGCCCTGTTCACACACGCCTCTCTCACGCCCCACCCACCACGGCTAGCTCCTCCCCTTTCCCTGTCCCCGCCCACCTCTCTCCCCTCTCCACCCCCCTCTCCAAATTCCCCCCTCATAACCCAGCCCTTACCTGTCTCACACCTCACCCCCCTTCCCCTACCCCCCCCACCCCCCCTCCTTGTCCATGACGTCTAAGGAGTCTACACAGGTGCGCCTTGCTATCAGCCGGCCCCCCAGACAATGGGAATGCTTTGCCACTGCAGGCTGAAAGAGGAGACCCAGCTTTTGTTTTTGCTGGCCAGGCTTCCATCCACCCTCGCTCACCACCCCCCTTCTCCCTTTACCCCCTCAATACTCCCCCCCCCCCTTACCTGTCGTACAGTAGGAGAGGCAGGGCAGGAGGCAGGTAGGTAGCTCTGTGGTAGCCGGGCAGGCAGAGGAGTAGAGGCTATCAGGGCAACCCACAGCAGGGGCAGCAAGGACGGTAGCCTATCAGAGCCGTGGGCTGAGGCCTGTGGGAGCTGGGCAGGAGCTGTGCACTGGCGGGACTAGGGTCCGAGGACCTGGCTTCTCTTCCTTCACCTCAGGAGTGGACTTGTCAGGTTGTGACCCCTCTCCTGGAGTTGACAGTGTGTGGGTGTGGGCGACACCAGCTTCTCCTGTGAAGATTGTTGGGTTTGATAGAGGGACCGACCATCGTGGTCCCTGGCTTGTGTCTGGAAAAGAAAAGGGTTGACCCCCACCTGTGTAGAGGGTGCAGTGGCAGGCTTCCTCCTAGCTTTGGGTATCTTCAGGTTCCAGGGAAGAATTCAGTTGTGAAGATCACTTACCTGAGGATGTGTTCATTAATCTGTGTGCTATAGCAGGAGAGCAAGTAAAGAGAAGGGAGGGAAGAAGTGACCATTGTGGCTGGAGAAGGAACCAGCCCTCTCTGTGCACTAGATGAAGAAGGAAGGTGTCAGCAAGCTGTGGCACTGAGTTGGTCAGCAGAGGAGGCTCCAGGCAGTGTCAGAACAGTCCCCTGATAACTGTTGGTCTGATGGCAGTGCCGACAGTCCCCGCCACAGTCTGGCATGGCATGGCATGACACTTTACCTACTGGCCTTTTTGTCAATGATTTATTTTAAAAGATTTTATCAATAAAGGTGACGCCTTTGGGGGGAGCTTCATGATCTCACTGACTAAGCACTCTGGTTGTGAGCTGTGAGAGAATGGAGGAGAGAACACTCTGAGGCCCCCAGTGACAGTGGCTGTGCGGTGTCGGTCCTTGGCAGTGAGGTGTCATGTCACAGTGTTCTTGGCAGTGAGGTGTCATGTCACAGTGTACTTGGCAGTGAGGTGACATGTCACAGTGTACTTGGCAGTGAGGATTAGAAACTGACAGTCTCATGTCACAGTGTTCTTGGCAGTGAGGTGTCATGTCACAGTGTTCTTGGCAGTGAGGTGTCATGTCACAGTGTACTTGGCAGTGAGGCTTTGCAACTGACAGTGTCATGTCACAGTGTACTTGGCAGTGGTCTTGCTTCTGACAGGTCTGTAAGTGATGTTGCAGTGAGCTTTGCAACTGTCGTGTCATGTCACGTGTTCTTGCATGAGTGTCCATGTCAAGTGTTCTTGGAGTGAGGCTTTGCAGCTGACAGTGTTGCTTGAGGTTTCTCTGGAAGGTTCTGTAAGTAAAAGTTAGTGTTTGAATTGTGTTCCCTTGTTTGTGTGTGTATGTCTGTCTGTCTGTCCATTCTTTCTTGAGTTGTTGTGTATGTGGTGTATTGGTAATGTGTAATCTGTGTGTATATTGTGTGTGTAATGTGCGATGTGTGTAATAGTGTGTATGTGTTATGTGTGTATGTGTTGTGTATGTGTGTGTAGTGTGTGTATGTGTGTTGTGTGTGTATGTGTGTATGTGTGTATTTGTATGTGTGTGTGTGTATACACGTATATGCACCTACTTGTGAGTCCCCTCCTTGCTCTATGTACTTTTGTAAGGAATTCTCCAGTGCTGATGCATATCAGTGAATGTTCAGAAATATAAAACGAGATAAGGAGCCTACCTCATCATTCTAAGCCTTTCCACCAGAAACATCTACAACTATGTGCCCCTAGATAAAAGCATGCACGGGCACTTAAGCCTTCTGCACTGATAGTGTTAGAGGCATCATCATCAGCGCTTACTCCCGCTCTTCATATCCATGACATATAACGAAGCTGTTAACACTGTCATCAAGGGGCACTGAAAAGGGGGAGGGGGCATGCTTATGTTGAACCAGATTTCAGATGGCCGGCTGTTCCAGCTCCAAAACATGGAATTAAAAAACGTTCAAAAAATGACAATGGAAATTATAAACGTTCAAAAAATGACAATGGAAATTATCAAACGTTCAAAAAATGACAATGGAAATTATCAAACGTTCAAAAAATGACAATGGAAATTATCAAACGTTCAAAAAATGACAATGGAAATTATAAAACGTTCAAAAAATGACAATGGAAATTATAAAATATTCAAAAATGACAATGGAAATTAAAATACGTTCAAAAAATGACAATGGCAATTATAAAACGTTCAAAAAGTGACAATGGAAATTGAAAAAACGTCAAAAAAAGACAATGGAAATTATAAAACGTTCAAAAAAAGACAATGGAAATTAAAATACGTTCAAAAAGTGACAATGCAAATTGAAAATACGTCCAAAAAAGACAATGGAAATTAAAAAACGTTAAAAAAACCAAAGTCCTGAATTTTTTCCAAGCAAGGGCAGTGTTGGCAGGTCGAAGTGCAGCTAACAGCAAAGACAGCCAACCAGAACACTGCAGCTGGAAGAGGCTTGACAATACTTAATTATGCTAGTATAATTCATTCAATTCATTAATGAACCACCTCCTACCTTACCTTCTGGAAAGTCCTTGAGACGATGCACTTTACTTTTTCAAGGTGTGTGTGTAGACACTGCACTTCTACATTTTTCAAGGTGGTGTGTTAGACACTGCACTACTACATGTATTTTTAACTGTCTGTGTGTGTAGACACTGCGACTTCACTATTACATTTTTCAAGGTGTGTGTGTGTAGACACTGCACTTCTACATTTTTTTCAAGGTGTGTGTGTAGACACTGCACTACTACATGTTTTTTAAGGTGTGTGTGTGTAGACACTGCACTACTACATTTTTTTCAAGGTGTGTGTGTGTAGACACTGCACTACTACATTTTTTTCAAGGTGTGTGTGTGTAGACACTGCACTACTACATGTTTTCAAGGTGTGTGTGTAGACACTGCACTACTACATTTTTTTCAAGGTGTGTGTGTGTAGACACTACACTACTACATTTTTTCAAGGTGTGTGTGTGTAGACACTGCACTACTACATTTTTTCAAGGTGTGTGTGTTTAGACACTGCACTACTACATTTTTTCAAGGTGTGTGTGTGTAGACACTGCACTACTACATTTTTTCAAGGTGTGTGTGTGTAGACACTGCACTACTATATTTTTTCAAGGTGTGTGTGTAGACACTGCACTACTACATTTTTTCAAGGTGTGTGTGTAGACACTGCACTACTACATTTTTTCAAGGTGTGTGTGTGTAGACACTGCACTTCTACATTTTTTTCAAGGTGTGTGTGTGTAGACACTGCACTACTACATTTTTTCAAGGTGTGTGTGTAGACACTGCACTTCTACATGTTTTTCAAGGTGTGTGTTAGACACTGCACTACTACATTTTTTCAAGGTGTGTGTGTGTAGACACTGCACTACTACATTTTTTCAAGGTGTGTGTGTGTGTAGACACTGCAACGATTGAACAGAGGAACACTAAGTGACATGAATTAAGAAACCCAAGACACACAGGAACAACACATGATGTGAGTCATTC
>CM054166.1:40083530-40096030 GCA_028751875.1 Rapana venosa
GTGTGATAGAAGACAGACAAGGGTGTGTGTGTGATAGAAGACAGACAAGGGGGTGTGTGATAGAAGACAGACAAGGGTGTGATAGAAGACAGACAAGGGGGTGTGTGATAGAAGACAGACAAGGGGTGTGTGATAGAAGACAGACAAGGGGTGTGGTAGAAGACAGACAAGTGGTGTGTGTGATAGAAGACAGACAAGGGGTGTGGTAGAAGACAGACAAGTGGTGTGTGTGATAGAAGACAGACAAGGGGTGTGGTAGAAGACAGACAAGGGGGTGTGAGATAGAAGACAGACAAGGGGGTGTGAGATAGAAGACAGACAAGGGTGTGTGATAGAAGACAGACAAGGGGGTGTGAGATAGAAGACAGACAGAAATAGCCCATTCCCCTCTAAGTTCGGAGTCGTGTCCATTCTGGGGATGTGGGCTGGGTGTTTGTCTGTTCAACGTGGCGGCAACACATTGAGCGTTGGTTAATTAAACAAGGCTCTTTGGCATCTCATACAAGGACCATGTCACCAACAATGAAGTCCGCAGGAAGATCACTCAACAAGTGCGGGACTATGAAGACCTACTGACCACGGTGAAAAAGAGGAAATTCAGATGGTATGGGCACGTAACACGCTCAGAAGGACTTGCAAAGACCATCCTGCAAGGAACAGTCCAGGGGAAGAGAAGACGGGGCAGACAGAGGAGAAAGTGGGCCGACGACATCCGTGATTGGACAGGGGAGGACTTCAGTGTCACCCAGGCACTCGCCCACGACCGCGCTAAGTGGAGCCAGCTGGTCCACCGTTCATCCATCATGCAGCGCCCCTACAACCCTGGCGGGTTACGGGACCAGTACCAGTAACAGTAACAGTAATTAAACAAGGACAGGTAAAGGTGTTCCCACATTCTCTGCGCTCGTTAGGAAGCGAGATGTCAGAGACATCACTTCTCTAGGGGTCAGCACATTGAGGGCGGCGCCCATCTCCTCTCTTTAACTGCGTTAACTTCCCTGACCCTAAAGAGGGTACTCATTGACAGCTGGGTGAACTCAGGGACTATACTGAAGCCAAGGCGCGGAAACGGTCACCCATCCACTTGCTAACCACGTTCAATGCTGCTGAACTTAAGCTTGGGGAAAGCAAGCGCTCTAACCACCGAGCTAACCTGGCCCCATGCATTGGTCACAAAGGTAAACATTAAGAATAAGCCAATAGTATGAAACAAAGCCAACAGATCATTGGTAAAGCGTTGTTCTTGCAGCAACAATCTGTAAAAACAACAGCAAAAAAACAACAATAACAACAAACTCATGTATTTATGTATCTAGAGTATGTAAAGTAAGACTTGGTATACCATTTCTTTCAAACAGCTGCAGTCTCAAATGACAATAAATATAATTATTGTTTAAAGCTGGCCCCAGGTAGCGTTACGCTAGTTCCCAAGTAGTTGATTTCAGTGATTTATCATCAAAATAAACAGAACTGCTGTTGTACACACATGACGCTTCAAAAGATGACGCTTTTTTCCAAGTTGATGCTTTTTTTAAACTTCCCTTTACCATAAAACAGAACTGTTATCTTAAGCTCATACTTAACGTACTAATGCTCAACTGAGCTTTAGATGCAGACCACTGAAACCACAGCCCAAGAAAGAAGAGAGAGTGTGTAGCTTCATGAATTCCGTTTATTATTATTATTATTATTATTATTTTTATTATTATTATTGTTATTATTATTATTATTATGTTATATTATTGTTATTATTATTATATTCATTATTAGTATTATATATGGTCAGACCATTGGCCAAATTTAGCACTCCTGGCTCTGTCAGTGATGACGTCACTCATCCACTGCTCCTGCAAACTGAAGGCTCAAGGACGTCCTACAAAAACACGCACGTCCGATAACTTATGGCGGTATCTTCAATACTGTCTAACAACTTTATGGCAGTACCATTACAAATCTGCTGGGATACGCCCAAGTACAACAACAGCAGCAACAGCAGCAACAGCAGCTACAACAACAGCAACAACAGCAGCTACAACAATAGCAGCAACAGCAGCTACAACAACAGCAACAACAGCAGCTACAACAACAGCAACAACAGCAGCTACAACAACAGCAGCAACAGCAGCTACAACAACAGCAGCAACAGCAGCTACAACAACAGCAACAACAGCAGCAAACAGCAACTACAACAACAACAGCAACAACAGCAGCAACAGCAGCTACAACAACAGCAGCAACAGTAGCTACAACAACAGCAGCAACACAACAAACAGCAACAGCAGCTACAACAAACAACAGCAGCAACAGCAGCTACAACAACAGCAGCAGCACAACATACACAACAACAGCACTAACAAACAAGCAGCATACAACAACAGCAGCAACAGCAGCTACAACAACGCAGCAACAGCAGCTACAACAACGGCAGCAACAGCAGCTACAACAACAGCAGCAACAGCAGCTACAACAACGGCAGCAACAGCAGCTACAACAACAGCAGCAACAGCAGCTACAACAGCAGCAGCAACAGCAGCTACAACAACGGCAGCAACAGCAGCTACAACAACGGCAGCAACAGCAGCTACAACAACAGCAGCAACAGCAGCTACAACAGCAGCAACAGCAGCTACAACAGCAGCAACAGCAGCTACAACAACGGCAGCAACAGCAGCTACAACAGCAGCAACAACGGCAGCAGCTTTCCTAAAGCGTTAAGTGTGAAGCAGTCAGGGGCTGGCTGTTCTATCTCCCTGTCAGGTTTGCGTTCTGTTGAAGGGTAGTCGGGACACTGTCAGTGGACATGGAACCTTCGCGTTTTAGAAACAGATGCTCTTCAAGGAAAAACCAACAAAATCAACAAACACAAACTAGAAACAAACTAGCAAAGTAAGATAACCAGCTTCTCCTTGATGAGGCATCCGTCAGCAGCCTGGCTTGAGATAGCTGCAGCAACAGCAACAGCAACAATAATAATAATAATAATAATAGTTTATAGAGCGCTATATCTTGCAATTACAAATCAGAGTGCTTCCATTCAATCCACTCCTACACAAGCAACAACAATGATTCACAATATTCTAACAAATTCAAATGTACACACACACACACACACACACACACACACACACACACACACACACACACACACACACACACACACACACACACACACACACACACACACACAGTTTGTACATTTCAGCAGGGTGATGGAATTTTGGCTTTTAAAGGCAGGGACAGATATGAGATGAAACAAGAGGGACAAATCTTAGGTTTGAAATAGGTATGTCTTGAGGCTGGATTTAAAGCTGTCGTAAGTAGGCTTTTCACGAAGGGAGAGAGGGAGGTCATTCCAGATTGATGGACCAGAAATAGAGAAAGAGCGACGGCCAACAGTGGATTGGTTGAATCTAGGTATTCGTAAGCCCAGGGTATCTGCAGCAGAGCGGAGGGAACGAGAAGGAGTGTACAGGTGAAGACATTCACAGAGATATGAGGGTGCTGTTTTGTGGAGACATTTGTAACAGAGGGTACTGATCTTGTACTTTACTCTCTGTGACATAGGCAACCAGTGGAGAGATTGCAAGAGTGGAGTAATATGCTCAGATTTTTTCTTTTTGAGGACTAATCGGGCTGCAGAGTTTTGTATGCGTTGAAGGGAGTGGATAGGTGATGCCGGCAGACCAGCCAAAAGAGAATTACAACAGTCCAGACGTGAAAGAATAAGAGGTGTGACAAGTTTGGATGTTGCATCAGTGGTCAGGTACTTTCGGATTGCACTTATACGCCGTAATTGATAGTAGCAGGACTGGCAGGTCTGGGTGATGAATTTTTGCATATCGAGTGTGTTGTCAATAACAACACCTAGATACTTAACTGCAGTGGATAGCGGAACTGATGTATTGCCAAATTCTATTGAATCTGTTGTGATGGAAGAGAGTTTGTATTTGGTCCCTATAATCATGGCCTCGGTTTTATCTGCATTTAGGTGTAACTTGTTTTGTATCATCCAGTTTTGAATGTCTTGAAGGCAAAGTGACATATTTGTCAAGAGAGAAGGCAGATTTTCAGGAGTGTCACTCCTTTGAATCTGAGAGTCATCAGCGTAGAAATGATGGTTGATCTGGTGAGGGTTTATTATGTATGAGAGTGGAACAGTGTAGAGAGTGAACAGGACAGGGCCCAGAACTGATCCTTGTGGGACTCCACATTCCAGTTTTGCAGGAATTGATTGAATCTTGTTTACTGTGACTGTCTGGAATCGGTCAGTGAGGTATGAACTAAACCAGGTAAGCCAGGTGTGAGCTGAGGGCCAGTCATGGAGTCAGCGGCGTTGGAAGAGAAGAGCAGGAAGCCGCGGAACATCAAGCTGCAAAAAGGAAGAAATACAAAGAAAAGACATCCCACCTTGTCAGAGCACCCCACAGTGGATGCTGCAGCACTGCTCCACACAGGCCTGGACTGCATGCTTGTCTGCACTGCATGCCCTGCTCCTGTCTCTCATTGCAGTACCGCTGAACAAAACACAGCAACGGAAAACATATACCAGCAGGGGGGGAGGGAGAGGGGGAGATGAAGGAAAAAACAGAAGCAAGCGCGCACACACACACACACACACACAACACAACACACACACACACACACACACACAAACACACACGCACACGCACACACACACACAGGGAAGAAAATGAAACAGACGAAGAAAGAGACATAAGCAGAACACTCACACACAGAGTGAGTGACAGAGACAGACAGAGAGAGAGACAAAGACAAATACAAACAGCAATAACAATTCCACAACTGCACGTTTTCAATCGACCCTCTCACCGAAGCGTGGAATCAAACTGCCCTGGTTGAGAGTTATGCCCCCTAGGGAAGCAAGCGACAGCCCAGTGGGGCATTGTGGGAAGGGGTGCCAGACACCGCCGTGACCTCCTGATAGGGAGTGACCTGACTCTCTCTTCTGACCTTTAGGGGCAGAGGGCAAAGGGTAAATAAAGGGGTGGGGGGTGGATGCTGGACTGCCTCTAGCTGCTCAGCTCTGCTCTCCCTCTCTCTCTCTGCTCTCCTCTCTCTCTCCTCTGCTCTCCTCCTCTCTCTCCTCTGCTCTCCTCCTCTGCTCTCCTCCTCTTCTCTCCTCTTCTTCTTCGGCTTCTTCTGGCCATCGGACGCTCCGACAGCAACTGGTTTGGTCTGTCATTTGAGCGAAAATGCTGTGCGCTGCCGTTAAGCGCCTGACAAGTCAGGCCCAGCACATCCCACTTGGGCGTGGTTTTCTCTCTTGTTGTCCATCGTAGTTTGGTCAGCCTGCTTTCCATGACTGCACTAGAGAGACAGAAGAAGAAGAGAGAGATAAGAGAGAAAAGAGAGAGAGTAAGAAAGAAAAGAATAGAACAATGACAATGACAATGACAAATTCTTTTATGTTTTTACATCTAGTCGCCGCCCTTAGGGTTAATATATCCGAAATAAATATGAACAATAAAATAATAGCTCATAGCAATACACTCACACTGTATACGGGGAAAAATACTACACAAAAATTCCCCAAAAATCACGAAGAGAGAGAGAAAAACAAGTAACAACAAGTAAGAAAGAATAGCAAAACAGAAAAACACAGAACAACCGAAAAAAATAGCAAAGAAACCAAGAGCAAAAACAAAAGCGGCAACAACAACAAGGGGAGAGGGGACAACCAAGTAATCCCCTCTCCAAAAAAAACCCCCAAACCCAAACCAAAACAGAACCAAACAAAGCAAAACTTCCATAATATAAAGGAGAACAAACCACGTAATTAGTATTATTTTGGCTACCAGAAAGAAACGTCAAAAATTCTTTGTGCTTTTATGGGAAGCAACAGCAATAGTAAACTACATGAAACAAATATTGTATAAGCAATTTGCATCCCCATACACACGTACACACACACACACACGCGCGCGTGCGCGCACGCACTCACACCATGCATCAATGCCAACATCAAATCTTTATGAATATCATGTATAGTCATAAAAAAGGACATCTGCACTTTGGAATTAGCTATTCAAAATTGGTACGCTCAAAACAATATATCAAAATAAAACATTCACTAAATCTCAAATACAGTCAACTTATGCAATAAAACTGAAATATTAAATCTGAATAAAGCATTCAACGGGACACTAATTGTAAACACGACAATTAAATCTATAAGCAAACAATAAAAGGAGAGGACGAGAGTGAGAGAGAGAGAGAATGAGAGAGAGAAAGAGAGAGAGAGAGAGAGAGAGAGAGAGAGAGAGAGAGAGAGAGAGAGAGAGAGAGAGAGAGAGAGAGAGAGAGAGAGAGAGCACAGTACATTTTGAATCCATATGATATTGCATATAGTTTTCAATTCATCAACACTATCACCATTAGCACTCACTGTGATTTAACATTGTACATGTTAAGATCTCCCTAGAGTCATAATAAAGAAGTAGGAGAGTGGAAAAATCATTTTTAGAAGTAATTTTTCAATAACACAATAGTGACATACAAGTGAAACATTCACACTTATACAGAGAGAGAGAGATGGGGGGGGGGGGGGGGGGGGGGGAGGATAATTTGGTATAATGTGTAAGGGAGGATATATTTACTTTGTTTCCAACAGATCAAGTGTGGATTTTTATTTTTGATGCATCAAGTGGATGAAAAAATGACTTTTGAAGATTGTTAATGATTGGTGTTGTCTAAATGAGTCAGGAAGGGAGTTCCACAGCACAGGAATGAGGGAAAAGTTCCTGTCATTATCTTAAACATCATGAGGCCTTTGTTAAATCTTAGTCTTTGGTGTAGGGGAAGAATATTTAACTGAGTATAATCCACTTGTATTAAGGTAGTCTTCTTCAGAAGAACCAGTTTAAGAGCACGTTTATACAGACTTAATAATGGTTTCATAGAGTTTGCACTAGCAGAATCCCACAGGGTTGAAGCAAAATCTATTGAAGATTGTATAATTATAAGCTTGAAAGAATAGTTTTCTTGAATCAAAGTCAAGAAAATGTTTGATTTTAGTCAATTAGTATACTCTTTGAGACATGTATTTGCACAGATGGGATATGTGGTGGTACCAGCTGAGATTTTCATCAATTGTTACTCCTAGAACTTTGTGGTGAGAGGCTTGTTCGATTGTTTCCTTTTCAATATGGATTGGAGAACATTTATGAGATAGATTTTGTCGCTTTTGTCTGGTAGTGATAAGCATGCATTTTGTTTTTGGGGGTGTATAGACATGTGGTTTAGTTCAGTGCATTTGACAAGATCACCAGTGCTATTTTGCAATGTCTTTGCAAGAGAGTTAATGTCGGTATGGCTTGTATGTATGGTTGTGTCATCAGCAAAAAGTTCCCATTTAGATTTGATATTGAGCGAGAGAGAGAGAGAGAGAGAGAGAGAGAGAGAGAGAGAGAGGGAGAGAGAGAGAGAGAGAGAGAGAGAGAGAGAGAGAGAGAGAGAGAGAGAGAGAAGAGAGAGAGAGAGAGAGAGAGAGAGAGCGAGAGAGAGAGAAATGAATAAGTGAATGAATGAGTAAATTAATGAATATTTTCAATGTATGAATCAATTTAATTCAGTTCTCTCTCACACTGAGATTTGCTCATTAATGTCTGTTTGTTTTGCTGGCTTGAGATTTCTTCTCTGAGGGCTGAATGTAGAAAAACCATCCTATCTGACTTTTTTTTCAATAAAGACCCCCTCCTCCTCTCTCTCTCTTCCTCTCTCTCTCTATTCTCTCCCCCCCCTCTCTCTCTTCCTCTCTCTCTCCCTCTCTCCCTCTCTCTCTCTTTCTCCCTCTCTCTCTCTCCCTCTCTCTCTCCCTATCTCTCCCTCTCTCTCCTCCCCCCTCTCAATCTCTCCCTCTCTCTCTCCCTCTCTCTCTCTATCTCTCTCTCCCCCTCTCTATCTCTCTCCCTCTCTCTCTCCCTCCCTATCTCTTTCTCTCTCTCTCTCCCTCTCTCTCTCTCTCCCCCCCCTCTCTCCCTCTCTCTCTCTATCTCTCCCCCCTATCTCTCTCCCTCTCTCTCTCTCATCTCTCCCCCCTATCTCTCTCCCCCTCTCTCTCTATTCTCTCTCTCTCTCCCTCTCTCTCTCTCCCTCTCTCTCTCCCCCTCTCTATCTCTCCCCTCTCTCTCTCCCTCCCTCTCTCTTTCTCTCTCTCTCTCCCTCCCTCTCTCTTTCTCTCTCTTCTCTCTCCCTCCCTCTCTCTCTCCCTCTCTCTCTCCCTCCCTCTCTCTTTCTCTCTCTCTCTCCTCCCTCTCTCCACTCTCTCCTCTCTCTCTCTCTCTCTCTCTCTCTCTCTCCGCCTCCAGTCTCTGGCACCTTTACAAAAGTCTTCTCCAATGAACACATTAATAAGCAACTAGCACTTTGTTTGTATAAAGCTTTTAACATTAGAAATACTGTCTGTACATGAGGTATTATTCTTCTGTTCATAAATGTTTCCTATGCAACATGTTTTGGAATGTTGATTATATACACACAACCCCTTCATGAGGGGCAACGGCCTATAATGAATAAAACTTTCGCATTCGCATTCTCTCTCTCTCTCTCTCTCTCTCTCTCTCTCTCTCTCTCTCTTTCTCTCTCTCTCTCTCTCTCTCTCTCTCTCTCTCTCTCTCTCTCTCTCTCTCTCTCTCTCTCTCTCTCTCTCTCTCTCTCTCTCTCTTGCTCCCTCTCTCTCTCTCTCTCTCTCTCTCTCTCTCTCTCTCTCTTGCTCTCTCTCTCTCTCTCTCTCTTGCTCCCTCTCTCTCTCTCACTCTCTATCTCTCTCTGTCTGTGAGAATGAAGTGAAGAGTGCTGGTAGGGTGTGTTTAAAGTGATGAAGATGTGTGTGAAACTGATCGTGCCTCTCCTCCGGTAAGCAGTGCCGACAGTGCACACCACCACGCTAATGGGACCTGATGGACAGGACTCTTTCTTTCTTCCTCCTGTCCTGGACCTCTCAGACAGCAGTGATCCTTGTTGTCTGCCATGTCAGCTAAACTGCCTTGCGCTGCCGTTAAGCGCCTGACAAGTCACCTCCAGCGCATCGGATGTTGTCACTTCTCTTATTCTTTCACGTTTAGACTACTGTAATTCTCTTTTGGCTGGCCTACCAGCATCATCTATCCACTCTCTTCAACGCATACAAAACTCTGCAGCTCGACTGGTCCTAAGAAAAAATAAATCTGAACACATCACTCCTCTTCTGCGATCTCTTCACTGGTTGCCTGTCTCACAAAGACTGGAGTATAAAATCAATACCCTCTGTTTCAAATGTCTCCACAAATCTGCACACTCTTATCTCTGTAACTGTCTTCACCTGTACACTCCATCCCGTTCCCTTCGTTCAGCCGCAGATACTTTGTGCTTTCGAACACCCAGATTCAAACAAACCACTGTTGGCCGTCGCTCTTTCTCTGTTTCTGGTCCATCCACCTGGAGTGACCTCCATCTTTCACTTCACCAAAAGCCTTCACTTGATTCCTTCAAATCCAGCCTCAAAACACACTTATTTCCTACCTGAGACTTTCCCCCCCACATATCTGTCCCTAATTTTCAACAGCATCTTTCACCTTCTAAGTGTTGTTCCGTGTGTGTGTGTGTGCGTGCGTGCGTGTGCGTGCGTAGTGCGCGCGCATGGATTTGAAATCTGTTGCTCATTATGTTTAAGGAGAGTTGCATGCCTGTAAATGATTGAGTGCAAGCGCTTCGATTTGTTTGTTTTTTACAAGATTCAGCGCTATATAAATTCCATATATTATTATTATTATTATTATGTTCGGCATTGTAATACAGTATAACGCAGCACAGTCTAACACTATACAACCCAATATGAAATAATACAACGCCAAACAAAACGGTACAGTGACAAGCGCAACACCATTCCCTCATAAAACAATACTTGAACCGGCAGCCTCAGTGTCCCTGACCTTACAACACCCCTAGTCATGAGACAATGCCCCCCTCCCACCTCCACCCCCACCCCACCTCCACCCCACACCCCAGGCAGCCGCTCTGACCTCTGCCCCCCCCCCCTCCTTCCGCCTCTCTCCCCCCCTCCTTCCCCCTTGTGGAGGGTCCGGCATGACGTATCAGAAAATCTGGAAAAACCCAGAGCAGGGAATTGTGGGAAGAATGATGATGCAGCTGAAGATGGATTATGATGAGTGTGAGTGAGAGTGTGTGAGTGTGTGTGTGTGAGTGTGTGAGTGTGTGTGTTGTGTGTGTGTGTGATACAATAATGATGATGATGATGAAGGGCAGGGCATGCCAAGGGTACAAGTCCTCTGTCCTGGCTCAACCCTCTGTAAGACTGGGATAGGTGAAGGTGCAGCCCTGCATACTTCCTGCCTCTATTCTAGCCGTGGTGAATGATCTGTATGAAGGTGTGTGTGTGTCTTCAATTTTACGTCTGTTCACTTAAAGTGATATTAGACGAAGGTGTGTCTGTGTGTGTATGTGTGTGTGTGTGTGTGTGTGTGTGTGTGTGATTCGTATTCAGAATGTTTGCTAGCCATTGAAGTCATGCAGACTTGTGTTGGTCACAACAAAGCAAACCTCAGTTATAGAAATCTGTCGGCTCCAGATGGGGCACACTCAACTCTGTTGCACTCTACTTCTCTTGTTCTCCTTTCTCCAAACATCCATACACCTGTCTAATGCTGTCTCCTTCTTTGTTTGTTGTTTGTGTTGTTGTTATTCTCATTATCATTTTTGCTATTACCTTTGCTATCATGATGATGATGATGATGATGAATATGAATATGATCATTATCATGGTCTTCGCTATTATTGTCATTATCTGTATGATCTTGATCATTATTAGCGTTGTTGTTTTCAGGTTGTGTTGTCACCAACACTGTGGATTACAAGTCACTCTCTCACACGGTGGAACACATTGACAATATGGCCGACACCATCGCCATTCCTATCCCACAGTACCCTGCGCCGCCATGTATTCAGCTTCCGTTTCCGGTGTATCCATGGCAAGCAGGGGAGTGTTTTCCAAGTGCAGCCCCCTGCCCACCCCCTCCCTCCCTCCTGCCCCCACATCAGGTGTTTTACTCCCACGTTTACGGAACGCCCTACCACCACTACCAGGTGTGCGCCTACAGCCGAGGCCCCTGCCCCCTGAAGCAGCCAGTGTCTGTCACCTCGGAGAAAGCGCGGATGACGGCAGACACCAACGCCTCTGCGGTGACAGCATCTCCGGGTCCTGTGGTCCTGGATTTGTCCTTCTGCTGTCCCAGAAAGGAGACTGCCGCAGCGGAAGGTGAGGGAGGCTGGCTGTGTTTGACTTCTTCTTCTTTTCTGACTCCACTCCTTGGGAAGTTGTTTCGGGACTCCACTGAAGTGCTCTGGCAGTGTGTGTACTTGTATGGTGAACTGGTGGAGCTCAAGCCTTTCCAGCTTGCCAGATGCATGCTGGGTTTAGCTAGCTGTGTCCTTTCTACTGCCAAGTGTTGGCCAACTTTCCTAGTTAATGTGATCAGGGTTTTTTATGTGTACCAGGACTCTGTCTCTCTGTCTCGTTATCTCTCTCTGTCTGTGTTTGTCTGTCTATCTCTGTCTGTCTGTCTCTCTGTGTCTGTCTGTGTCTGTGTGTCTGTCTCTCTCTCTCTCTCTCTCTCTCTCTCTCTCTCTCTCTCTCTCTCTCTCTCTCTCTCTCTCCTAAAACTGCAATAGCTTTAATGATGGCATGTTTCCTGATCACTCCTTAAGTTGGGGACTATGGCCTAATCTGAATAAGTGATATTTCCTATTCTCGGTCTCTGTATCTCTCTGTCTGTCTGTCTGTCTGTCTCTGTCTGTCTCTCTCTATCACTCTGTCTCTCTGTCTGCCTCTGTCTCTGTCTGTCTGTCTGTCTTTCAGTCTGTCTATCTGTCTGTCTTTCTCTCTCTCTGTCTGTCTCTCTGTCTCTCTCTCTGAGTTTGCGTGGGCGGGTGTATAATCATATGTTTTACAAGGCATTTTATGAGCAGTGAGGAGCGGAGGAAGGGAGGGAATGGCCCTTGACAGTGGCTGACTGACTGACTGACTGCTGGTGGGGGTGTGTGTGTGTGTGTTGGGGGGGGGGGGGGGGGCTGCCAGCATGGTATGTAGGTCACGACACGTTTCGGCAGTCAAGAGACGGGTTCAGTAGTAGTATCCTTGTTTATTGCTCATTTATTCTTTCATGTCGAGGATAATGGAATAGGCAGCTTTTTTACATCAAGTCCCCGTGTGTGCAGTTTTGTAAACGTTGTCATCTGTTCCCACCGGCACACAATGACCTACTCTTCCGCAAAAGTGGAACGGGATTTCACGTGTGCCCAAGATGTTCTGCGTGCGTTCGCACACGGGACCTCGGTTTATAGTCTCATCTGAAGAACTTTTGGTGGAGTGGAGTCGGTACTGATGTTAACTCCAGAGAAAAAAAAGTTTTGAACGAGATTCGAACCCGGGTGAGCAGATCACGAGCGCCAAGCGCATCACTCTAACCACCAGGCCATCCCGACCC
>CM054166.1:40101030-40106030 GCA_028751875.1 Rapana venosa
CCCACCTCACCTCACTTCACCTCAACCTCACCACCTCATCATCACCTCACCTCACCATACCTCACCTCACCTCACCTTTACCTCACCTCACCATACCTCACCTAAACCCCACCTCACTTTACCTCACCTCACCTCATCTCACCCCACCACCATCACATACACCTCACCTCACCTCACATCACCTCACCTACTCACCTCACCTACCTCACCTCACCTCACCTCACCTCACTCCCCTCACCTCACCTCACCCCTCACCTCACCTCACTCCCCTCACCTCACCTCACCTCATCTCACCTCCCATACCTCACCTCACCTCACCTCACTCACCTTTACCTCACCTCACCTCATCTCACCTCACCTCACCATACCTCACCTCACCTCACTTTACCTCACCTCACCTCATCTCACCTCACCTCACCATACCTCACCTCACCTCACTTTACCTCACCTCACCTCACCTCACCTCACCATACCTCACCTCACCTCACCTCACCTCACCTCATCTCACCTCACCTTACCATACCTCACCTCACCTCACCTCACCTCACCATACCTCACCTCACCTCACCTCACCTCACCTCACCTTACCTCACCTCACCTCATCTCACCTCACCTCACCATACCTCACCTCACCTCACCTTACCTCACCTCACCTCACCTTACCTCACCTCACCTCATCTCACCTCACCTTACCATACCTCACCTCACCTCACCTCACCTCACCTCACCTCACCTCACCTCACCATACCTCACCTCACCTCACCTCACCTCACCTCACCTCACCTCACCTCACCTCACCTCACCTCACCTCACTTCACTACTTCCTGCAGGGGACGCCTGTCCTGACATCGTCGTCAGTGTTTGATGTTGGTGTTGATGTTTATGTTGATGTTGATGGTGATGTTGATGGTGATGATGATGATGATGTTGATGGTGATGTTGATGGTGATGTTGATGGTGATGGTGATGTTGATGTTGATGTTGATGGTGATGTTGATGGTGATGTTGATGTTTATGTTTATGTTGATGGTGATGGTGATGTTTATGTTTATGTTGATGGTGATGGTGATGTTTATGGTGATGGTGATGTTGATGGTGATGGTGATGTTGATGTTGATGTTGATGTTGATGTTGATGGTGATGTTGATGTTGATGTTGATGGTGATGTTGATGGTGATGTTGATGGTGATGGTGATGGGTGATGGTGATGTTGATGGTGATGTTGATGGTGATGTTGATGGTGATGTTGATGGTGATGTTGATGGTGATGGTGATGTTGATGTTGATGGTGATGTTTATGTTTATGTTGATGTTGATGGTGATGTTTATGTTGATGTTGATGGTGATGCTTATGTTTATGTTGATGGTGATGGTGATGTGATGGTGATGGTGATGTTGATGGTGATGTTGATGTTGATGGTGATGGTGATGTTGATGGTGATGGTGATGGTGATGTCGATGTTGATGGTGATGGTGATGTTTTATGGTGATGGTGATGGTGATGTTGATGGTGATGTTGATGTTGATGCTGATGATGTTGATGTTGATGTTGATGGTGATGGTGATGTTGATGTTGATGTTGATGGTGATGGTGATGTTGATGTTGATGGTGATGGTGATGTTGATGGTGATGGTGATGTTGATGGTGATGGTGATGGTGATGGTGATGTTGATGGTGATGTTGATGGTGATGGTGATGTTGATGGTGATGTTGATGGTGATGTTGATGTTGATGGTGATGTTGATGTTGATGGTGATGGTGATGTCACACTTCCTACCTCAGCTAGAGACCAGAGTTGGCCAAAGGAGAGTCAAGTCAAAGTCAAAATTGTATTTCCAGATGGTACATTGAATAAGCAATGCATTTGCTTTTTTTCATCAAGCCATCTATCTAAGAACAAATTTCTTAATGACTATATTGAAATACTACATTATTGCATCCTTAACCATTAAATTAAACCATTAAAGAGGAAAATCGATTAAGGCAATACATTGAGAAATACAAATTAAGAAAGAAAATGTGTGTGTGTGTGTTTGTGTGTGTGTGAGTGTGTGTGTGTGTGTGTGTGTGTGTGTGTGTGTGTGTGTGTGTTCTTCTTTAATTTAACGTCTTTTCACATTACGTGATATTAGACAAGTTGTGTGTGTGTGTATGTGTGTTTGTGTGTGTTTGTATGTTTGTGTGAGTGTGTGTGCACGTGTGTGTATGTGAGTGGGTGTGTATATGTGTTTTGTGTGTATGTGTGAGAGAGAGAACATACATGGGTGTAGATGTGTGTACATATTTGTATAGAGTGTATGTGAGTGTGCTGGCGCGCATGTGTTTGTATGTGTGTGTGTGTGTGTGTATGCACGTGTATGTATGCCTGTGAGTGATTGTGTGTGTGTGTGTGTTTATGCAAGTGTATGTGTGTATTTTGGTGTATATGAATATGTGTGTAAGGTATGTGTGTGTGTGTGAGTGTGAGTGTGTGTGGTGGGTGTGTGTGTAAGTGTCTGTGGGTGTGTGTCTGTGTGTGTGTGTGTGTCAAGTCAAGTCAAGTCAAGTCAAAATTTTATTTCCAGATGGTACATTGAATAAGCAATGCATTTGCTTTTTTTCATCAAGCCATCTATCTAAGAACAAATTTCGTAATGATTATACTAAGTCACTACATTATAGCATCATTTACCATTAAATTAAACCAGTAAAAAAGAAAAAAAAAGGAAAAAATCGTTAAGGAAATACATTGAAAATACAAATTACCACATATACATATACACGCACACACATACTCATGCACACCTGTGCGCGCTCACGTCCACACACACATTTCAATAAAAATGTTTTAAGAATTAAAAAAAGAAAAGCATAAAACGTCAGGACAAACAAATTACTTCACTTACTGTTTCATCCATTTTTTCACGTTTATACTTTAGATATAAAAAAGGTACAGGAATAAAACGTTAGAAAATACTAGGCATTCGTCGTTACTGATAATATTACCTTCAATGACCTCCCTCCTCTCCTCCTCCACCCAGCAAAGGTGTGCTTTTTTTTATGCGCTCATACTTTTCAAATAGCGCTTTTTTAAAAATGACATATTCACACAATAACTACCCAAGCAAGAGAAGTCAAATAAGATTACAATAATGATTATTATTATAATAGAGATACAATTATAACAACAATCACCCATCACCATGAGACAACAATATAACAAATGATCCCCATCACCATGAGACACCATGTGTGTTGTGTGTGTGTGTGTGTGTGCGCCGCCCTGTACAACATAGTTAAGGTAGCCGCTTTCTGGCTTCGGAGATGATGTCTAAACACGGCACCAGTGTGAAGGCAGGAGTGTGTTTCTTGTGTGATACATGTCTCCTCTTTTCTCACCGCCACACAATGGCCTACTCTTCTGAAACCAGAACAGGTTTTTTAACGTGTGCGCAAGATGTTCTACACATGTTTGTACACGAGATCTTGCTTCATTGTCTCATCCGAAGGATTTTGTGGGGAATGGAGTCGGGGAGAACTATGCCCTGGAATGGGTGACCTGTCGGTGATGGAGCCCGTGGCGTCAGGTGGAGAGGTCAGTGCTGTCACCAGGGGCCTGGCTGCCCTCGTGCTAGCTCTAAAGGCGGGCTGCCAGGGCTTGCTGGGAAGACAACGTGTTCGAGCACATAGGATACACTGCAAAGTCAACCCTGTGCGAAATTACCATGTCATGTCAGGAGTAACGAGGGGAGGGAATTGTGATGGAGTCAAGGCTCTGATGCTGTTGCAGTTTGGCCGCCATGGGAGGTAACTGTGAGGTGTTCTCACCGCCCCCCTCCACCTCCCTGCCCCGCCCTTCCACAGACTCCACCACCCTGAAGAAACTGAAGAGACACACAGGACCCAGGTAGTCTGTCTGTCTGTCTGTCTGTCTATTTGTCTGTCTGTCTGTCTCTTTGTCTGTCTCTTTGTCTGTCTGTTTCTTGGTGTGCACTATGTTGTGCGGAGTGTAGAGCATTGCACATTACTAGTGTCGGTGTAGGTCAGTTCAGTGTTCATTGTGCATTGTTACATTGTTCTGCCTTCTGCTGTATTGCATTGCATTGTGTTGCAGAGTTGTTGTTGTTTTTTTGTTGTTCCGCTGCTGCTGCTGTCTGTTGTTGTTGGTGTGTGTGCGCGCATATATATATATATATATATATATATATATATATATATTATATATATATATATATATATATATATATATAAAGTAGAGAGAGAGATGTGTTGTGTGTGTGTGTGTGTGTGTGCTATTTCTGTCCTTGAATTGCAGTAACATAGTGGAAGTAATGATTAATACCAAGCGACGCAGCATGTTTATTCATGGCAGACTTGTGTGTATACATTCATAATAGAGATGCTCTGAAGAAGAAGAATAATTGAGAAGAACAAGCAGAAGAATCAGAATCATTATCAGAATCATTATCGGAAGAAGAAGAAGAAGAAGCAGAAGAGAAGAAGAAGAAGAAGAAGAAGAAGAAGAAGAAGAAGAAGAGAAGAAGAAGAAGAAGAGAAGAAGAGAAGAAGCAGAAGAGAAGAAGAAGAAGAAGAAGAAGAAGAAGAAGAACAAGAAGCAGAAGAAGAAGAAGCAAGAAGAAGAAGTAGAAGAAGAACAAGAACAAGAACAAGAAGCAGCAGAAGCAGAAGAAAAGAAGAAGAAAGAAGCAGAGAAGCAAGAAGAAAAGAAGAAGAAGAGAAGAAGAAGAAGAGAAGAAGAAAGAAGAAGAAGAAGAAGAAAGAAGAAGAAGAAGAAGAGAAAAAAGAATCAGAATATCAGATCATTATAGAAGAAGAAAGAAGAAGAAGAAGAAGAAGAAGCAGAAGAAGAAGAAGAATGAAGAATCATTATCAGAAGCAGCAGC
This sequence comes from Rapana venosa, assembly GCA_028751875.1. NCBI lineage: Eukaryota > Metazoa > Mollusca > Gastropoda > Neogastropoda > Muricidae > Rapana > Rapana venosa. The sequence goes on from CM054166.1 coordinate 40,105,915, forward strand.
AGCAGCAGCAGAGAGGTATCTGGCAGTGGGGTGTTGCAGGACCAAGAAGAAGTTCATCTGCCAGTTCTGTCAGCGGCAATTCTCCAAGTCCTACAACCTGCTGATCCACGAGAGGA
>CM054166.1:40118530-40145696 GCA_028751875.1 Rapana venosa
ACAGACAGACAGACAGACAGAGGGAGGGAGGCAGTTCCCGTTTGCCTCCTTGTCCTGCTTTGTGTCCATTTCCAGCCAGCGTTGTGTTCACCAGGTCTGTTTAATAATAATAATAATAATGATAAAATTAATAAATAATAATAATTAAAAAAAATGCTATAATAATAATAATAAAAAAAAAAAAAAAAAATAATAATGATGATGTATGGAATGTATAGCGCTGAATCTTGTAAAGCAACAAGTCAAAGCGCTCAGATGAATTAAAAAATTTTTTTATGCGTGTGTATGCGGTTTTGTAAATTTTGTCATTTGTTCCCACCGGCACACAATGACCTACTCTTTCGAACAGCGGAACAGGATTTAATGTGTGCGCAAGATGTTCTGCATGCGTTCTCACACGGGGCCTCGGTTTATGGTCTCATCCGAAGGACTTTCAGTCAGACCACTTCCCAACACGCCACAAACATGGATGATGTCCAACATTCTCTGACATTAAGGGAAGTCAGCTTTTGTTGGGTATCTCACAACAAGGAGATATGATTGCAAGGAGTAAACTGATCAAGTTGTCAAGAGGGGTGTCAATCATGTGAGAGGATCCGAAGAACTGATCCATCCTCTCTCAAAATGTCAGACTTACAATCTCTTGGAAAAGGAGTCCACACATCGACTCAAACCATCACCTACACATGTTTGAACCATTTCTTGACAACATCACAGTAATGAAAGCGTTTTGACGTCAATGACACACTTCCACAGTTTTCTACACCGGGTATTTTTTTCTTTTTGAAACCTCGCTGAATTAGGTAACACTATGTTTTGTATAATCATTTAAGTTAAATGCGTTTTAACCAAAGGTTAAATGCTCTTGTGGAGACAACAAGTCATATATGTTTATGTTTATTCGTAATTTTAAAATATAAAAAATGGTTGCGCAATATTCATGACAGCTCTTTAAAATAATCATTTCAGTATGTTTAAAAGAAACTATTGAGGTTATTGAATATTTGCTTCGAATCCCAGTTGGCTGTTTGATCTAGGTCGTGAATTAGTACTGCTCTCTTTTTTTTTAAAAACTTCTTTTATAATTTCGAAACTAGCTACTTGTGATCCTCTCTCTCTCTCTCTCTCTCTCTCTCTCTCTCTCCTCTCTCTCTCTCCTCGCTCCTCGCTCGTCTCCCTCTCTCTCTCCTCCTCTCTCCTCTCTCCTCTCTCTCTTCACATCTCCCCTCCTCTCGCTCCGCTCTCCTCTCTCTCAAAACGCGGCGCGCACGGTAGTTTCCCTCCCCCTTACCCACAACACGGCACTGCTCCACTCCACCATCCCCCCCCCCCCCCTGCCCCCATCTACAGGCATGGATTTAAACAGCCGTTTCTTCAGGAAAGCAGAGAGGTCCACGGTCAGTAGGAGCAGAGAGACGCCAGCAGCTGATGGTGATGACCATCTCCACCAAACCGACTGTGATGCCGCCAGTGCACAATACAGCACGTCACAACATTGATGACGGCAGGGAAGCAACTCCACCCAGTTCTTTTCTGGCACCGCCTTCCCCCTCATGAACAGTTCACAAACAGCGCATTACAGCTATCAACATGAAAAACCTATTCACTTACCTGTCTATTCTTCACATTGTTCTTTTATTTCGAGGTCAATGGAATACGCATTCATGTGGGGGTTCTTCAACATGCAGTCCCCCGTGTGCAAGTGGTTTTGTAAATTGTGTCATCCCACCAGCACACAATGACCTACTCTTCCAAAAAGCGGCACAGGCGTTAGCGTGTGCGCAAGATGTTCTGTGTGAGTTCGCACATGACACCTGGGCTTGGTTTGTGGTCTCATCCGAAGGACTTTTCTTTTAGGTGTGTGTGTGTGGGGGGGGGGGGGGGGGGGTGGAGTCATCGCTGATGTTAACTCCTACCCTTGAACTGGATGTGGACCCCGGGTCAGTAGATGGTAGCGTGGTGCACAAGGCTGTAACCAGCAGATAGGAGCGTGGTGCTGTAACCAGCAGACAGGAGCGTGGAGCTGTAACCAGCAGGTAGGAGCATGTAACCAGCAGGTAGGAGCATGTAACCAGCAGATAGGAGCATGTAACCAGCAGATAGGAGCGTGGTGCACAAGGCTGTAACCAGCAGAACACCGCTCCCCTGTTGTGTGTGGTTCTGAGGTGGGAAATAACAGGGGGAAACAAGAACTAGGGAGGACAGAGGTCAGAGAGAGAGAGAGAGAGAGAGAGAAGAGAGAGAGGAGAGAGAGAGATGAGGGAGAGAAAGAGAGAGAATGACAATGACAATGACAATAACCAATTCTTTTATTTCGAGGATAATGAATAAGCACCCATGTGCTTTATTACATCCAGTCCCCGCCCTTAGGGATATATATGATAATAAAGTAAAATAAAACCCAGAGCAATACACTCACTGAGTATACGGGAAAAATATCTACACAAAAGCCCCACAAAAATCACCGAAAAGAGAGAGAGAGAGAGACGAGAGAGAGAGAGAGAGATGAGAGGGAGGAGAGAGTAGAGAGAGAGAGAGAGGAGAAGAGAAAGGAGAGAGAGAGAGAGAGAGAGAGAGAGAGATGAGAGAGAGAGATAGAGAGAGAGAGAGAGAGAGAGAGAGAGAGAGAGAGAGAGAGAGAGAGAGAGAGAGCAATAAGTAATAAAGAAAGAAAAACAGAAAACACAAAAACAACCGAAAAAATAGCAGAGACCAAGAGCAAAACAAAAGCGGCACCAGCAACAAGTGGAGAGGGGACAACCGAATAATACCCCCTCCAAAAAACCCAACCCAAACCAAAACAGACGAAACAAAAACCTCTATAATATAAAGGATAACAAACCACGTAAATAGAATCATTTTGGCTAACAGAAAGAAACGTCAACAAACTCATTGTACTTTTATGGGAAAGCCACAGCAATAGTAAACTACACAAAACAAATATTGTATAAGACTTACGGGATTATGCACAAGCAATTTGCATCCCCATGCGCATGTACACGCACACACGTACACACGTACACACGTATACACACACTCACGCGCGCGCGCACGCATGCACGCACGCTTGCACACCATGCATCAATGTCAAAATCACAATTTCATGAATATTATATATAGTCATAAAAAGGATATCTACACATTGAAATTAGCTATACATAATTGGAACACTCAAAACAAGATATCGAAATGAAACATTCACTAAATCTCAAATACAGTCAACTTACACAATAAAGTTGAAATATTAAATCTGAATAAAGCACTCAACAGGATTTAAAATGTAAACACGATAATTAAATCCATAAGCAAAGAGTAATAGGAGAGGACGAGAGAGCTAGAGAGAGAGAGAGAGAGAGAGAGAGAGAGAGAGAGAGAGAGAGAGAGAGAGAGAGAGAGAGAGAGAGAGAGAGAGAGAGAGAGAGAGAGAGAACTCTGAACTCTGAACATTTTAATTGCACTTCGGCCTTGGGCCACAATACAAGTAAAGGGGAAAAAAGGGAACAAACTGAAAGATGTAAATCAACAGTTTTCTGTATACTGTCTAGTAATGCACACATTCTTCAAACACATAGCACACGACTGAGAGCATCGTCCTTATCATAATCCTAAACACATGATGTCACCGTTATCAGTAATTACATTCAATACAATCATCGTTATTATCTTCATCATCTTCATCTACACCCTTGTTTGGTATACGTTATCAATTACGAAAGTAATAATAATAATAATAATAATAATAATAATAATAATAATAATAATAATAATAATAATAATAATATAAGCGCTCAGATGATTTTTTAAATATTTTTTATGCGTGTGTATAGGGTTTTAAAAATTTTGTCATCTGTTCCCACCGGCACACAATGGCTTACTCTTTCGAACAGCGGAACAGGAATTAACGTGTGCGCAAGATGTTCTTCATGCGTTCGCACACGGGGCCTCGGTTTATAGTCTCATCTGAAGGTGACATCTTGATCATATTTTAGTTTATATCTATATAAGCATGGTACTTTCCATCATTACTTGTTTAGCATTTCAATATTGCACTCGCACACGTTCATGCGCGCGCGCGCGAGAGAGAACTCAGAACTCAGAGCAAAACCATCCTCGAGTTATGACAGATACATAAAGAGGTAGAATAGTGGAAATTATTTCTAGAAGTCAGTTTGCAATAACACAATAGCGAGATACAAGTAAAACAGTCACACTCATACAGAGAGAGAGAGAGAGAGAGAGAGAGAGAGAGAGAGAGAGAGAGAGAGAGAGAGAGAGAGAGAGAGACAATGACAATGACAATGACAATGACAATGACAAATTCTTTTATTTCGAGGATAATGAATAAGCACACATGTGCTTTTTTACATCCAGTCCCCGCCCGTTAGGGATACATCTTAATAATAATAACCCAATACTTATACAGTCTCGCAATAAAAACAAGGGAAATAACCCTTTTCAAAACAGCTCCCCCCCAACAACCCTCCCCCCCCCCCAAAAGCAAGCAATTAAAAGAAAATCCTAAGAATACCCCACCCCTACCCCCACCCCCCAAAAAACCCTAACCAAAACAAACAAACAAACAAAAGAGAAGGAAAAACCAAACCAACAAAAGATGATAAAAAAGAGAAAAACAGACAAACAAAAACAGCAAGAACAAGAGCAACAACAAACCCAAAAAATAACAAACCAAATTAATAAGTATAAAGATAAACACCCTACACTTGTAAATTTGGTACCAACTTTTTCACAAATTAAAAGATTTAAAATGGGGCACTCATTAAAACTTAAGTACAGAGGCAAGCCAATAAAGTATTAAAATATAAAAAATAATCCTTCACAGGATAAAACTATACATAAGCGGGACAAAAAGGTGAGAGAGAGAGAGACAGAGCAGAGAGTGTGTGTGTGTGTATTTCAAGTAATATCCAAAAAATTAAATCCCAAAACATTTTGCGACCCCCCAAAACACCTTTTTAGTTTATACTCGTTTAAATTATTTTCCATGATAACGAATAAATTTAATACCCAACACCCAAAAATAAAAACAAAAAACAAATCAAGAAAAAATTAAAAACATACATTTTTGGGGAAGAATAGGGTGGGGAGTGAGTGATATGTGTGTGTGTGTGTGTGTGTGGGGTGTGTGTGTGTGTGTTTGAGCGCGGCGCGCGCGTGTGTGTGTTGTGTGTGTGGTGTTTGAGGTTTGGTGGGGAGGGGGGGGGGGGGGGGGGGGGGGGGTTTCAGGGATAATACTAAATTTTAATACTACATCACACGATCAACAAAAACATTTTTTAAATTATGTTCATGCAAATTAAAGTCATGGAAATAAAAAAAATACCCATACACCTCATAAAAAGAGGGGGGAAAAGCCATAAAGTCAAAAAAGAAACATCTCACTTGAAAGAAATAAAACAAATTTTTTTTTTTCCGGGTATGAATGGGTTTTCAGTTTTTTTTTACATCCAGTCCCCGCCCATGGGGTCACTTTTAAAAAATGCACTCAGTACCATACTTTCAAGGAAGAAACAAAGGGAAAAAATTTTTTTTAAAGAAAAAGAGAGAAAAAAAAAAAACAAACAAAAAAACAAACAAACAAAAAACAAACAAAAAACCCCAACAGCAAAAGAAAAAACATACCCCAAACCCCCCCCCCCCCAAAAAAAAAAAAAAAAAAAAAAAAAACCCAAACAAAAAAACAAAACAAAAAAAAAAGCAAACAAACAAAACAAAAAAGAAAAAAAAAAAAAAAAAACAAGAAAAAACAACAACCAAAAAACAACAACAACAACAAAAACAAAAAAGCGACATAAACACCCTTCCAAAATAAAAAAACAAAAAACAAAAAAAAACAAGAACATCAAACAAACAAATGAGAAAAAAACAAAAACTAAAAAAACAAACAAATAAACAAACAAAAAAAAACAACAAACAAAACAAAAAAAAAAAAACAAAAAACAAAAAAAACCGTTCCCCCCTTCCACACACACCAAAAAACCACACACACACACAAAACAACACAACACACACACACATACATACCCCAAAACAAGAAACAACAAGCAAAAAACCCAAAAAAAAATCCCCAAAAAAGAACAAAGTAACAACACAGCAATAAAAACACACACACACAAAACCACACCCACAGAGGGAGAGAGGAGGAAGAGAGAGAGAAGAGAGGGAAGAGAGAGAGAAGAGAAGAGAGAGAGAGCCAAAACTTATAAATCAAAAATTAACACCTTCAACTGTAAATAGTACACATATTGTTACACGTGGTAAAAGATATTAAAATAGGAATTCACTGGAGCCAAAAACGTCAACAAGTCAAAAAAAATATTGAAAATCGAAAGTATGAAATGCCTTTATTAGAATACACAAAACAATAGAAGGAAGAGAAGAGAGAGAGAGAGGAGAGAGAGAGAGAGAGAGGGGAGAGAGAGAGGGGAAGAAAGAATTAATTGCTATCGGTCTTGGCCCTAATACGAAGAAAAGAGGAATGTGTGTTGCGTCGTGCGTGTGTGTGGTGTGTGTGTTTGTGTGTGTGTGTTGTTTCAGAGATGGTACTAAAGAAAGATTCTCAAAAAGTACACGATCACCCTTGGGCATTATTTTTATTTCTCATACAAAAAATATGTTAGATAAAAAAATAAAAAACATAAAAAAAAAAAAAAAAAATTAATTAAATAAAAAAAAAAACCGCAATCGATCACCTTGGACACTTTTTTTGTTACTCACCAAAAAATTTTTTTTGATAAATAAAATAAAATAAAATGATAATAATAATAATAATAATAAAACATAAATTTTTAAAAAATTTTTAAAAAAACCCCAAAACTCATACTCTTACACAAAAAAACAAGAAAGAAAAAAAGAGAAAGGAAAAAAAAACCCAAAAAAAAACAACCAGCTAAATTCTTTAAGGGCATAGTGAGAGAGAGAGAGAAGAGGGAAGAGAGAGGAGAGGGAGAGAGAAGAGGGAAAAGAAGAGAGAGAGAGAGAGAGGTTGTGTGTGTGTTTCAGTGATAATCAAAAAATATAATTCCCAAGAATGCCTCCCGTCAAAACCAAATTTTTATTATACTCATGCAATTATTGTAAGTAAAAATAAATCAATACCCGAATTTTCATAAATAAAAACAAGGAAGAGGAGAAAGGGGGGGGGGGGGGGGCCAATCTATAAGGCAGGGGGGAGAGAAGAGAGAGAGAGAGAGAAGGGGAAAAGAGAGAGAGAGAGAGAGAGAGAGAGAAGGAGAGAAGAGAGAGAGGCGTGTTTTTAAGGTAAAACTAAATTTAATTCTCGAGACAGCACAGGATCACCCTCATATTCTTTACGAAAAAAACTCGTCAAATTGAACGCCATGAAAAAAAAAAAGCCCAACGTAAATACCTTAGCAAAAAGGAAAAAAAAATCGCTAAAGTATAAATAACATCTAACATTGTAGGTAAGAGAGAGAGATGGAAGGGGGGGGGGGGGGAAGAAAAAGAGAGGAGTGGGAGAGTGTGTTGTTTTTGGGGTGTGTGGTGTGTGTTGTGTTGTGGTGGTTAAAGATTTATGCTTTTTGTTTGAAACAAACAAGACAAAAAAGCATAGGAAAAAAAATACTGAATATTTATTCTCAAAAAAGCAGATCACCTTGAACACTCTGTTTCATTTACTCGACGATTAACACATATTATTGTTATGATAGATATATTTCTTTTTAACTAAAGTGTAGTTTAAAAAAAAAAAATAAAATTATTTTTTTTTAAAAAAAAATAAAAAAAAAATAAAAAAAAAAAAAAAAAAAAAAATAAAAAAAAAACTTACACTTGCTAGACTCACTTTTTCAACAACAATGAAAATTAGAGAAGAAGGGGAAAAGGAGAGGGGGAGAGAGAGAGAGAGAGAGAGAGGAGAGAGAGAAGAGAGAGAGAGAGAGAAGAGAAAGGGGAGGAGAAAAGAGAGGACAAATCTGGGCATAACATACAGTGAAGGGAAAGGGGAAGGGGGGGGATAGGAAGGTGGAAAAAACAATAGGTAAGGGGGGAATAGCAACTTTGCTTTTAAGGCTATGGACTGTGGTTTTTTTATTGTTGATGATCAAGTGATTGAAATGAGTTTTTTAGAGTTATTGGTTGATGTTGTTTTTTAAATGAATCGGGAAAGGGGTTTTCCCCAGCATAGGCCTAGTAAAATGAAATTTGAATAAAATTATTTCGAATGGGGCACTGGGAGAGAGAGAGAGAGAAGAGAGAGAAGAGAGAGAGAGAGAGAGAGAGAGAGAGAGAGAGAGAAAGAGAGAGAGAAATAATTTGGTATAATGGAAGGGAGGGTAATTTCTTTTTTTTTCAACGATCAATTTTGGGTTTTATTTTTATGCATCAAGTGGATGAAAAAAATGATTTTCGAAGAGGTTAATGATTTTGGGGTTTCTAAATGATCAGGAAGGGGGTTCCACAGCACAGGGGCCCGAGTAAAGTAAGCTAGTTTGAACAAAACGTTCTTGGGATTGGGCCGGTGTATGGGTTTTGCAAATTTTGTATTCGTTCCCACCGGGACACAATGGCCTACTTTACGAAAAGCGGAATAGGAATTCGTGTCGCAAATGTCCTTTTGTGCGTTTTTCACAAAGGGCCTCGGTTTCTAGTTTTCCCCAAGAGTGGGGGGGCGGTAATTTTTTATGTTTTGCATTTTCTTTTGGGGGCATATCAAAAAAATTCTGGGACGAATTTTGGGGGATTATTTGTGTGTGTGTTGATGTTTCCTGTTAAATTTTGAGGCATGTATTAGTGTGTGTGTGTGTTGGTGTTTCATGTTAAATTTTGAGGCAAGTATTAGTGTGGTGTGTGTGTTTATGGTTCCTGTTAATTTGAGGCATGTATTAGTGTGGTGTGTGTTGACGTTTCATGTTAATTTTTGAGGCATGGTATTAAGTGTGAGTGTTGACGTTTCCATGTTATTTTTTGAGCATGTATTAGTGTGTGTGTGTGTTGATGTTTCCTGTTAATTTTGAGCATGTATTGTGTGTGTGTTGAGTTTTCAGGCGAATTTTGAGTGCATGTCTTAGTGTGTGTGTTGATGTTTCATGTTTAATTTTGAGGCATGTCTTAGTGGTTGTGGCGAATGTTTTCCATGTTAATTTTGAGGCATGTATTATGATGTGTGTTGATGTTACATGTAATTTGAGGCATGTAATAGTGTGTGTGTTTGAACGTTTCATGGTATTTTGAGCATGTATTAGTGTGTGAGTTGATGTTTCATGTTATTTGAGGCATGATTAAGTGTGTGTGTTGATGTTTCATGTTAATTTTGAGGCATAGTAATTAGTGTGTGTGTGTGTTTGACGTTTTCATGTTAATTTTTGAGGCATGTATTAGTGTGTGTGTTGACGTTTCATGTTAATTTGAGCATGTATTAGTGTTGTGTGTGTTGATGATTCCTGTTAATTTTGAGGCATGAATTAGTGTGTGTGTTGATGTTTCAGGCTAATTTTGAGGCATTCTTAGTGAGGTGTGATGATGTTTCAGTTAAGTTTGATGCATGTATAATAGTGTGTGTGTTATGTTTCATGTTAATTTTGAGGCATGTAATTAGTGTGTGTGTTGAGTTTCATGTTAATTTGAGGCCTGTATTATGTGTGTGTTGATTTGTTTCATGTAATATTTGAGGCAGTATTAGTGTGGTGTGTGTGTTTGATGATTCCTGGTAATTTTTGAGGCAGTATAAGTGGTGTGTTGATTTTCAGTTAATTTTGAGGCACGTTATAGTGTGTGAGTTGATGTTTCAATGGTAGTATTTTGAAGGCATGTAATAGTGTGTGTGTTTGATGTTTCCATTTAATTTTGAGGCAGTATTAGTGTGTGTGTGTGTTTGAAGTTGTCCTAGTTAATTTTGAGGCATGTATTAGTTTGTGTGTGTGTTTGATGTTCATGTTAATTTGAGGCATGTCTTAAGTGTTGGTGTGTGTTGATGTTTCAATTTTAATTTTTGAGGCATGTCATAGTGAGTGTGTTGATGTTTCCTGTTAATTTTGAGGCATGTATTATGTGTGTGTGTGTTTATGTTTCCTGTAAATTTGAACGCATGTATTAAGTGTGTGTGTGTGTTGGATTGTTCATGTTAATTTTGAGGCATGTATATAGTGGTGTGTGTGTGTTGATGTTTCATGGTTAATTTGAGGCCATGTATTAGTGTGTGTGTGTGTGAAGGTTTCATGTTAAATTTTTGAGGCATGTATTAGTGTGTGTTGTGTTTAATGTTTCATGTAATTTTGAGCATGTATTTAGGTGGTGTGGTGTGTGTTGATGTTTCATGTTACTTATGGAGGCATGTATTAGTGTGTTGTGTGTTGATGTTTCCACATGATAATTTTGAGGCCATTATTAGTGTTGTTGTGTTGATGTTTCATGTAATTTTGAGGCATGTATTAGTGTGTAGTGGTGTTGTGTTTCATGTTAATTTTTTGAGGCATTATAGTGTGCGTGGTTGAGGTTTCATGTTAATTTTGAGGCATGTATTATTGTTGGGGTGTTGAAGATCATGTTAATTTGAGGCATGTATTAGTGTGTGTGTTGAGTGTTACATGTAATTTTGAGGCATTCTTAGTGTGTGAGTTGATGTTTCAGTTAATTTTTGAGGCATGTATTAGTGTGTGTGTGGTGTTGATGTTCATTTAATTTTGAGGCATGTATTAAGGGTGTGTTTGTGTTTGAAGTTTTTCATGTTAATTTTGAGGCATGTAATAGTGTGTGTGTGTGTTGATGTTTTCCTGTTTAATTTTGAGGCATGTATTCGTGTGTGTGTGTGTTGGAGGTTTCACATGTTAATTTTGAGGCATGTATTAGAGTGTGCGTGTGTTTGATGTTTCATATAAGTTTGAGGCATGTATTAGTGTGTGTGTTGATGTTTCATATTAATTTGAGGCTGTATTAGTGTGTGTGTTGAAGTTTTCATGTTAATTTTGAGCATGTATTAGTGTGTGTGTTGATGTTTCATGTTAATTTTGAGGCATGTCTTAGTGTGTGTGTTGATGTTTCAGGGTAATTTTGGAGGCATGTCTTAGTGGTGGTGTTGATGTTTTCAGGTAAATTTGAGGCATGTATAGTGTGTGAGTGTGTTGATGTTTCATGTTATTTTGAGGCATGTATTAGTGTGTGTGTGTGTTGATGTTTCCTTGTTATTTTGAGGCATGATTAGTTGTGTGTTGATGTTTCAAGGTTAATTTTGAGGCATTATTAGTGTGTGTGTGTGTTGAAGTTTCATTTTATTTTGAGGCCATGTATTAGTGTGTGTGTTGATGGTCATGTTAATTTTGAGTCATGTATTTAGTGTGTGTGTTGATGTTTCATGTTATATGAGGCATGTATTAGGTGTGTGTTGATTTTTCATGTTAATTTTGAGCATTATTGTGTGTGTGTAGACGTTTCATGTTATAATTTGAGGCATGTATAGTGTGTGTGTTGACGTTTCATGTTAATTTTGAGGCATGTATTAGTGTGTGTGTTGATGTTTCCTGTTAATTTTGAGGCATGTATTAGTGTGTCAGCACTTGCTTTCCCCCAGCCAAGTTAAGCAGCGTCGAGCGTGGTTACCAGTTGGATGGGTGACCGTTTGCGCGCCTTGGCTTCAGTACAGTGCCCCCAGTTCACCCAGCTGTAAATGGGTACCTGCCCTCTTTAGGGTCAGGGAAGGTAAAGCAGCGAGGGAGAGGAGATGGGCGTCGCCCTCAATATGCTGGCCCTAGAGAAGTGAGGTCTCTGACGCCTCGCTCCCCTACGACCTTATAAGGTTATGGGACTCCTTTACCTTTTTTTTATTTTTTTATTAGTGTGTGTGTTGATGTTTCATGTTAAATTGACTACACATGCTGTCATTCATGTGCATGCATGCTATCCTAATCCTATCAAAAATATTAACTATCTTTTAAAATTATTCCATTACAAAATCATCTACACTGACTTTTCATTTAGCTTTTCTCGCTCTTTCTTGAGCATTAAAATCACACACACACACACAAAACACACCCCACACACCCCACACACACCACACACACACACACACACACACACAAACACACACACACACACACCACAAAACACACACACACACACACACACACACACACACCAAAACACAAACCCCACACACACCACACACACACCACACAAAACACACACACACACACCACACACACCCCACACAACACACACACACACACACACACACACCACACACACACACACCACACACACACAACACACACACACCACACACACACACACACACAACACACACACACACACCCCACACACACACACAACACACCCACACACACACACACACACAAACACACACACACACACCACACACACACACACACACACAACACACACACACACAACACACACCACACACACACAACACCACACACAACCACAAAACACACACCACACACACACACACCACACACACACACACACACAACACACACACACACACACACACACAAAACACCCACACACACACCACACACACACACACACACACACAACCCCACACACACACACACACCACACACACACACACACACACACAACACACACACACACACCCCACACACACACACACACACACACACACACAACACACACAAAAACACTCACACACACACACACACAACACACAACACACACACAAACACAAAACACACACACACACACACACACACACACACACACACACACCACACACACACACAACACACACACACAAACCACACACACACACCACACACACACACTCACACACACACAACACACACACAAAACACACACACCACACACACACACACAAAACACACACACACACACACACACACACACCGGAGGTAATATGTCAGTAAAGAGAATGCCTAGTATTTCTAAGTTTTATCCACCTTTTATTATCTAAAGTTAACGTGAAAGAATGGATGTAACATAGTGAAGTAATTTTTGTCCTGACGTTATGATTTTCCTTTTTAATTCTAAAACATTTTTATTTAAATGTGTGTGGGGACGTGAGCGCGCACGCGCTCAGGCGTGCTGAGTATGTGTGGCATTTTATATGTATATGGGGTAATTTGTATTTTCAATGTATCTCCTTATCGATTTTTTCCTCTTTTTTTAACGGGTTTAATTTAACGGTAAATGATGCAATAATGTAATGTCTTAGTATAATCATTACGAAATTTGTTCTTAGATAGATGGCTTGATGAAAAAAAGCAAATGCATTGCTTATTCAATGTACCATCTGGAAATAAAATTTTGACTTGACTTGACTTGACTTGACACGGAAATTAATTTGTTGGTACATCTAATGTTGAAGGGTCAAACTTTTTTCTGCTGGGTTCCATCTCGCTGTGGTATTTATTTCCATGAAAAGGTTGACAAAGCTGCCGAAAGGGCAGCAAACCATTCTAGCTATACAACTGTTTTAGATATTCATCTTTCTCTTCATGAAGGTTATGCTTTGCTTCAAAATGTTTGCTGAAAACATGTAAAAAAGAAACAGGAAGAGGCTGGCTATCCCCAGCATACTTGTTCAGTTCTGGATATTGAGAACATTCTTTGCACTCAGTACGGCTTTCGAAAATCCTGTACTAGAAAAAATGTTTCTCTAATCCACAGACTGAAATTAAATGCCTTTCGAGCAAAATTTGCAAAAAGTATACGATGTATATGCGGTGAAAAAATTTCCAATGTTCAAGTTTTGTATCAATGTCTGGGTTTTAAAAAAGTTGAGGTGGATTTTTTAACCATCATTTCAAGATAAGTCTCTGCAGGAAGTTTTAACCAATCCAGGGTTATTATGTGAGATAGCCTTGTCTCTGTTGCAATCCCCAGTATTCTCTTTTTTGTAAAGTATGATCGTCGGAATCTACATTTTGCTTGTTTCACAGCTGCCGTTACAAGTAGTTCACAATTGTTCGTTTTCCAACTTTAGAGTATTTTTCGATTGTTCTGTGTTTTTGTTAATTTGTGTGTTTCTCTGCCATGTTTTGCAACATGCTGTTAATAACGTTTGGAATTCCTTTTTAATGTGCATTAACGCCAACACGCATCTCTTTTACTTAAAAGCCCTCATCTCATTTTGCTCCCCTCCCCCTCCCCGCCTCCATCGTCTAATATCACTTTAAGTGAACAGACGTAAAATCAAAGACACCCCAACACACACACACACACAACACACACACCCCACACACACACACACACACACACACACACGGGGGTGGGGGTGGGGGGTGGGGGTGGTGGGGGTTTTCCCCTCTGTCTCTGCGCACTACACAACATCCCAATCAACTTGGACAAAGGCTCCACAAAAGAAACAAGCCCTTTACTGGCCTGTCCCATTAGTTGGGACTGATGTCCCTCCCTCCTGTCCCTCTGTCCCTCCCTCTGTCCCTCTGTCCCTCCCTGTGCCAGCAGGTGGCTGGCGGCAGCAGAAACCCGATAGCTGGCAAAGATGGCGGCACCCCCTCCTGCACATTCACCGGCACGAAATCCGCCTTTTCTGCCAAAGAGCGGAACGAAATCAAGGGCGGTAATTCTAAGCTCAAGACATGACCAAAGAAATGTTTACGGGGACCCCCCCACCCCCCACGTTTGTAGAATGGGAGGGGGGGAGGGGTGGGGATAGGGAAGGTGTGTGTGTGGTGCGTGTGTGTGTGTGTGTGTGTGTGTGTGCTTCTTCTTCTTTACTGGCGGGCAGGGGTGGGGGGTAAAACTCGAAGTGTAGTCCATTCTGTGTTGTATGAAGGGGAAAGTCTGCTGTGGACTTTTACTCTCAGCACAAGTGGTGAGGTAACAGTCTTTGTTCTCTCTCAGCAGGCTGTGTTTCATTCTGGCATTGACCTGAAATGCTGGTGTGACTGTAGTGTGATGTGTGATGTAGTGGATCGGTGGTCTAGAGGTAACGCGCCTGTCTAGAAAGCGAAAAGTCCGGGTTCGTATCCCGTCTGGGCCCGAAACTTTTCCCCCATCCATTAGACCATGAGTGGTGGTCTGGGCGCTAGTCTTTCGGATGAGACGATAAACCGAGGTCCCGTGTGTTACAGAAAATTATGTACGCACGAAAAAGAACCCACGGCAACAAGAGAGTTGTCCCGGGAAAAAATTATCAGAAAAAAGCCACTCTGATAGGGAAAGAAATACAGTTGCAGAAAAAAAAAAAAAAAAAAAAAAAAAAAGGGGTGGCGCTGCGTTTGTGGCGACGTGCTCTCCCCGGGAGAGCAGCCCAATTTCACGCAGAAAATCCGTGACTTAAATTTGGTATAAATAAATAAATAAATGTGACGTCAGGGTGACTGTAGTGTGATGTGACGTCAGGGTGACTGTAGTGTGATGTGACGTCAGGGTGACTGTAGTGTGATGTGACGTCAGGGTGACTGTAGTGTGATGTGACGTCAGGGTGACTGTAGTGTGATGTGAGGGTGGGGTGACTGGTGTAGTGTTATGATAAAAAATAATAATAATGATAATAATAATGATAATAATAATAATAATAAAATAAAATAATAATAATAATAATAATAATAATAATAATAATAATAATAATGAAAGGAGAAGGAGGGGGAGAAGAAGAAGATGAAGAAGAAGAAAAAGAATACATGGATTTTATAAAAGCGCTGAATCTTGTAAAAACAAACAAATCGAAGCGCTTGCACTCAAATCATTTAAAACGCATGCAACTCTCCTTAAACATAATGAACAACATATTTCAAATCCATGCGCGCGCACGCACAAAACACACACACACACACACACACACACACACACAAAACACACACACACACACACACACACACACCACACACACACACACACACACACACTCGAAACACACTTGGGAGGTAAAGGATGCTGTTGAAAATTAGGGACAGATATGAGGGGAAAGTCTCAGGTAGGAAATAAGTGCGTTTTGAGGCTGGATTTGAAGGTATCAAATAAAGGCTTTGGCAAAGTGAAAGAGGGAGGTCATTCCAGGTGGATGGATCAGAAACAGAGAAGGAGCGACGGCCAACAGTGGTTTGTTTGAATCTGGGTGTTCGAAAGCACAAAGTATCTGAGCTGAACGAAGGGAACGGGATGGAGTATACAGGTGAAGACAGTTACAGAGATAAGAGGGTGCAGATTTGTGGAGACACTTGAAACAGAGGGTATTGATCTTATACTTCAGTCTTTGTGAGACAGGCAGCCAGTGAAGAGATCGCAGAAGAGGAGTGATGTGTTCAGATTTTTTCTTTCTTAGGACCAGTCGAGCTGCAGAGTTTTGTATGCGTTGAAGAGAGTGGATAGATGATCCTGGAAGGCCAACAAAAAGAGAATTACAGTAGTCTAAATGTGAAAGAATGAGAGATTTCATTTGTTTACTTTACAAGATTCAGCGCTATATAAATTCCATACATTATTACTATTATTATTATTATTATTAATTATTATTATTATTATTATTTTTAATTATTATTATTATTATTATTATTAATACTATTATTATTATTTTATTATTATTATTATATTATTATTATTATTATTTTTATTATTTATTATTATTATTAGATGTGACAAGCTGGAAGTTGCATCAGTGGACAGATACTTGCGAATCGCGCTTAGCGCCGTAATTGTAGTACAAGACTGGCAGGTCTGGGTGATGATTTTTTTCATAGAGAGTGTGTTGTCAAAAAACTCTCCAAAATACTTCACAGAGTTGGACAAAGGAACTGACGTTTTGCCGAATTCTATTGAAGTTTTTGCGATAGAGGAAAGTTATTGTTGGGTCCCTATGAGCATGGCTTCGGTTTTGTCGGCATTAAGTTGTAACTTGTTCTGGGTCATTCCATTTTTGAATGTCTTGAAGGCAGTGGGACATATTTGTCAGGAGGGAAGGAAAGTTTTCAACAGTATCACTGCACGAAGCTGAGTGTCATCGGCAAAGAATAAATGATCAATATGGTGGTTGTTTATTATATGTGAGAGTGGAGCAGTGTAGAGAGTAAAGAGAACAGGGCCCAGGACTGATCCCTGCGGGACTCCACATTCCATTTTGACAGGTTTTGATTGAATTTTGTTTACAATAACTTTCTGGAACCGGTCTGTGAGGTACGAAGTAAACCAGGTGACGGCTGTGCCATAAATACCAATCTTCACAAGCTGCTTAACGCCTATCACAAACCTCTGACAACAATAACCCCTCTAAACACTACAATGATGTTCTCAGCCAACTGCTTGATGAGCATGCACCTCCTATTGACCGTCTCCTGCCTGATAAGCCATGTGCGCCATGGTACACCCATGACATCCTGGTCGCAAAGCGCAAACGCAGGCAACTAGAGCGGCAGTGGCGAAAATAAAAAACGGAAAATAATAAGCAGCTCTTCTGAAAACAAATAAACAAAGTCAAATCTTTAAATCTTTCAGTAAAAACAAAGTATTACTCTTCTCAAGTTCTTGATGCCACATCTATGAAATCTCTCTTTTCCCTCACATCTACTCTTCTTGGATCTGTGAAGGCCAGCCCTCTGCCTTCCATCCACAACCCTCTGAACTACCTTCTACATTTTCTGCATTCTTTCCTGAAAAAAGTCCATAACATTCGCTCCAAACTGGATCAGACTCCTTTCCAGACTGTACTTCCTGATCACCAATTCTCTGGCACTCCTCTCCTCTTCTTTCATCTGACAAGTGAGAAAGAAATCATGTCAATTCTGAAAGGAATAATTATAAAAATCAGGTGATCTTGATCCCCTACCTGCTTCTCTTTTCACACAGTGCCTGCCACAACTCATACCCGCTATCACGAAAATAGTAAACTCATCTCTTGTTTCAGGAAATGTTCCATTAGCTCTCAAAACTGCTATAGTCACACCTCTACTCAAAAAGCATGACCTTGACCTTAACATTCTGGTGAATTATAGACCTGTTTCCAACCTTCCTTTTATTTCTAAAGTCATTGAAAAAGTAGTTCTCAAACAGCTCAACAACCACCTTCTCTCCAACAATCTTCTTCCTGAGTTTCAGTCTGCCTATCGCATCAACCACAGCACTGAAACCACCCTTGTACACACTTTAAACACGCTTCTACTCACTTCTGACTCAGGGAAAATCTCCCTTCTCACTCTACTCGACTTATCAGCAGCCTTCGATTTTATAGACCACTCAATTCTTCTCTACCTTCTTCAAAAAAAACGTTCGGTGTTACTGGCACAGTCCTTCTTCTTAGTCCTTATAGCTCCTAGCGGAGCATAGGGCCTCAACAGCATCCCTCCACCTTCTCCTGTCTCTGGCAAGGGTCTTGGCCTCTTCCCATGACAGGCTGGAGTCTCTCAGCTCACTATGCAAGCTTCTCCTCCAGGTCTGTTTGGGGCGCCCTCTCTTCCTTTTCCCCTGCGGGTTCACTCAAGCCAGGACAAGCCTCACCTGGTTTGTTTTCTATACTGACCGATTCCAGACAGTTGCAGTAAACAAAGTCAATCAAAACCGCCAACCCGGAATGCGATCCCACAGGGATCAGTTCTAGTCTGTTCTTTTCACTCTCTACACTGCCCCACTTCACATATAATAAACCGTCATCAAATCAACCATCATTTTTTTACGCAGATGACTCTCAGATTCAAAGCAGTGTTACTCCTGAAAATCTGCCCTCTCTCCTGACAAATATGGCCCGCTGCTTTGAAGATATTCAAAACTGGATGACACAGAACAAATTACAGCTAAATGCAGATAAAACCGAATACTTGGCAATACATCAGTCCCTCTATCCACTGCTGTGAAGTATCTAGGTGTCGTTATCGACAACACACTCTCTATGCAAAAATTCATCACCCAGACCTGCCAGTCCTGCTACTATCAATTACGGCGAGTTAGTGCAATTCGAAAGTACCTGTCCACGGATGCAACAGCCAAACTTGTCACTTCTCTCATTCTTTCAGGTCTGGACCATTGCAATTCTCTTTTGTCTGGTCTGCCAGCATAATCTATCCACTCCCTTCAACGTATACAAAACTCCGCAGCTCGACTAGTTCTCAGAAAGAAAAAATCTGAGCACATTACCCCTCTCTTTTCGATTCTCCGCTGGCTGCCTGTACCACAGAGAGTAAATTATAAGATCAGTATCCTCTTTCCCAAAATTCTCCACAAAACTGCACCCTCCTACCTCTGTGAATGTCTTAACCTGTACACTCCTTCACGTTCCCTCCGCTCTGCTGCAGATACTTTGTGCCTACGAATACCTAGATTCAACCAATCCACCGTTGGCCGCCACTCTTTCTCTATTTCGGGTCCATCGACCTGGAATGAGCTCCCTCTCTCTCTTCGCCAGAAACCTAGTTATGACACTTTTAAATCCAGCCTCAAGACATCATTATTTCAAACCTAAGTTTTCGCCCCTCCTGTTTCATATCAGAGCTATCCCACCTTCACTAACCCATGTCCTATCACCCTGCTAAAGTATACGACCTGTGTGAGTGTGTGTGTGTGTGCTTTTGAAAAACATTTGATTATTTTAAATTTTATTTCATAGATTTTGTCTGCAGCGTACCATGTTTGTAAATATCTGTTTGTTTAAACTATTGATTATTTATCATTGATTGCATGATTGTGTAAGATTAGGTTGAATGCATGTGCTTTGATTTTTCTTTGCAAGATATAGCGCTATATAAGTTCCATTTATTATTATTATTATTACTATTATTATTTTGGGAGCGAGAAAGATGATTTGAGTGATCTATAGTGTCAAATGCTGGATAGTGAAGAAGAAGAGTGAGGAGGGAGATTTTTCCTGCATCAGAAGCGAGTAGATGTTTATCTTAAGTGTGGACTAGGACTAGGGTGGTTTCGGTGCTGTGGTTGGGCGATAGGCAGATTGAAAAGGGGGAAGGAGATCATTGGAATGAAGGTGACTGTTGAGCTGTTTGAGAACGACTTTTTCTAGTACTTTAGAGACAAAGGGTAAGTTTGAGACAGGTCTATAAATCTTCAGAATGTTGGGATCGAAGGTTGTGCTTTTCAGTAGAGGTGGGGACTATTGCTGTTTTAGAGCTGATGGAAAATTTCCCGACACAAGAGATGAGTTTACTATTTTAGTGAATAATAGGTACAAGTTGTGGAAAAGGGATAGTGAGAAAACAGGAGCAGGTATGGGATCAAGGTCGCATGATTTTATAGTCATTTCCTTCAGAATTGTCATGATTTCTTTTTCACTTGTGGGATGGAAGGAAAAGAGAGGAGTGCCAGTGAACTGGGGATCAGGAGGCACAGGTTGGAATGGAGCCTGATCCAGTCTGGAGCGTATGTTGTGGACTTTGTCTGAAAAGAAGGCAGAAAATATGGATGGAAATTCAGACAGGCTGTGGGTGTTAGGCAGAGGAGTTGTTTTTTGCAAATCCAAGGAGATTTGAGGTGAGGGAAAAAGAGATTTTATGGATGTAGCACAAAGAACTTGGGAAGAGTAGTAGTCTGTC
The DNA here is from genome assembly GCA_028751875.1 of Rapana venosa. Classification (NCBI taxonomy): domain Eukaryota; kingdom Metazoa; phylum Mollusca; class Gastropoda; order Neogastropoda; family Muricidae; genus Rapana; species Rapana venosa. The sequence continues at coordinate 40,139,002 of CM054166.1, forward strand.
TTTGCTGAATGGATTAAGAGTTTGACTTTGTTTTTTGTTTTTTGGAAAAGCTGTTTGTTGATTTCGGTTTTGAATTCCCACACTGCCGTTCTAGTTGCCGGCGTTTGCGCTTCGCTATCAAGATGTCTTGGTATACCATGGCGCACAGGATCTGTCAGGGAGGAGATGGTCAGTAGGAGGTGCAGCCATCAAGCAGTTGGCGGAGAATAGTGTTATAGTGTTCGGCGAGGTCAGTGTGGTCAGAGGGTTTTTGAAAAACGTTTGGAAGCTTGTGAAGAAAAGTATGAATGTCAAAAGGGCCCTTTAAAATTGCGACGAGTAACATATTTCTTCTTTCTTACAGGTTTTGTGATGTTTAGGTGGGAAAAGAATGACGAAATGATCAGAATTCACTTTGTCGGTGACAGAAACAGATGTGACAAGATTAAATGAAGCATTAGTAATCAGCCATCTAAGATATGACCAGATCTGTGCGTTGCTTCGTTTACCAGTTGGGAGAGAGAGTGGTTGGTCAGAGAAAGAGAAAGACGTTTTACATCTGGAGAAGATTGGTTGCGAAATGGAAGTTAGGTCACCGAGAATTATAAGTTTAGTGGAGAGAGGCTATGGTGGTCGAGAAATGACTGGAATTCTTGGTGAAAAAGAGATGTCAGATTGTTTTTAAAGCTGGGAGGGGGGCGGTAAAAGCAGCAGAAAGTAATAGGTAGCTTAGGTTGATTTCGCAAACTTCAAAAAAAAAGAGTCGTGTGAGAATGGAAGGTTGTGACTGAAAGAAAAAGCTGGTTCCAATATGGCTTTGTAGAGATGGCAATCCACCCCCTCGAGAGAGTCGGGGAAAATAGATAGTTTTATATCCTGGAGGAGTCAACTGTTTTAGTTTGGCTCATGGGCCCTGTGGTTTAAGCCAAGTTTTGGGGAGGAGGGTACGTCAATCTTTCTTCAGAGATGAAATCAGAAATGTAGTCCGGCTTGTCCACTTTGGGAAAAACACTATGGCTTTTCCACAGTGTTGTGTGAGGGTGGGGTGAGGGAGGGAGGGGTGACTGCAGTGTGATGTGAGGTGGGGTGACTGCAGTGTGATGTGAGGTGGGGTGATGTGAAGTGATGTGAGGTGGGGTGACTGCAGTGTGATGTGAGGTGGGGTGACTGCAGTGTGATGTGAGGTGGGGTGACTGTGATGTGATGTGAGGTGGGGTGACTGTAGTGTGATGTGAGGTGGGGTGACTGTGGTGTGATGTGAGGTGGGGTGACTGTGGTGTGATGTGAGTTGGGGTGACTGTAGTGTGATGTGAAGTGATGTGAGGTGGGGTGATGTGATGTGGTGTGATGTGATGTGATGTAGGACTAGTCGTTACATTTCTACCCTGTCCCCGGGACCACTGCAGCCCTGCCCGTCCTCAGCGTGTGTGTCTGCTGACAGAAGGTCTTGGGCAGTGTGGCCACACTCCGGGATTGTCTGACACATGCTTCCTCTGGCAATGTCAAAAGAACGTGACAAAGAATCTAGCCAGCATGCACACACACACACACACATACATACGTACATACATACATACACACACACGTGCATGCGTGCGTGCGTGTGCGTGCACACATAGACACAGTCACACACAGACACACACACACACACATAGAGACCCAGACAGACATACACACAACACACGCACACACAAGAACCAAAGCACTCTTAATGTTCATCGGTTGAGTTATGCTGTTAGAAGAAAACTTGAGGACATGTATAAAACAGTTTGGATCTACCAAAAGAAAGAATTTGCAAAACTAAAATTTTATGATTTTGCTACCAAAAATACAGATTGGAACCATACTTAGTAAACTATGAAAACAAAACTCATAAGAAGACATATTGTAAATTTCGCACAAGCTGTCACAATTTAATGATAGAGAAAGGGAGACACCAAAATATATCCAGAGAGGACAGAAAATGTAGACACTGTAAAAAAAATTGAAGATGAATTTCATTTACTTGATGAATGCATTTTATATGATGAACTCAGAAATAATTTGTTATTAAAAATCAAAAAAAAAGACAAAGAACGCAAAACCTGTGTACATAAATTAAGTGACATAATCACAGTTGATATATATCAAGCAGATATCATCAGATATGTGTATGAGTGTTTTGAAAAGAGAGAAAAAGAGAAGTAGAATGCAACATGTTTTTAGTGTACATCACTTTTAGCCAAAATAGATAATAATTATAGTTGATGTTTTTGTTGTGTCAAATAAGTCTACATGATTTAAATGGCAATAAAATATTCTGAATCTGAATCTGAATCTGAATCACACACACTAATACGATAGTATTCAATGACAAAGAAGAACTGCAGACCACAGTGATGATGGGATGGCTTGGAAGCAGGGCGGATACAGATGCTCCACAGTGCCCAGGCCAGCCTGCAGCACAGAAAAGACAGCCTGGGAAAAGAGAGAGAGAGAGAGAGAGAGAGAGAGAGAGAGAGAGAGAGAGAGAGAGAGAGAGAGAAGAGAGAGAGAGAGAGAGAGAGAGAGGAAAATAATAATAAAAATAATAAAAATAAATTTAAAAAATAATAATACATGGAATTTATACAACGCTATGTCTTGCAAAAACAAATCAAAGCGCTTCATTCAACTTGTCTTTAACAATTTTAGTTCAATGTAAACACACACACACACGCGCACAATTAATAGTTTTTACAAGTTCAAATGTAAACACACACACGCGCGTGCGCGCTCAAAACACACACACACACACACACACACACACACACCCCACACACAAAACACACAACACACACAAACACACACACACACACACACACCCCACACACACACACACACCCACACAACAGAGGTTGTTACTTCGCAGGTTAATTGGGGGGGGTGTTGGTTGTTGAGGGCGGGGACAGAACTGAGATGAAACAAGAGGGAGAATCTTAGGGTTGAAAATAAATGTGTCTTGGGGCCCGGATTTAAAAGCTTTAAAATAGGCGGAGGGGAGGACGGGGGGGGGGGGGGGGGGATTTCCAAGAGGGGAGGGGGCACAGGAGAGAGCCATCAACGGGGCTAGTGAGGGAGAGGGGTGAGGGAACACTGAGAGAAAGTGAGGGAGATGGTGAGGAAGACTGAGAGAAAGATATATATTATATATATATAAAATATAATATATTATATATATATATATATATATATATATATGTGTGTGTGTGTGTGCGCGTGTGTGTGTGTATGTGTGTGTGTGTGCGCGCGTGCAGATCGCACACTGTGACCTTTCCAAGAGCATTGTGTGGTGAGATCCATCTCCAGCTATTCCGGCATCTCCGGCACACATCTCTCAGGCCTCGTCTCCCGCACACAGGCAGGATCTCCCACACCTTGCCCTGCACCCTCCCCTTGCCCTGCACCCTCCCCTTGCCCTGCACCCTCCCCTTGCCCTGCACCCTCCCCTTGCCCTGCACCCTCCCCTTGCCCTGCACCCTCACCCTGCCCTGCACCCTCACCCTGCACCATCACCCTGCACCCTCCCCCCGCCCTGCACCCTCACCCCGCCCTGCACCCTCCCCTTGCCCTGCACCCTCCCCTTGCCCTGCCGCCGCTGCTACACTGACCCCTCACCACAACCACCACTTCTGTCTAGGCCTGCCTACATGTGTGCGTGCGCGCGCGCGTGTGTATGTGTTGTGCATGTGTGTGTATGTATGTATGTGTGTATGTATGTGTTGTGTGTGTGTGTTGTGTGTGTGTGCTGTGTGTGAAGGAAACCGCCAGGCCTGTGACAACCACCAAGGAATATCCCTGCTGTCCTCGCAGGCAAGGCCCTGGCCAGAGTACTGCTGAACCGGCTCATAGTCCACCTTGAGCAAGACTTTCTTCCAGAGAGTCAGTGTGGCTTCAGGAAAGATCGCGGGACTGTCGACATGGTTGTGCGCCAGGCAGCTCCCAAAAGAAGTCAGGAACAAAACACTGACCCTCTCTCACCTTTGTTGATTGACCAAGGCCTTCGATACTGTTAGCAGAGAGGGGCTATGGAGAAACATGGCGAAGTACGCTGCCCAAGAAAATTCATCGCCATCGTACGTCAGTTTCATGATGGTATGCTGGGCCAGAGTACAAGACAACGGAGAGGGATCTGAACCTTCCCAGTCACCAACGGGGTGAAGCAGGGGTGTGTTCTTGCTCCCACCCTGTTCAGCCTCATGTTTTCGGCCCTTTCTGTCAGATGCGTTCAGAGATTTGGGTGTTGGTGTCAGCTCAGGTACAGGTATGATGGATCACTCTTCAATCTCAGGAGGCTTCAAGCAAAAACCAAGCCCTCAACAGATAATCATCAACGACTTCCTGTTTGCTGATGATTGCGCCCTCATGCTGCTTCTGAAGCCGACCATGCAAGACAGTGTTGACAAGTTGTCTGATCTTTCGACAACTTTGGGTTGACAATCAGTACCAAAAGACTGAGGTAATGCACCAACCAGCCCCAGGGAAGCCCTACGTTTTAAAACCCAAAAAATCTCCCAAAAAGGACGTAGACTCAAAGCAGGGACAAATTTCCTTATTTTTGGGAGTACCCTCTCCCCCACAGTAGCCATTGATGATGAGGTCAACACCAGACTCGCCAAAACAAGCGCTGCCTTTGGCAGACTCCGAAAGAATTGTGGGACAGGAGAGGCATCCAACAGAAGCCAAGATCAAGGTCTACAAAGCGGTAGTGATCACCACCTTGCTCTAGGCTCAGAATCATGGACAGTCTACCAACGCCATGCTAAAAAGCTGAACCACTTCCACACCACCTGTTTGAGAAAACTGTTTGGCATCAAGTGGCAGGACAAGATCCCAGACACCGGGTGCTCACTAAGCAAACCCTTTCCCAGCATCCCCACCATCCTGATGCAGACCCGCTTCGCTGGGCAGGCCATGTAGTTCGCATGCCAGACCATCGGCTCCCCAAGAAACTTCTGTTTGGCGAACTTCAGCATGGAAAGCGCTCCCAGGGAGGCCAGAAGAAACGCTTCAAGGACACTCTGAAAGCCTCACTGAAAGCCTTCACCATTGAGATAAACTCATGGGAGCAGGCAGCAATGGAGAGGCCACAGTGGCGAGCAGCTGTACACAGTGGCGCCAAGGCCCACGAAGCAAACAGAATTGCGACAGCTGAGCAATGCAGGCAAGACAGGAAAGATAGAGCCTCCAAGTCTCCAAAAGCAGCCACTATACCCTGTCCATACTGCTCAAGAATTTTTCAAGCACGGATTGGCCAAATTAGTCATCTTCGCACCCACAAAAATAGACCCTCCCAATCCCAGGATGAATAGATGGTCATCATTGATCTCGTTGGACGAAGAAGAATGTGTGTTGTGTGTATGTGTGTGTATGTATGTGTGTGTGTGTTATGTATGTGTGTGTGTATGTGTGTGTGTATGTGTGTGTATGTATGTGTGTGTATGTGTGTGTATGTATGTGTGTGTGTTGTGTGTGTTGTGTATGTATGTGTGTATGTGTGTGTGTGTGTGTTGTGTATGTGTGTGTATGTGTGTGTGTATTCGTTTCTCAGGTAGAGATTTGGGGTTCACCAATGGTGGAATTTTTCACGTGCGCCTTTTCGCCAGCCATGGAGGTGGCCGCATGACGCCTTCGGGCATGACGTTTCTACAGTGCGCGTGCCTTTTTTTTAAAAAAAATGTTATCCTTTTCTACCGACACGTAGCAGGCTACTCTTCCCAAAGGTGGAACGGGTTTTGAGGTGCCATGCTGTACATGCATTTGTACACGGCGCTCAGTTGTCTCATCCGAGGACTTATTATTATTTATTATTTATTATACCACTTTAAGTCACGAGATTTCTCTGCGTGAAATTCGGGCTGCTCTCCCCGGGGAGAGCACGTCGCCACAAGAGCAGCGCCACCCCCTTTTTTTTTTTTTTCTTTTTTTTTTTTTTTTGGTCTGCAACTGTATTTCTTTCCCTATCAGAGTGGCTTTTTTTTCTAAGAATTTTGCCAGGGACAACTCTCTTGTTGCCGTGGGTTCTTTTTCGTGCGCTGCATAATTTTCTGTAACACACGGGACCTCGGTTTATCGTCTCATCCGAAAGACTAGCGCCCAGACAGCCACTCATGGTCTAATGGATGGGGGAAAAGTTTCGGGCCCAGACGGGATACGAACCCGGACTTTTCGCTTTCTAGACAGGCGCGTTACCTCTAGACCACCGATCCACTTGGCGGGCAGTGGAGCGGGTGCTGAGGTCAGGACTGCGGGGACACTTCAGCCAGGGGTCTGGGGGAGGCTGGACCCGCGCCTCCGTCAGGCGCTCAGCGCTGTCCCCCCCCCCCCCCCCCAACATTCCCCCCCCCCACCCCCGCCTCCTCCTCCACCGGTGTTTTTCCGTTAGCGCTGTTCCCTCGTGTCTGTCCCCACTGTTCAAACTGTGTGCATTGATCACAGTGAATCAGAATCAGATCACTAGACAAGGACACAGAAGGCAAAGACAGACAGACAGACAGAAAGAGAGAGAAACAGACAGACAAATGCACAGACTGACAATAATGCAGAAAAAAACACCCCCAGATTAAGCTACAGAGACAAGCAGACAGACCCACAGACAAATGCATAGACTGGGAGTAAAGCAAGAAATAAGAGATAAAGCTTCAGAGACAAGCAGACAGACACACGGACAAAAGCTTAAAGACATTGAGAAAGGAAAA
>CM054166.1:40146196-40191196 GCA_028751875.1 Rapana venosa
CCTTGAAATTTTAAAAATTTAAAAAACCCATTATTGAAACCCTTGGGCACTTTCACTTACACATGAAGAAAGGAAGGACCGGGGAAAAAGGGGCAACCAGGAGCAGGACCAAAGGCAGGACAGGAGTAAAACAGGACCAGGGTAGACAGGACCAGAGGTAAACAAAACCAGGGTAGACAGGACCAGAGGTAGACAGACCAGGAGGCAGGACCAGGAGGCAGGCAGGACCAGGAGGTAGGCAGGACCAGGAGGTAGACAGGACCAGGAGGTAGACAGGACCAGAAGGTAGACAGGACCAGGAGGCAAGACCTCTGCCTGTCCACCTTTCCTCCAGGAAACACGCACAGCCCTCTGCCCCTCCAGCCTGCTAACCAAGTCCCCACAGGCAACACTCGCAGAACACCTCGCCCTCACGCTAGAGCCTGTGCCGCCTTTGGAAGAGTGGGCCATTGTTTGCGGGTTAGAACTGATGGCAACATTTGCAAAACTGCATGCACACGGAGACTGGATGTATAGAAGGACATGAGTGTTTATTCCGTTATCTTCGAAATAGAAGAATGGATTAAAACAAAAATACGCACCTTCCTGTGTGTGCAACAGTCGTATCAAGTGTGTAGCTGCGTAATTATATCATTTCCATTATTGTTGTTGTTTGTATTATTGTTGTTGTTATTCAAATTGTTATTATTATTGCTATTGTTATTATTATTGTTATTGTTATTATTATCATTATGTGCAGAGCGTCAAACTCTTTGTTAGTGTGGTGTGATATATATTGTACTGTATTATTTTGTATTGTATGTGTTGTTTTTGTATTGCTTTATATTGCATGTGTTGTGTTGTATTGTGTTGTATTGTATTGTAGTATATTGTATTGTACTGTATACTGTTGTGTTGTATTGTGCTTGTCTTGCTTCGCTTTGTATTGTAACGTAACGTGTAACACTGTTTTGTATTCTGTTGCGTTGTATTGGGTTGCGTTGTCTTGCATTATGTTGCTTTATATTGTATAGAGAGACTCCCTCTGCTACTGGTAACCATGTAACCCAGTACCACCTGCCACATGTGGGGAGTAAACCCAATCAAAAAATCCGACCTGGAAAGGGATGGGCTCCGCCAGGTTTGATTTGCCCAAGATACACCAATGACAAAGATAGCCAGAATTTCCATTCCGGATCGGTCGTCGCCCGGGTTACCAAGGACCGCGCCTTCTGTTGCTCATCAGGACAGAGGTCGAAAGTATGCTACTGATGTAAAACACAACAAAATCCGTGCCAGAAAACAACACCATCATTGGCACATGGAATGTACGACACTAAGAGCTGCAGGCAAAGTGGAAGAACTGACACATGAGATGTCCAGATATCAATGGCACATCCTTGGGCTCTGCGAAGTCAGGTGAAAAACATGGAGAAAACAACGACCCAGAAGACCACAAATTATACTACAGTGGAAAACAGGATAAACATGAAAAAACAAGCGTGGGTTTTCTCGTTCACAAAGACATCGTGAACACCGCGTCATGAGCTGTCAGCCTGTGTCCAGCAGACTTATTACCATCCGCCTGAGAGCACCCCCTTTAACATAACTGTAGTACAGCATACGCCCCTACATCAGACTGCACAATGAAGCCATAGAAGAATTTATGACCAGCTACAAGAGGTTCTGATAACAAACTCCCAAGAAAGACATCCACTTTGTGCAAGGTGACTGGAACGCCAAGGTAGGAGAAGATGCATGGAAAGATTGGGAGGGCGTTTGTGGGCCACATTGTAATAACCAATCAAATGAAAGAGGCTTGAGACTCCTGGAGTTTGCCAGTAACAACCACCTCCAGCTAGTGAATACACTTGGCCCACACAAGAAATCTAGAAAATGGACATGGCGTAGCCCAAATGGAGAACACCACAACCAAATAGATTACATCATGGTGAAAAGACGGTTTCAGTCTAGAGTTAACATCGCACAGACACGAAGTTTTCCAGGAGCAGACATAGGGAGTGATCATGATCTTGTGATGATGACTTTCCGGCTACGTCTAAAGAAAATCCACAAGCGGAACAGCATCAGGATCAAATTTTGACCTCGGAAGCTGAAGGACCCAGAGGTATTAGAAATTTTTCAAGCAAGGATAGGTGAAAGTTTGCAGCACTCACTGTGATAGACTCAGACATAGATACACTGACGAATAGTTTCAATACAGCAGTGACTGAAACAGCAAGCGAGCTTCTTGGCAAACACCGACCAGTCAAAAAACCATGGGTCACACCTAACATCCTACAACTATGCGACAAGCGTAGAGAGTTGAAGAAAAAGAAAAATGAAACAAAAGAAAGAGCAGAACAATATAGGGCAGACAACAAAAGAATCAGGAAGTCCATGACGGAGGCAAAGAGAAATGGATCGGTGAACAGTGCCAAGACATTGAAGAAACATCAAGAAAAACAATAAGCAAGAAAGCATATCAGCTGGTGAAAGACCTGACTACACAAAACAGGGAAAAGGTTTAACAATCCAAGACAAAAAATGGGAAGTGTCTCACTGACGACCAGGATATTCTGAACAGATGGACAGAATACTGCTCCGACCTGTATAACTTTAGAACCGCAGAGATCCAGAAGTCCTTAATGTACCCGAAAGCAAAGACACAGACAGTCACCCTATCCTCCGAGAAGAAGTGGAAACAGCAGTCAGATCGCTGAAAAAGGGAAAGTCAGCAGGGGCTGACAACATTCCAGCTGAGTTGGCTCAAGCTGGAGGGGAAGCCATGATCAGCGTCCTACTAAGAATCTGCAACAAGATCTGGCAGACAGGAAAATGGCCAACACCATGGACGCAGTCACTCATCATCACCCTCCCCAAGAAAGGAAATCTACAAAAATGCCATAATTATCGCACAATCAGCCTCATATGTCACCCAAGCAAGGTCATGCTGCAGATAATATTGAATAGACTGAAGCCACAAGCAGAGACCATCATTGCTGAGGAACAAGCAGGTTTCAGAGCAGGGCGCAGCACAACAGAACAGATATTCAATCCTCAGAATACTAGTGGAGCGGTACCTTCAACATCAACAAGACCTTTACCACGTATTTATCAATTTTAAGAAGGCATTTGACAGGGTGTGGCATGCAGCTTTGTGGGCAACCATGAATTTGTACAGCATCAATGCAAACCTGATCAGAGTCATCAAACAGCTGTACAGCGAGGCTACTAGTGCAGTGTACTACAACAACAACATTGGAGAATGGTTTCGAACAACAGTTGGAGTAAGGCAGGGCTGTCTACTCTCACCCACTCTTTTCAACATCTTCCTTGAGAGAATCATGGCTGATGCACTGGAACATCATGAAGGATCAGTCAGCATTGGTGGCAGAACGATCACAAGCCTCCGCTTCGCAGATGACATTGATGGAATAGCAGGATCAGAAAAAGAGCTTGCCAGCCTAACAGAACACTTGAATAAGGCCTCCAAAACATACGGCATGAAAATCAGTGCAGAGAAGACCAAACTGATGACTAATAACACCAACGGCATTAACACTGATATCAGGGTTAATGACCAGAAGCTGGAAACAGTTCAAAGCTTCAAGTACCTGGGAGCCATTGTATCAGACCAGGGATCCAAGCCAGAAGTAGTATGCAGGACTGCACAGACAATAACAAGCTTTGTCAAAACTAAACACCATCTGGAGAGATAAAAAGATCTCACTTATCTCCAAGATCAGACTAATGCGCTCCCTTGTCATATCCATAATTTCTGTATGCCTGTGAATCATGGACCCTGACTGCAGATTTGGAGAGAAGAGTACAGGCGGTGGAGATGAGATGCTTTCGGAGACTCCTTGGCATCTCCTACAAAGACCACAATAAGCAACGAAAGCGTGCATAACAGAATCCAGCAAACCATTGGACCTATGAGAACCTTCTAACGATCGTGAAAAAACGTAAACTTAAATGGTATGGGCATGTCACAAGATCCAAAGGACTTGCAAAGACAGTTTTACAAGGCACTGTCCAGGGAGGAAGAAGAGGCAGGGCCAAGGGAAAAGCTGGGAGGATAACATCAGCAAATGGACAGGCCTAGAACTCAACAAACCCTGAGAAAGGGAAACAGAGAGAGGAATGGGGGGAACTGGTTGTTGAGTCTTTTAGGGTGCCCCCCCGGTCGTCAGACTACGGGACAGATAGATAGATAAATAGAATTGTATTGTATTGAAATGTGTTACATTTGTTTTTGTATTGTTTCAAGCATGTTAGCCAGCAGCAAGCAGTTTAGCAGGAGACAAGCAGTTAGCAGGAGACAAGCAGTTCAGCAGCAGACAAGGCAGTTAGCAGCAGACAAGCAGTTAGCAGGAGCAGAAGCAGTTAGCAAGCAGCAGACAAGCAGTTTGCAGCAGACAAGCAGTTAGAGCAGGCAAGCAGTTAGAGCAGACAAGCTGTTAGAGAGACACGCAGTTAGCAGCAGGAGACAAGCAGTTAGCAAGCAGTTCGCGGAGACAAGCAGTTAGCAGCAGCAGACAAGCAGTTAAGCAGCAGACAAGCAGGAGCAAGCAGTTAGCGCAGGCAGAAAGCAGGTTAGCAGCAGACATGCAGGCGACATGCAGTTAGCAGCAGCAGACAAGCCGTTTGCAGCAGCAGACAAGCAGTTAGCTGCTGACAGCAGTTAGCAGCGAGCAGACAAGCAGGTTAAGCAGTGGTTGGATGCTCTTTCAGTCACGGTCTGTTTGGGTGGTGGTGGTGTGACAGGGTGTTTGGAGTTCGGTTTTGCTTTTTTGCTTCTTTTTTTTGTTGTGGGGGGGGGGGGGAAGGTTTGTAGGTTACTCTTTCTGCGTTTTTTGTGCAAATTTTGGGGGAAACCAGCATATTTCAATTAAAAATGGAAATGGGTTGGGAGTTATCGTTGTAAAGTTGTGTGTGTGTGTGTACGTGCGTGCGTGCGCGCTATCTCTCTCACACTCGCATACACACATCCACACACACCACACACTACGCACACACAACACACCACAACATCTATATAGATATATACTATATATATATTATATAGTATTTATGCTATATATATTATATATATCATATTATTTATATATATTTATATATATATTACCACTCTTTGCTAGTTTTATTTCTGTAAAGGAGTTTCGGATATTTGCAGTAGACCTTCCAACCCTGTACATGGTTATGATTTTTGAAAGCAGCATCCACAAAATATAACAAACAAAAACAAAACAACCAACAAAAAGAAACCTCTTGCTACTGTTGTCCTTGTTCTGCATGAAGACAATGTCAAGTCTGGGCGGGGCAGCTGCCTGTCCACTGCCTGACCATCACCAGCAAAGTGCCCAGGCCTTTACCATCACCATGGCGTCTGCTGTCCTGGGTGACCATCACCAGCAAAAGTGCCCAGGCCATTTAACCATCACATGGCGTATGCTGTCTGGGTGACCATCACCAGCAAAGTGCCAGGCCTTTACCGCTTTACCATGCTGTCCTGGGTGTCATCACCAGCAATGTGTCAGGCCTTTACATCACCATGCTGTACTGGGTGACCATCACAGCAAAGTGCCAGGCCTTTCCCATCACCATCTGTCCTGGGTGACCATCACAGCAAAGGTGCTCACAGGCCTTTACCATCACCATGCTCGTCTGTCATGCTGTCCTTGGTGACATCACCAGCAAAGTGCCCAGCCTTTACCATCACCATTGCTGTCCTGGGTGACCATCACAAGCCAAAGTGGCCATTGGCCTTTACAATCACATGCTGTCATGCTGTCCTGGGTGACCATCACCAGCAAGGACCAGGCCCTTTACCATCACCATGCTATACGGATTGGTTGACCATCACCAGCAAAGTGCCAGGCCTTTAACCATACATGCTGTCCAGGGTGACCATTTCCACAGCAAGTGGCCCAGGCCTTTACCATCACCATGCTGTCATGCGGTTCTGGGTGACCTTCCCCAGCAAAGTGCCCAGGGCCTTTACCATCACCAAGCTGTCCGGGTGACCATCCACAGCAATGTGCCCAGGCTTGACCATCACCATGCTGGTCATGCTGTTCTGGGTGGCACTGGGACTTGGTCTCTCAACCTGAACACTCTCTCTGCCAAACTCTTGGATATAACAGCCAGGCTTTGACTTTCAGGCAGAGCGTGCCTGAAGCTGGGTGTGGCTGTATGTCAATTAGCAACAACAACAACACTGACAACAACAACATCTAACAACAACACAGCACTAACAACCACCACAATAACAACAAAAATGTCAACAACAATATTTACAACAGCCACAAATACTACTACTACTAATGATAATAATGATGATGATGATGATGATGATGATCATCATCATCATCATCATCATCTTGAGGATTATGATGATGATGATCACGATGATGATGATAATAATCATGATGATGATGATGTTGATAATGATTGATGGTGATAATTTATAATAATAATATATTAATAATAATGATAATCTATCATCATCATCTCAGCATCATCATCATCATCTTCATCATCAAAATGGAATTTCTATAGCCCTATACATTACAAAAACAAATCAAAGTGCTTGCATTCATCTTACTCTTACACATGCATCACGTTCAATTAAAAGTTTTTACAAATTCAAATGTATACGCACTCACAGCAACACAATCAACCACAGCAATAACAACACCACCACCACCAAACAAACACAAACAACAACCCCCACTAACAACAACACCTAACAACAACATCACCGATAACAACAACAACAATACTAGACATGACAACAAATCAAACACAAAACAGCCAACCCGAAATAACAATAACAACACACTAACAACAACAATCAACCACAATAACAACAAAAATACTAGACATGAACAAAACACAAACAACAACCCCAATAAATCATATAACAACATCCACAATAACAACGACAACAACAACAACAATACTAGAAATGACAACAACAACACAGACCACCAGCACGATACCACGCTACCCCCATCACCACCATCACCATTACCAGCAGCAGCGGCTGTGTGTGTTGCAGAAGCTGACTGATGGCGTCTTCACGGTTGTCCGCCCCTGTCCCCCTGGCCCTGGCCGCCATGTTCTTCTGTCTGCTGGTCCTGCTGCCCTCTGACACGGAAGCCAAGTCCTGCGTCTTCAAGTGCATGCGCAATGTCATCACCTGCAAGCGGAAAGGGCGCCGCATGGCCGGAAGCGGAAGTGGAGCATGCTGCGTGGGGCCTATTACAGTGCTTCTTGGTGTGAAACCTGGCGCTCCAAATGCCCCCGTACGTATATATGGCGCCACAGGAAACAGGAGCTGTGAGGGCGGAATGCGGCTGCCTCCATGGCGGGGAGAGCTATTGCACAATTAGCCTACACACCGGTATTAATTTGGGGGTCACGTAGTATCTTCTATAGAGTGCGAGTGTAAAAAAATGTTGGTAATTTTCACAGATTTTTTTTAAGCATGAAAAAATGGTCTGTGCACTGGTTTTTTTGGATTGAGGACATAGAGCAATACCAGGTAGTCACGAGAAAGTTGGAAATAACCATCAAATGAGGTTTGCCTGTATTACTACAGCGTTGACCCAGCGCATGCATATTGTGGTAAGGAAGCTAGCAGACGGCAAAAGGACCTGAGGGGGTACAGTGATTGCTGGAAAAATAAAAAAAAAAATTCAAAACTACCAAATTTGTTTCAAACAAATGAGTTTTGATTTGGTCTGAGGCTAGTCTTTCACAGAAAGTGGTTTTTTATTCTGTAGTTGCCTTAGCTACTGTGCGGTATGAATATATGATGTTTCCTAGAAAAACAGAAAGAAGGTAAAGGGTGATTTTTTAATACCGTGTTGCAGCTTATATGCGTCGTTTGGCTGCTGACCTGCGGCTTGAAAGCTCGGCAGTAGGAAAAAAAGAGATAAATTTTTAAAGATATAAATTAAAAAAGGAATTATTTTAAAGAGATAATTAAAAAAGAGATAAATTTTCAAAAAGGGATAATTAAAAAAGAGAAAAATTTTAATGAGATAAATTAAAAAAGAGAATTATTTTTAAAAAGAGATAAATTAAAAAAGAGAAAAATTTTCATAAAGGGATAAATTAAAAAAGAGAAAATTTTTCAAAAAGAGATAATTAAAAAAGAGAATTATTTTCAAAAAGAGATAAATTAAAAAAGAGAATTCTTTTTAAAAAGAGATAATTAAAAAAGAGATAAATTTTCAAAAAGGGATCAAATTAAAAAAGAGATAAATTTTCAAAAAGGGATCAATTTAAAAAAGAGATAAATTTTCAAAAAGAGATAAATTTGAAAAAGAGATAAATTTTCAAAAAGAGATAAATTAAAAAAGATAAATTTTTAAAAAGAGATAAATGAAAAAAGAGATAAATTTTAATGAGATAAATTAAAAAGAGATAAATTTTTTAAAAGAGATAAATTAAAAAAGAGATACATTTTTTAAAAGAGATAAAGTTTTAAATAAGAGATCAATTTAGAAAAAGAGAGAAATTAAAAAAGATAAATTTTTTAAGAAGAGATATATTTTAGAAAGAGATAAATTAAAAAAGAGATAAATTAAAAAAAGAGATAATTTTTTAAAAGAGAAATTAAAAAAGAGTAAAAAAATTCCAAAGAGATAAATTAAAGAAGAGATCAATTGAAAAAAGAAATAAATTTAAAAAGAGATAAATTTTAAAAAAGAGATAAATTAAAAAAGAGATAAATTTAAAGAAGAGGATACACTGACTGAATAAAACTAAAACTTGGATAGAATAAAGAAGTATAAAAAACCCCAATTTTGATATAGGCCCAAACCAGACGGAGCGAAGAGAAAAGAGAGGAGACAGCTGTATATATAAAGATATAGATATAGATTGATAGATAGATATGAACTATATATATATATATAGAGAGTGAGAGGGATTGATAGATAGATAGATATACGATAAGGAAAGCTAGATAGGTAGATAGGTTAGTGAGAGAGAGAGGCGAGAGAGAAGAGAAGAGATGATGAGAGAGAGAGAGAGTGAGGGATATGACAAGGACATGACAAAATTCTTTTATTCGGAGGATATGAATAGCACTCATGTGTTTTTTACATCAGTCCCGCCGTAGGATACCTCTTAATAAAAAACCCATACTCATACTATCACCACAGTAGAAACTCAAAGGGAAATAACCCTTTCAAAAAAAAGCCAAACAATTAACCCCCCCAAAAAAACCTAAAAAACCCCCCAAAAACTACAACAACAACATCACGACACCAAACACACAAAGAAAACAAACAAAAGAAAGAGACAAAACAGCAACAAAAAGACCCACCAAACAAAGGAGAAAACCAAACAACAACAAAAACAAGCTTATTAAGTTATAAAAATAAACATCTACACATTGTAAAATGGTACACATAGTTGTTACACGTAACAATAAGATATTGAAATAGGGCAATTATTAAAGCTCAATTACAGCCGACAAGCCCAATAAAATATTGAAAATATAAAGTATGAATACGTCCTTCATCAGGATACACTACAACTATAACTATAAGCAAACCGATAAAAGGAGGGGAAGAGTGTGTGTGTATTTTAGAGATAATGCTAAAAAATAATTCTCAAAACAGTACACGATCACCATCAACACTCATTTTGATTATACTCGTTGAAATGATATGTCATGATAATGAAATAAACTCAATACCCATACACTCACACAATAAAAACAAGAAAGAAAGGAAAAGAAAACATCCAACCTATACAGTCATTGAGAGATAGAATATGTGTGTGTGTGTGTGTGTGTGTGTTTCAGGGATAATTTAAAAAAATTCAAGACAGCACACGATCACCATCAACACTTTTTGATTATACTCATACAAATTGAATGTCATGATGATGAAGTAATAAAGAGGGAAAAACAAAACCAATAAAGTCATAAAATGAACATATACACATTGCAGGGTAAGAGAGAAAAATTCTTTTATTACCTGGATAATAAACAAGTTCTCATGTGCTATTTTACATCCAGTCCCCGTCCGTAGGGATTACATCTTATTAATGAAACACAATACTCATACTCCAAACAGTAGAAACAAAGGGAAACGAACTTAAAAAAACAACCCAGACAAACAAAACAAAAACAAAAGAAAACCCCAAAACAACCCCCCCCCCCTCCAAAAAAACCCCAACAACCACACCACCACAATAACAACAACAAAAAAACAACAACAACAACGAAAGATGGAGATGAGTGAATCTTTATTTTTTCAATGGTAAATGGCGCAAACATTTTTCATCCCGCCTTGCCCTGAATAGGGACCTATCAACAAAACAAGGGAAAAACCTTCTACAACAAACGACAACATGATTTAAAAAAATATTATTTAATAATACATAATCACTAACGAGACTGAGCATTAAATTTCGAGAGATACATAGGGTATTTTTTTGAGAAAAGATATATACGTGAATAAACATATAGTTCTCTAATAATCAAACATTCTACATGTAAGTGATTTTACACTGATTATAATTAGTAATAATTATGGATAAAGTAAATTAGAATGGAGACGCAAGACGAGAGGAGATGTGTGAGAGATGAGATGAATGTGAGTGACGAGGGGTAGATGAGAGAAGAGAGAGAGCATTTTCAGGTTAACGTCAAAATAAAATTTAACCTGATATCAACATTATGTTAAACTTCCTCACTTAAAACCCTTGAAAATAGATAAACTAGAGTCAGGTCAGGCAAAAAGGCATGGTCCTTACTCGGATTGCCCCTAATAGCTGCCTTCAAAGTTTTATCCTGTAGTGACCTCTTTTTTTTATTTTTTTCGTATCTTGGTCAAAAATTAGTTTTATTATTGAGAATGAATTGTAACTGGTTACCTGCACTTGTTTTTTCCTCACTATTTTGTCTCGTTATTTGATGGTCATAGTGGGAAATTGCTTCCTCTTCTGAGATCAAAGTAAAGGCCATTATCTTCAACTTCTTCTGCCTGTGTTTCAACAAACTCCAAAGTGTCTGACAAAAGGTCGGGGTTTACTTTGCTATCCAGCTAAAATTGACCATTGCTGGACACAGGACTGAATGATCTCCTTTGCATCCTTTTAATAGAGAAAAGGATCCCAAAGAACATAAGGCACAAAGATTTGTTTAGCCATCTTATTTTCATACGCATTAAAAAAATTTAACCCATATTAGATTCGTTATAGTTTTTTTCTCTCTCTGTTTTTATCTTTCGCTGGCAGCGGTGGTAGGCATAAAAAATATCTTAATTTATTCTTAGGGTGGCAATGAACTTCTAAATGCTGGAGGGTGTCTTTCGGTTACCTACCACCAAAGGATTGGAGTGAGGATCTCACAGGCGGGACTCTGAAATTGCTCAACCAGGTTATACTGCATGGATTCCGCCTAGGTGGGTTGACTTTGGTAGCTCAGTGAAGAAGTCTTGCTCTGGCAGACGTGGCAGTGCTGGGCAGGGCAGTGTGACGGATGTTACCGCTGCTGCTGCTGCTGCTCTTGCTGCTGCTGCTGCTGTGCTGCTGCTGCTTGCTTGCATGAAATATGCAGCGCTCTTGCAGGCCACACATCGCCTTGGCGTTCAGCGGACTTCAGTCCTCTGAATTGCCTTGCTTGTATTCAGGATTACTGATCAGCGACAAGGAGTACTGACATAACGATGCATATCTACAGGCTGGCATGCGTGCACGCACTGCTGTGAGAAGAGAGAGAGAGAGAGTGTGAGAGTGAGAGAGAGAGAGAGAAACTGAATGGAATGGAATGTATTTAATGTGGGTCTGGAAAAGCACACTTGGTTTTTACACCCAGCCCTCTGGGCAACAGAAACACACACGTCACCACATACTCTCAACCAGACAACAAGAAAACAATTTTGTTCCAACAGAAAAAGGAAATCAAATCATTCAAAATGTAAAATACAAAATTGTTTTAAAGGCATGCAACTTTAAAAAACATGACTGGGAGAAAAGAGAGAGAGAGTGGGGGGGTGAGAGAGAGGGAGAGGCGGGGAGAGGAGAGGAGGGGGTTGTTTGTTTCTTTTTCATGGCCTAAGGGTAAGGACAAGATTATTGCTTTATAATACGTTCCCACAGTTATAGACAGCCAATGGCCTGGCTTCAAAGCAGGGGAGATAATGAGCAGACTTAGGCAATGACGCCCTGTGACCATGCACACGCACGTGGATCGGTGGTCAAGAGGTAGCGCATCTGTCTAGAAAGCAAAAGTCCGGGTCGGAAGTGTGCGGTGGTTCGAATCCCGTTTGGACCCGAAAGTTTTCTCCCATCCATTAGTTCATGAGTGGTGGTCTGGGCACTAGTCTTTCGGATGAGACGATAAACCGAGGTCCGGTGTGTTACACATAATAATTTAGCGCACGTAAAAGAACGCACGGTAATAATAATAAATAATAATAAATGGAAATTATGTAGCGCTATACCTTGAAAAGACAAATCAAAGCGCATGCATTAATAATAATAATAATAATAATAATAATAATAATAATGTATGGAATTTATATAGCGCTGAATCTTGTAAAGTAAACAATCCAAAGCGGCTTGCATTCAAAATCATTCTTACGCATGCAACCATCCATAAATATCAATAAACAAATATAAATTTTATTTCACAACACACTTAGTGTGTGTGGGGGGGGGGGGGGGGTGGAGGTGAGGCAGCTATTGACAAGTAGGATAGACAACAGGGGAAGATCTCAAGTAGAGTATAAGTGTGTTTGTGGCTAGATTTGAAAGAATCAAAAGAAGGCTTTGGCGGAAGTGGAGAGGGAGGTCGTTCCATGTGGAAAGTACCGGAAAACAGAGAAAGGCGACGGCCAACAAGGGTTTGTTTAAATCTGGGTGTTCGAAAGCACAACATATCTACAGCTGAACGTAGGGAACGGGACGGGTGACAGGTGGTGAAGACGTGACAGAGAAAAGAAGTGCAAGATTTGTGGAGATCATTTGAAAACATAAGGGTATTTTATCTTATACTTTATTCTTTGTGAGACAGGCTGCCAGTGAAGAGATCGCAAAAGTGGAGTGATGTGTTCGTTTTTTCTTTTAAGGACCAGTCGGAGCTGCAGAGTTTTGTATGCGTTGAAGGGAGTGGATGTGATGATGCCGACAAACCAGCCAAGAGAGAATTACAGTAGTTCAAGTCGAGAAAGATATGAGAGACGTGACAAGTTTGGATGTTGCCTTTAGTTGGGACAGATACTGAGAATTGCACTTATGCGCCGTAAGTGTAGTAGCAAGACTGGAGGTATGGTGATGCATTTTTTCATGAGTGTGTTGTTCAAGAACCCCACCTAGACTATTTCACAGAGCTGGCAGAGGGACCGCGTATGCTGAATTTCCACTGAAGTCGTTGTGATGGAGAAAGTTGATGTTGGTCGCCATGAGCATGCTCCGTTTTATCAGCATTTAGCTGTAAATTTAGTTTGTGTCATCCAGTTTTTGGAATGTCTAGAAGGCCATAGTGGGCCATATTGTCAGGAGGGAAGGCAGATTTTTCAAGGGTATTGCCAACATTGAAGTGAGTGTCATCGGCATAGAAATGATGATCATATGATGGTGGTTTATTATGTGGTGCGAGTGGAGCAGGTGTGAGAGTGAAAAGTAACAGGACCCTGACTGATCCTGTGGGACTCAAATTCCAGTTTGACAGGTTTTGATTGAAATTATGATGACAATAACTTTCTGGTATCGGTTTGTGAGTATGACTAAAAGGTGAGGGGCAGTGCATTAATACCAACTTTATTCTGGAGGCGAGAAAGACGTGAATTGAGTGATCTATGTGTCAAAGGCAGCAGATAGGTCGAGAGAGTGAGGACGGGTGATTTTCCTTGCATCAGCAGCGAGTAGAGTTTATCTGAAAGTGTGGACTAGGGTGGTTTCGGTGCTGTGGTTGGCGCGATAGGCAGATTGAAAAGGGGGAAGGAGATATGGAAGGAATTGGTTGTTGAGTTGGTTAGAACAACCTTTTCAAGTACTTTGGGAGGATGAAAGGTAAAGTTAGAGACAGGTCTGTAATTCTTTAAATGTTGGGATCAAGGTCTTGCTTTTTTATGCGGTTTTGAGAGTGATGGAAAATTTCTGACAGAGAGATGAGATTTTCTATTTCGTGCCGAGGTACCAAGTTTGGGAAGGGCATTTTGATAAGACAGGAGCAGGTATGGGATCAAGATCAACCTAATCAACCTTCAACCAAATCAAGCATTCAACCTAATCTTACACAGTCATGCAATCAAACAAGAGAGTTGTCTCTTGCAAAATTCTGGAGGAAAAAGCCACTCTGATAGGGAAACAAATACAGTTGCAGACAGGAAAAAGAAAAAAAAAAGGTTGGCGCTGCTCTTGTTGGCGATGCGCTCTCCCTGAACGAGCTGCCCCGAAATGTCACGCAGGAGAAATCTGCCGTGACTTAAAGTTGTATAAAAAATAAATAGATGAATAAAATAAAAATAGATAAATGGTTAATAGATGAATAAATTAGATAATAAATAGATAATAAATAGATGAATAAATAGATGATTAATAGCTAATTAGAATGTGAAAATAGTATGAACAGATAAATTATAAAGAAATAGACAAATAAATATTATATATATATATACTTAAATAGATAAAATAGACAGAACCAGTAGATGATAGATAAATAAATAAAATAGACAATAAATAACTAGACATATAAATCAAATAATTATATAAATAAATAGATTGATCACTAGATAAATAAATAAATAAATAAACAGACAAATAAAAATAGTAACTTCTATAGCCTGTGATAGCGAACGGTCCTGCTTTCGACAGGACCCGTCCCACAGGAAGGACGGGCTTTTTCAGCTTGCCGTCTGTTTTATGTTGATCTGTCACTGGTTGACAGGGAAGGCTCTGTGTCTGTTGGATGCCATCTCCCTCCTTCCACGCTGGGGCGTCTTTTAGATTCCACCATCGTGTAGTTGCCGCTGCAGGCATTGTCTACCTTGAACGCTGGCTGTGGTGCCCTTCTTTGCAGTGGTGGAGGGTGGTCTTGTACAATAGTGCCTACAGTGAGCTAGCCAGGAGTGGATGCCATCTAGTGAGCGGTTGTTTGACTTCAGTCCTAGGTTTGTTATATCCATTGTAAGATTTTTAGGTGGGTGTTGTTGTTGTTGTTTTGCTCTCTCTCTCTCGGCTTTGTCGTGGCCACAGCGCTCTGGTTGGAGAAGAGTGCCAGCACCACTGTTAGAGAAGACTGCCAGCCAGCACCACTGTTAGAGAAGAGTGCCAGCCAGCCCACTGTTAGAGAAGAATGCAGCACCAGGTTAGAGAAGAGTTGCCAGCTCCATGTTTAGAGAAGGAGTGCCAGTCACCACTGTTAGAGAAGAGTTGCCCACTGTTAAGAAGACTGCCCACGCACACTGTTAGAGAAGAGTGCAGCACCTGTTAGAGAAGAGCAACACTGTTAGAGTAGAAGTGCAGCAACATGTAGAGAAGAGAGACTGTTAGAGAGAGAGCCAGCTCCACTTGCTAGAAGAAAGACTGCCAGCACCACTGTTAGGTGAAGACTGCCAGCACCACTGTTAGAGAAGAGTGCTTGGCACCACTGTTAGAAGGAAGAGTGCCAGCACCACTGTTAGAGAGAGTGCCAGCACACTGTTAGGAGAAAGAAGTGCCGCTCCACTGTTAGAGAAGTGGTGCCAGCACCACTGTTAGAGAAGAGGCCACTGTAGAGAGATGCCACTGTTTGAGAAGGAGTGCCACTGTTTTAGAGGAAGAGTGCCAGCAACCACGGTCGTTGGAGAAGTGTTTAGTGCCGGCACCATGTTAGAGAGAGTGCGCACCACTGTTGAGAGAGTTGCCTCTTGTTAGAGATGAGTGCCACTGTTAGGAAGAGTGCCACTGTGAGAGAGAGTGCCAGCACACTGTTGGAGAAGAGTGCCCAGCACCACTGTAGAGAAGAGTGCCACTGTTAGAGAAGAGTGCCACTGTTAGTGAGCTTCAGTGCACTGTTAGAGAAGTGTGCCAGCACCACTGTTAGAGAAGAGTGCACCTGTTAGAGAAGAGGGCCAATGTTAGAGAATGAGGTGCCGCACCACTGTTAGAGAGACGCGCCAGCACCACTGTTCAGAGAAGACTGCCGAGCACCAAGCTGTTGGAGAAGAGTGCACACAGTTAGAGAGACTGCCACTGTTAGGGAGATAGAGTGCCAGCAGCACCACTGTTTAGAGAGAGTGCCACTTGTTAGAGAAGAGTGCCAAGCACCACTGTTGGAGAAGAGTGCCACTGATAGAAGAAGACTGCCTGCACCACTGTTAGAGAAGTGTGCCACGGCTGCTAGAGAAGATGCCAGCAACTGACTTAGTACCGACCTGACTGACACCTAGGGGAAAAATTCGTCCCCAAACTTCTGAAAGGCTTGTGCCAGAATATGCCCTCTTTTTTCTAGTTTGTGTTTGTTTCGGCCGTGTTAGTTTCTTGTTGTCAGACTTATTCCAGTCTGCTTGCCTGCCTTCCTGCGTCCATGCTGCCGTTATGCAGAAATGACAGGCTAGCTTCTCCCGGGCTTCGCCTCAGACCCAGGCCTGATGTCGGCGCTTGGCTACAGCACCGCGCTATTAATATAGTAATTATTATAAATAATAATATATAAAAAGGGAACTTATTATAGCGCTATATCTTGCAAAGACAAATCAAGCATTTCCGCTCTTAAATTATGAAAGATAATATAATATGAATAATAATAAATGGAACTTATATAGCGCTATATCTTGCAAAGACAAATCAAGCATTCTCTCATATTATGAAGATAAACCAATAGCTGCTTTGTCTGAGCATTTCCAGACGCAAAGAAGCAGAAGAAACATTTGTATTTTCTCAGGCTGTGTGCTATGACACGTAAAAACTGTGGATGTTCATCCTATGCACGTAGCTGGTGCATGCTAGGTCCCCTCCAATCACCCATCAACACATCACAGCAGGCTTCGCTTTTTGCATCAACACGGAGATGTTTGATGTGTATGGGACTGTGGTTTTGTGGAGCATTGTGTGTACAGAACTTAGCTTCCTTCTGTCTGTTTTGTTTAAACGGAGGTTTTGTTAACAAATGATACAAGGGACCCACTCCATTGGAAGGCAAACTAGCAAACACTTGGGGGGCTTTGCCAGCAGCCTAGGCGGACAGCAGGCTGCTGTCTGAGTTCTAAGCTCCCAGCTTCTGCACCTGGCGCCATCCAGGGAAGAGGGGAGTGCAGCAAGAAGCATCCCGTCCATAAATGGGCATTGAAGCCAGTCTTTGTGGTTCCAGTCTTCCCAATGAGCCCACAGCAAACCAACTCTGAGTTGAAGCCGGGCTGAGTCTAAACATTTTTATGAGACTCGAACTCGCGATCTTCCAGCCAGTAACCCAAGGCTCTAACCACTGTGCCATGGTGACTGGTGTTATTATTAGGTACGCTGCGCCATGGTGACTGGTGTTGTTAGGTACGCTGCGCCATGGTGACTGGTGTTATTAGGTACGCTGCGCCATGGTGACTGGTGTTATTATTAGGTACGCTGCGCCATGGTGACTGGTGTTATTAGGTACGCTGCGCCATGGTGACTAGTGTTCTTACTAGGTACGCTGCGCCATGGTGACTGGTGTTATTATTAGGTACGCTGCGCCATGGTGACTGGTGTTATTATTAGGTATATTTTTTATTGTTGTTAATGTGAGAAGCATAAGAATGTTGTGCTACTACACTTGGCTTGTCGCTGTGAGTATTGTGCAATGGGTTGAATCTTCGTTTGTTGAAATGGGGACGTGAGACCTAAGACATCTGCATCCTTGTCTTTTGCCTCAGCTGTGCAGGTTCCTTGACTGGCTGAAGCAATCTCTCCGGAGAAGAAAGCGTATGCTTTAGTGAGAGTGTGCAACAGGTGCTGTGGTCTTCCTTGTTACAGCTGTTGTCGTGCTATGTTGTCTTTGTTAATACAGCTGTTGTCGTGCTATGTTGTCTTTGTTAATACAGCTGTTGTCGTGCTATGTTGTCTTTGTTAATATAGCTGTTGTCGTGCTGTGTTGTCTTTGTTGTTACAGCTGTTGTCGTGCTATGTTGTCTTTGTTGTTATAGCTGTTGCTGCAGTGCTGTGTTGTCTTTGTTGTTACAGCTGTTGCTGCAGTGCTGTGTTGTCTTTGTTGTTACAGCTGTTGCTGCAGTGCTATGTTGTCTTTGTTGTTACAGCTGTTGTCGTGCTGTGTTGTCTTTGTTGTTACAGCTGTTGTCGTGCTGTGTTGTCTTTGTTAATATAGCTGTTGTCGTGCTATGTTGTCTTTGTTAATATAGCTGTTGTCGTGCTGTGTTGTCTTTGTTGTTACAGCTGTTGCTGCAGTGCTATGTTGTCTTTGTTGTTACAGCTGTTGCTGCAGTGCTGTGTTGTCTTTGTTGTTACAGCTGTTGCTGCAGTGCTGTGTTGTCTTTGTTGTTACAGCTGTTGCTGCAGTGCTATGTTGTCTTTGTTGGTACAGCTGTTGCTGCAGTGCTATGTTGTCTTTGTTGTTACAGCTGTTGCTGCAGTGCTGTGTTGTCTGTGTTGCTGCAGTGCTGTGTTGTCTTTGTTGTTACAGCTGTTGTCGTGCTATGTTGTCTTTGTTGTTACAGCTGTTGCTGCAGTGCTATGTTGTCTGTGTTGTTACAGCTGTTGCTGCAGTGCTGTGTTGTCTTTGTTGTTACAGCTGTTGCTGCAGTGCTATGTTGTCTGTGTTGTTACAGCTGTTGCTGCAGTGCTATGTTGTCTGTGTTGTTACAGCTGTTGCTGCAGTGCTATGTTGTCTTTGTTGTTACAGCTGTTGTCGTGCTATGTTGTCTTTGTTGTTACAGCTGTTGTCATGCTATGTTGTCTCTGTTGTTACAGCTGTTGCTGCAGTGCTATGTTGTCTTTGTTGTTACAGCTGTTGCCGTGCTGTGTTGTCTGTGTTGTTACAGCTGTTGCTGCAGTGCTATGTTGTCTTTGTTGTTACAGCTGTTGCTGCAGTGCTATGTTGTCTTTGTTGTTACAGCTGTTGTCGTGCTATGTTGTCTTTGTTGCTGCAGCTGTTGTTGATGTGGAAAGGCAGCAGGCTGTGGCAAGGATGTCTGGGGGACCCTGTACTGAAGCTCTGCTGTTAAACTCAGGCTGCTGGACTGGCCTCAGCTAGACAGGCACTAAGCCATGGTGCTGCACGTGCTGTCCTGGCGTGTCTTTTTCACGAGGATTATCAGACAGTGCACACACACATCATCATCATCCCATCATCAAAAATCACCATTAAAAAAAAAATTACAAACCCCAACCCAAAGACTCGTTCCTTCCCCAACTACTCTCTCTCTACAACACCCACACACCACCCACACCAACACACACACACAATCACACCCACACAAACCCACACCACACCCACACCCACACACAATCATACACACCATCATCACCATATAACTATAATTACAAACAACCCAAGACTCATACCCTTCCCCCTACTCTCTTCTCTCTCTCTCACTCTCTCTCTCCACACACAATAACACCCACACCCACACACACACACAACACACACACAATCTCACCCACAGAAAACACACCCCACACACACACAATCATACACACCATTCATCACCATAAACAATTTAATTACAAACAACCAAGACTCGTTTCCCTTCCCCCTACTCTCTCTCTCTCTTTCTCTCTCTCTCGTCTCTTCTTCTCTTCTCTCTCTCTCTCTATTCACACACACACACACACACACACACACAACAAAACCCACACACATGACACACACCACACCACCACACACACACACACAATACACCACACACACACACACCATACACACACACACACACCACACACCCACACAACATACCACACACACACACACACATACACCCACACACACACACACATACACACACACACACACACACACACATACAACACACACACACACACACACACCCCCCCCCCCCCCCCTCCAACCCAAACACACACATACACACACACACACACACCACACAACACACACACCCCCCCCCCCCCCCCCCCCCCCCCCCCCCCCCCCCCCCCCCCCCCCTTACACACACACACACACACTTATAGACACACACACACCACTCACACACACGAACCACATTCTTTTGTTAAAGACCTGTCCCAGTTGGCGACAGTCACAGAAACAGCTAGCCTCCTCCCCCCCCCCCCCCCCCCCCCCCCCCCCCCCCCCACAGTGTCCCCCAACAGAAGGCAGGGTGGCAGCGGAGGGCGGGCCTCCTGGAGGTGTGTCGATTGAAACAGGACTCATTCCCGCCTGACTGGGCCGGAGAAAGAGAAGCCAGGTTGAAAATGCATTGAAGAAAGGCCTTATAACGTTGTCCTTCACATCCCCCATCACGCACACGGCAACAGCGCATGGCACGTGCGGTCCTTGTGCCTGTTTGTGGGCGTCAGGAGTGCTGGTGAGGGACGACAGAGCATAGCAGCAGAACAAGCAGTTAGCAGCAGACATGCGTTAGCAAAGACAAGCAGTTAGCAGCAGACAAGCAGCAGACAAGCAGTTAGCAGCAGACAAGCAGTTAGCAGCAGACAAGCAGTTAGCAGGAGACAAGCAGTTAGCAGGAGACAAGCAGTTAGCAGCAGACAAGCAGTTAGCAGCAGACAAGCAGTTAGCAGGAGCAGACAAGCAGTTAGCAGCAGCAGACAAGCAGTTAGCAGCAGACAAGCAGTTAGCAGCAGACAAGCAGTTAGCAGCAGACAAGCAGTTAGCAGCAGACAAGCAGTTAGCAGCAGGAGACAAGCAGTTAGCAGCAGTTAGCAGGAGACAAGCAGTTAGCAGCAGCAGACAAGCAGTTAGCAGCAGACAAGCAGGAGACAAGCAGTTAGCGCAGGCAGAAAGCAGGTTAGCAGCAGACATGCAGGCGACATGCAGTTAGCAGCAGCAGACAAGCCGTTTGCAGCAGCAGACAAGCAGTTAGCTGCTGACAGCAGTTAGCAGCGAGCAGACAAGCAGGTTAAGCAGTGGTTGGATGCTCTTTCAGTCACGGTCTGTTTGGGTGGTGGTGGTGTGACAGGGTGTTTGGAGTTCGGTTTTGCTTTTTTGCTTCTTTTTTTTGTTGTGGGGGGGGGGGGGAAGGTTTGTAGGTTACTCTTTCTGCGTTTTTTGTGCAAATTTTGGGGGAAACCAGCATATTTCAATTAAAAATGGAAATGGGTTGGGAGTTATCGTTGTAAAGTTGTGTGTGTGTGTGTACGTGCGTGCGTGCGCGCTATCTCTCTCACACTCGCATACACACATCCACACACACCACACACTACGCACACACAACACACCACAACATCTATATAGATATATACTATATATATATTATATAGTATTTATGCTATATATATTATATATATCATATTATTTATATATATTTATATATATATTACCACTCTTTGCTAGTTTTATTTCTGTAAAGGAGTTTCGGATATTTGCAGTAGACCTTCCAACCCTGTACATGGTTATGTTTTTGAAGCAGCATCACAAAATATAACAAACAAAAACAAAACAACCAACAAAAAGAAACCTCTTGCTACTGTTGTCCTTGTTCTGCATGAAGACAATGTCAAGTCTGGGCGGGGCAGCTGCCTGTCCACTGCCTGACCATCACCAGCAAAGTGCCCAGGCCTTTACCATCACCATGGCGTCATGCTGTCCTGGGTGACCATCACCAGCAAAAGTGCCCAGGCCATTTAACCATCACATGGCGTATGCTGTCTGGGTGACCATCACCAGCAAAGTGCCAGGCCTTTACCGCTTTACCATGCTGTCCTGGGTGTCATCACCAGCAATGTGTCAGGCCTTTACATCACCATGCTGTACTGGGTGACCATCACAGCAAAGTGCCAGGCCTTTCCCATCACCATCTGTCCTGGGTGACCATCACAGCAAAGGTGCTCACAGGCCTTTACCATCACCATGCTCGTCTGTCATGCTGTCCTTGGTGACATCACCAGCAAAGTGCCCAGCCTTTACCATCACCATTGCTGTCCTGGGTGACCATCACAAGCCAAAGTGGCCATTGGCCTTTACAATCACATGCTGTCATGCTGTCCTGGGTGACCATCACCAGCAAGGACCAGGCCCTTTACCATCACCATGCTATACGGATTGGTTGACCATCACCAGCAAAGTGCCAGGCCTTTAACCATACATGCTGTCCAGGGTGACCATTTCCACAGCAAGTGGCCCAGGCCTTTACCATCACCATGCTGTCATGCGGTTCTGGGTGACCTTCCCCAGCAAAGTGCCCAGGGCCTTTACCATCACCAAGCTGTCCGGGTGACCATCCACAGCAATGTGCCCAGGCTTGACCATCACCATGCTGGTCATGCTGTTCTGGGTGGCACTGGGACTTGGTCTCTCAACCTGAACACTCTCTCTGCCAAACTCTTGGATATAACAGCCAGGCTTTGACTTTCAGGCAGAGCGTGCCTGAAGCTGGGTGTGGCTGTATGTCAATTAGCAACAACAACAACACTGACAACAACAACATCTAACAACAACACAGCACTAACAACCACCACAATAACAACAAAAATGTCAAAACTACAATATTTACAACAGCCACAAATAATCCTACTACTAATATAATAATGATGATGATGATGATGATGGATTTCATCATCATCATAATCAATCTTCTTGAGGATTATGATGATGATGGATCACGATGATGATGATATTAATTCATGATTGATGATGATGTTGATAATGATTGATGGTGATAATTTATAATAATAATATATTAATAATAATGATAATCTATCATCATCATCTCAGCATCATCATCATCATCTTCATCATCAAAATGGGAATTTCTCCATAGCCCTATACATATACAAAAAACAAATCAAAGTGCTTGCATTCATCTTACTCTTAACAATGCATCACGTTCAATTAAAAGTTTTACAAATTCAAATGTATACGCACTCACAGCAACACAATCAACCACACAATAACAACACCACCACCACCAAACAAACACAAACAACAACCCCCACTAACAACAACACCTAACAACAACATCACCGATAACAACAACAACAATACTAGACATGACAACAAATCAAACACAAAACAGCCAACCCGAAATAACAATAACAACACACTAACAACAACAATCAACCACAATAACAACAAAAATACTAGACATGAACAAAACACAAACAACAACCCCAATAAATCATATAACAACATCCACAATAACAACGACAACAACAACAACAATACTAGAAATGAACAACAAAAACACAGACCACCAGACGATACCACGCTACCCCCATCACCACCATCACCATTACCAGCAGCAGCGGCTGTGTGTGTTGCAGAAGCCTGACTGATGGGTCTTCACGGTTGTCCGCCCCTGTCCCCTGCCTGGCCGCCATGTTCTTTGTCTGCTGGTCCTGCTGCCCTCTGACACGGAAGCCAGTCCTGCTGTCTTCAAGTGCATGCGCCAATGTCATCACATGCAAGCGGGAAGGGCGCCGCATGGCCGGAAGCGGAAGTGGAGCATGCTGCGTGGGGCCTATTACAGTGCTTCTTGGTGTGAAACCTGGCGCTCCAAATGCCCCCGTACTATATATGGTCGCCACAGGGAAACAGGAGCTGTGAGGGCGGAAATGCGGCTGCTCCATGGCGGGGAGATCTATTGCACAATTAGCACACACCGGTATTAATTGGGGGTCACGTAGTATCTTCTATAGAGTGCGAGAGTTAAAAAATGTTGTGGTAATTTTCACAGATTTTTTTTTAAGCATGAAAAAAAATGGTCTGGTGCACTGTTTTTTGGATTGAGGACATAGAGCAATACCAGGTAGTCACGACGGAAAGTGGAAATAAACATCAAATGAGGTTTGCCTGTATTACTACAGCGTTGACCCAGCGCATGCATATTGTGGTAAGGAAGCTAGCAGACGGCAAAAGGACCTGAGGGGGTACAGTGATTGCTGGAAAAATAAAAAAAAAAATTCAAAACTACCAAATTTGTTTCAAACAAATGAGTTTTGATTTGGTCTGAGGCTAGTCTTTCACAGAAAGTGGTTTTTTATTCTGTAGTTGCCTTAGCTACTGTGCGGTATGAATATATGATGTTTCCTAGAAAAACAGAAAGAAGGTAAAGGGTGATTTTTTAATACCGTGTTGCAGCTTATATGCGTCGTTTGGCTGCTGACCTGCGGCTTGAAAGCTCGGCAGTAGGAAAAAAAGAGATAAATTTTTAAAGATATAAATTAAAAAAGGAATTATTTTTAAAAAGAGATAATTAAAAAAGAGATAAATTTTCAAAAAGGGATAATTAAAAAAGAGAAAAATTTTAATGAGATAAATTAAAAAAGAGAATTATTTTTAAAAAGAGATAAATTAAAAAAGAGAAAAATTTTCATAAAGGGATAAATTAAAAAAGAGAAAATTTTTCAAAAAGAGATAATTAAAAAAGAGAATTATTTTCAAAAAGAGATAAATTAAAAAAGAGAATTCTTTTTAAAAAGAGATAATTAAAAAAGAGATAAATTTTCAAAAAGGGATCAAATTAAAAAAGAGATAAATTTTCAAAAAGGGATCAATTTAAAAAAGAGATAAATTTTCAAAAAGAGATAAATTTGAAAAAGAGATAAATTTTCAAAAAGAGATAAATTAAAAAAGATAAATTTTTAAAAAGAGATAAATGAAAAAAGAGATAAATTTTAATGAGATAAATTAAAAAGAGATAAATTTTTTAAAAGAGATAAATTAAAAAAGAGATACATTTTTTAAAAGAGATAAAGTTTTAAATAAGAGATCAATTTAGAAAAAGAGAGAAATTAAAAAAGATAAATTTTTTAAGAAGAGATATATTTTAGAAAGAGATAAATTAAAAAAGAGATAAATTAAAAAAAGAGATAATTTTTTAAAAGAGAAATTAAAAAAGAGTAAAAAAATTCCAAAGAGATAAATTAAAGAAGAGATCAATGAAAAAGAAATAAAATTTAAATAGTGTTAAATTTAAAAAGAGATTAAATTAAAAAAGAGATAAATTTAAAGAAGAGGATACACTGACTGAATAAAACTAAAACTTGGATAGAATAAAGAAGTATAAAAAACCCCAATTTTGATATAGGCCCAAACCAGACGGAGCGAAGAGAAAAGAGAGGAGACAGCTGTATATATAAAGATATAGATATAGATTGATAGATAGATATGAACTATATATATATATATAGAGAGTGAGAGGGATTGATAGATAGATAGATATACGATAAGGAAAGCTAGATAGGTAGATAGGTTAGTGAGAGAGAGAGGCGAGAGAGAAGAGAAGAGATGATGAGAGAGAGAGAGAGTGAGGGATATGACAAGGACATGACAAAATTCTTTTATTCGGAGGATATGAATAGCACTCATGTGTTTTTTACATCAGTCCCGCCGTAGGATACCTCTTAATAAAAAACCCATACTCATACTATCACCACAGTAGAAACTCAAAGGGAAATAACCCTTTCAAAAAAAAGCCAAACAATTAACCCCCCCAAAAAAACCTAAAAAACCCCCCAAAAACTACAACAACAACATCACGACACCAAACACACAAAGAAAACAAACAAAAGAAAGAGACAAAACAGCAACAAAAAAGACCCACCAAACAAAGGAGAAAACAAAACAACAACAAAAACAAGCTTATTAAGTTATAAAAATAAACATCTACACATTGTAAAATGGTACACATAGTTGTTACACGTAACAATAAGATATTGAAATAGGGCAATTATTAAAGCTCAATTACAGCCGACAAGCCCAATAAAATATTGAAAATATAAAGTATGAATACGTCCTTCATCAGGATACACTACAACTATAACTATAAGCAAACCGATAAAAGGAGGGGAAGAGTGTGTGTGTATTTTAGAGATAATGCTAAAAAATAATTCTCAAAACAGTACACGATCACCATCAACACTCATTTTGATTATACTCGTTGAAATGATATGTCATGATAATGAAATAAACTCAATACCCATACACTCACACAATAAAAACAAGAAAGAAAGGGAAAGAAAACATCCAACCTATACAGTCATTGAGAGATAGAATGTGTGTGTGTGTGTGTGTGTGTTTCAGGGATAATTAAAAAAATTCAAGACAGCACACAATCACCATCAACACTTTTTGATTATACTCATACAAATTGAATGTCATGATGATGAAGTAATAAAGAGGGAAAAAACCCAATAAAGTCATAAAATGAACATATACACATTGCAAGTAAGAGAGACAAATTCTTTTATTACCAGGATAATAAACAAGTTCTCATGTGCTATTTTACATCCAGTCCCCGTCCGTAGGGATACATCTTAATAATGAACACAATACTCATACTCCCAAACAGTAGAAACAAAGGGAAACGAACTTAAAAAAACAACCCAGACAAACAAAACAAAAACAAAAGAAAACCCCAAAACAACCCCCCCCCCCTCCAAAAAAACCCCAACAACCACACCACCACAATAACAACAACAAAAAAACAACAACAAACAACGAAAGAGAGAATGAGTGAATCTTTATTTTTCAATGGTACATGCGCATACATTTTTCATCCCGCCCTTGCCCTGATTAGGGACTATCAACAAAACAAGGGAAAAACCTTACTACAACAACGACAACATGATTTAAAAAAAATATATTTAATAATACATAATCACTAACTGACTTGAGCATTAATTTCGAGAGATACATAGGGTATTTTTTTGAGAAAAGATATATACGTGAATAAACATATAGTTCTCAAATAAATCAAACATTAACATGAAAAGTGATACACTGATTATAATTAGGTAATAATTATGGATAAAGTAAATTAGAATGGAGACGCAAGACGAGAGGAGATGTGTGAGAGATGAGATGAATGTGAGTGACGAGGGGTAGATGAGAGAAGAGAGAGAGCATTTTCAGGTTACATCAACATAAAAATAAACCAGATATCAAATTATGTTAAAACATCCTCACTTAAACCCATGAAATAGATAAACTCGAGTCAGGTCAGGCCAAAGGCATGGTCCTTACTCAGATATTCCCCTAATGCTGCCTTCAAAGTTTTATCCTGTAGTGACCTCTTTTATTTATTTTTTTCGAATCTTGGACAAAAATTAGTTTTATTATGAGAATGAAATTGTAACTGGTTACCTGCACTGTTTTTTCCTCACTCTTTTGTCTCAGTTATATGATTGGTCAAGTGGGGAAATAGCATCTCTTCTGAGATCCAAGTAAAGGCCATTTATCTTCAACTTCTTCTGCCTGTGTCAACACTCCAATGTGTCTGACAATGTTCGGGTTAACATTGCTATCCAGCTAAAAATAGACCCATTGGCTGGACACAGACTGTATGATCTCCCTTGCATCCTTTTAATAGAGAAAAGGATCCCCAAAGAACATAAGGCACAAAGATCTGTTAGCCACTTATTTTCATACGCATTAAAAAAATTTAACCACTATTATTTTCGTATAGTTTTCTTCTCTCTCTGTTTTTATCTTTCGCTGGCAGCGGTGGTAGGCCATAAAAAATATCTATTTATTCTTAGGGTGGCAATAGACACTTCTAAATTCTGGAGGGTGTCTTGCTGTTACCTACCACAAAGGAAGAGTGAGGATTCAATGCCGGGACCTCTGAAAAGTGCTCAACCAGGAGCCGAAACTCGAGTCAAGTCAGGTCAAAGGCATTGTCCTTACTCAAATATTCCCGTAATACTGCCTTCAAAGTTTTATCCTGTAGTGACTTTTTTATTTTCGAATCTTGGACAAAAATTAGTTTTATTATGAGAATGAAGTTGTAACTTGTTTTTCCTCACTCTTTTGTCTGGGTTATATATATTAATTATCAATAAAGATGTTAAGTTACAAATTGTCGATAAATCTAATATTAAACAGTTTTAACAACCCCGCCAGCATCAGGACAGCAATTCGAAGTTATGCAAATCAGTTTAAAAACACTCGGTACATTTGCAAGAGGCATGGTATATTTATTGAAGATGGAGAACAAAATTGTATACTTTTTGGACGATGTTAAAATAAATCGCTATAAAATCTATAAACTAAACATTTATATATAAATAATACATTTCATATATAAGAAATGGAATTTATATAGCGCTATATCTTGCAGAGACAAATCAAAGCGCTTGCACTCAACTCATTCTTACACAGTCATACAACCAGTAGCAAGTAATAGTTCCATCAAGTCCAAATGTGCGCGCGCGCAGACACACACACACAGAGGTTACACACCCTGGCAGGGCAATAGAATCTTGACTGTTGAAGGCAGGAAAAAGCTGAGATGAAGCAGGAGAGGTAAATCTTAGGTTTGAAATAAATATGTCTTGAGACTGGATTTAAAAGTGTCATAAGAAGGCTTTTGGCGGAGAGGGAGATAATTCCACATCAATGGACCAGAAATTGAGAAAGAGCGACGGCCGATGGTGGATTGGAATCTAGGTATTCGTAAGGACAAGGTATCTGCAGCAGAGCGGAGAGAACGAGAAGAAGTGTACAAGTGAAGACATTCACAGAGGTAGGCGGGTGCTGTTTTGTGGAGATATTTGTAACAGAGGGTACTGATCTTATAGTTTACTCTCTGTGGCACAGGCAGCCAGTGGAGAGATTGCAAGAGAGAGGTAGTATGTTCAGATTTTTTCTTTCTGAGGATTAGTCGAGCTGCAGAGTTTTGTATACGTTGAAGGGATTGGCAGACGAGCCAACAGAGAATTGCAATAGTCCAGACGTGAAAGAATAAGAGGTGCAACAAGTTTGGATGTTGCATCGGTGGACAGGTACTTTCGAATTGCACTAATACGCCGTAATATAAGAGGAACACCAAAGAGAGAGAGAGAGAGAGAGAGAGAGAGAGAGAGAGAGAGAGTACATTTCCAGGTTGTGTGGTCATCTAGATAAATGGCATGTAACAAAACACCCACACAAACCTCTCTTACCTTAAATAAACTATCAATGATAAACAAGCCCCAAATGTAGCCTACAAAAAACAACCGCATACAAAAATATGTCTAACAATTAAGACGAAACAATTTAACCATTCCTATTTAATAAAATGCATACTTGTATATAAAAAGTTAAAATTACATGATTTAGAACAATAACGTCAATAAAATTTCCAAATTTCATAACAGAATTACTGCATTTGTAGCGGTTTAAGTTTTAAGAGAAATGGAGGAGAGAGAGAGAGACAATGACAATGACACATTCTTTTATTTCGAGGAATAATGAATAAGCACCCATGTGCTTTTTTACATCCAGTCCCCGCCCTTAAGGATATATATGAAAACAAAATAAGATAAAGCCTATAGCAATACACTTACACAGTATACGGAAAAAAATATACACAAAAATCCCCACAAAAATCACCGAAGAGAAAAAAAGAAAAGAAAAAAAAGTAGTAACAAGTAAGGAAAGCAAAACAGAAAACACAGAAACAACCGAAAAAATAGCAAAACCAAGAGCAGAACAAAAGCGGCAACAACAACAAGGGGAGAGGTGACATCGAGTAGTTCCCCCTCAACAACAACAACAACAAACAACAACAACCCCAAACCCAAACAGAAACAAACAAAGCCAAACCTCCATAAAATAAAGGAGAAAAAAACCACGTAAAAGTCATTTTTCAATAACACAATAGCAATATACAAGTAAAACATTCACAATTATCACAGAGAGAGAGAGAGAGAGAGAGAGAGAGAGAGAGAGAGAGAGAGAGAGAGAGAGAGAGAGAGAGAGAGAGAGGATAATTTGGTATAATGTAAGGGAGGATATAATATTTACTTTATTTCCAAAAGATCAAGTGGAGATTATTATTTTTGATGCATCAAGTGGATGAAAAAATGACTTTTGAAGATTGTTATTGATTGGTGTTGTCTGAGTCAGGAAGGGAGTTCCACAGCACAGGGCCTGAGTAGAGTAAGCTAGGTTTGAACAAATCTATTCTTGGGATTGGGACACATGGGTTTTTAGTATTTCTGGATTGATTCATTGGGAACTTGTCTTTTACGGATGAGGGAAAAGTTCCTGTCATTATCTTAAACATCATGATGCCTTTGTTAAATCTTAGTCTTTGGTGTAGGGAAAGAATATTTAACGGAGTATAATCCACTTCTAGTAGGGTAGTCTTCTTCAGAAGAACCAGTTTAAGAGCACGTTTATACAGACTTAATAATGGTTTCATAGTGTTTGCACTAGCAGAATCCCACAGGGTTGAAGCATAATCTATTGAAGATTGTATATAAGGTTGAAAGAATAGTTTTCTTGAATGAAAGTCAAGAAAATGTTTGATTTTAGTCAGATGGTATACTCTTTGAGACATGTATTTGCACAGATGGGATATGTGATGGTACCAGCTGAGATTTTCATCAATTGTTACTCCTAGAACTTTGTGGTGAGAGGCTTGTTTGATTGTTTCCTTTTCAATATGGATTGGAGAAAATTTATGAGATAGATTTTGTCGCTTTTGTCTTGTAGTGATAAGCATGCATTTTGTTTTTTGGGGGTGTATAGACATGTGATTTAGTTCAGTCCATTTGACAAGATCATCAGTGCTATTTTGCAATGTCTTTGCAAGAGAGTTAATGTTAGTATGGCTTGTATGTATGGTTGTGTCGTCAGCAAAAAGTTCGCATTTAAATTTGATATGGAGAGGAAGGTCATTTATGTATAATGAAAAGAGAATTGGTCCTAAGATAGATCCCTGTGGTACTCCATAATGAATGGGTTTTAGTGTGGATGTGGACGTAGCTTTTGAAACACACTATTGCCTGTTTGTAAGATAAGAACCAAGAAGTTCAAGAGTATTTGTAGAGAGATTACATAAGTCTAGCTTTTTAATGAGAAGTCGGCGGTCAATTGTATCAAATGCTTTTTTGAAATCTATAAATAATACTCCACAAAATTTATTGTCATTAATGTTTGACAGCCAGATGACAGATGATGGCTAAGATGTTTGTGCACATGTTTTTCAAGAGGTTTGGATATAATTGATAATACTGATATTGGCCTATAGTTACATGGGCTTGAAGAGTCTCCAGACTTATAAAACGGAATAACTTTGGCCAGTTTGAATAGTGATGGGAAGAAGCAGTTTGCAATACATAAGCTATAGACCTAAGTGAGTGTTCAAGTTATAATAGGAGCTGCGATTTTGATAATTTTTCCGTCCACACCATCTGGACCACAACTACCAGTTTGTTTTAAGCCTTGAAGAGATTGGTAAACCTTAATTATGTTCAATGGTGGTATTTTCATGTTTGAGTTTATATTTTTGGATCTACAAAATGTTTTAAGCTTTTCAAGGGAATTTAGATCAGCATCATTTTGGTTTATTAACGAATCTGTCATGGTGGTAAAAAAAGGTATTTAGGTAGTCAGGAGAAAAGTTTTGAATGGTGGAAAGTGATGATGGCTCATTGTTTAGCTGATTGATAGCTTTCCGCATAGACATACAGAGAGGATAATGGAATAAGCATTTATGTGCTTTTTTACATCCAGTCCCCGTGTGTATGCCGTTTTGTAAATTCTGTCATCTGTTCTCACAGGCACACAATGGCCTACTCTTACGAAAAGTAGAACAGGATTTAACGTGTGCGCAAGATGTTCTGCGTGCGTTCGCACACGGGGCCTCGGTTTATAGTCTCATCCGAAGGACTTTTGGGGAGAGTGGAGTCTGCACTGATGTTAACTCCAGCGGAAAATATCCCCTTGAACGGGAATCGAACCCGGGTCTTCAGATTGCTATAGCAATGTTCTAACCACTAGGCTATCAAGGTTATGCGAATGATGAAGTTCTGTTCCCTTGTCAAAAAGATTACAGGGGTTTTATTTTCGTTTATTTATTTATTCATGATCATCAAAAGTATTCTGATCGTAAGTACTAAAATTATGATGATAATGCTGCTGCTGCTGATGTTGCTGCTGCTGCTGCTGCTGCTGCTGATGATGATGATGATGTTTATTATTATTATTATCAATATTATTATTACTGTTGTTGTTCTCTTCCTTTTCATTCTTCTTCTTCTTCTTCTTTTTTCTTCTTCTTCTTCTTTTTCTTCTTCTTCTTCTTCTTCTTCTTCTTCTTCTTCTTCTTCTTCTTTCTTCTTCTTCTTCTTCTTCTTCTTCTTCTTCTTCTTCTTATTCTTCTTTTTCTTCTTCTTCCAACAGATATTGTTTTCTTCTGATTTTTCCTCAGTGCTAAATGTTGTAGTGAGTGGGATCAGTAGTGAAGATGTTTCCACTGAAGCCATCACTTAGTGTTCAGCACCAACACCAGCACTTTTCTTTTCCTTGCTGTGGGGCACTTGTATCACACTGTCTGCGCACAACAATGCCACACAGCTAAGCATGCCACACGTGCTGCTGTCAGGCGTCACTATTTCTCAGACACGTCCATGACTTGCTGACAGGTGCAACAGCGGGCCTGGAAAGCGGTCCATGTGGCCCGCTGACAATGACCTGGAGGGGCCGGAGTCGCTGCCGTCATTCTCCCAGTTCTTCTGACTTCTATGACCCCCAGCCGCAAGTTGGAACTTCAAGTGCAGTTTTGTGTCACCCGGAACCGGAAACCTGGAACCGGAAACCTGGAACCGGAAGTCTTTACGGGAGTGACCTTGACACGATGTTTGTTTTTTAAGGACTTGAAAAATTCGTGCTAAAAGCTTTTTTGATTCTTCTCTCTGTCTCAACCTCTCTGTCTCTTCCACTGTCTCTCTCTCTCTCAATCTCTCTGTCTCTGTCTCTTCCACTGTCTCTCTCTCTCTCAATCTCCGTCTCTGTCTCTTCCACTGTCTCCCTCAATCTCTCTGGCTCTGTCTCTTCCACTCTCTCTCTGGCTCTCTCTCTCTCTCTCTCTCTCTCTCTCTCTCTCTCTCTCTCTCTCTCTCTTTCCAACTTGACTAAAATATATTCTATGTCTGTTATTCTTTAACAAAATATTGATAATGCAAAATTTACATCTGACAAGAAACTACTGCTGATCAATTAAATTCTTTATCACACAAAACCATACAACAGAAAGCAAATTGTAACCAAGGGTGATATAAATCTTTTAAAATGCATGTCATTTCGAGATGTTTGTCTTGGTGTATTAGACTAACCTTGAAGAGTACACGTTCATTTCGTTGACAAAAAGAATAGAGAATAAATTAACAATCACTTGTCTCTACTCATTTTAGCAACATGTTTCGAACTACATTTTACATTTCCTCACATAAGGTAAATAAAAAAAAAAGGTTGTGACATCTTTCGCCGTTGTGGTTTGAACATGAAGTACACATGAAGGTTGCAGACAGGAGGACAATAAAATCATGAACTCTTTCTTTTCCGTGTTCTTGTATCTCATTTCATGTTACAGCTCTTCCATTTCTGACATCAACCCCCCCCCCCCCCCTCATATCTCCACCCCCACTTCCAATGTCTGAAAAAGTCCACTCATGCACACAACAACGAAGCCGTGAGGACAATGCAGAGCCTCTCATGCGTGTGGCGGTGCGTTGTCAGGCCCGCCCTGAATGAGGCAGTGTGCTCACTGTGAAGCCCAGAGCTGAGGAGGAGCCCGGAGCCATCTCTGAAGCGTGAGCGAGGTGGTCAGCCTTCAGTGCTGACCTGGCCACTGGACCCCGGCACACACCTGCCTGCTCCCGCTCCTACATCCTGCATGCTGGGTCTTTCATTGCATACCACTTTAATAAAGTCACGGCAGATTCCTCTCTGAGTGAAATTCGGGCTGCTCTCCCCAGGGAGAGCACGTCACCACAAGAGCAGCGCCACCCATTACTATTTTTTTTTTAAATTTCTGTCTGCAACTGTATTATTTCCCTATCAGAGAGGCTTTTCTCTACAGGATTTTGCCAGGGGCAACTCTCTTGTTGCCGTGGGTTCTTCTACGTGCACTAAATAATGTCGTGTAACACACGGGACCTCGGTTTATCGTATCTTCCGAAAGACTAGCACCCAGACCACCACTCATGGTTTAATGGAAGTTTAGCGCCCAAACGGGATTTGAGCCACCACACACTTCCGACACGAACTTTTCGCTTTTTAGGCAGGCGCGTTACTTCTACATGCTTATTCATGTCAGACACCATATCTGACCTACTGTCTGTCAGACATCATATCTGACCTACTGTCTGACACCATATCTGACCTACTGTCTGTCAGACATCATATCTAACCTACTGTCTGTCAGACACCATATCTGACCTACTGTCTATCGGACACCATATCTGACCTACTGTCTATCGGACACCATATCTGACATATTCTGCAGACACCATATCTGACCTACTGTCTTGAGACACCATATCTGACCTAACTGTCTGAGACACTCATATCTGACCTACTGTCTGTGAGACATCATATCTGACCTACTGTCTGTGAGACACCATATCTGACCTACTGTCTGTAAACATCATATCTGACCTACTGTCTGTCAGACACCATATCTGACCTACTGTCTGTCAGACACCATATCTGACCTACTGTCTGTCAGACACCATATCTGACCTACTGTCTGTCAGACACCATATCTGACCTACTGTCTGTCAGACACATATCTGACCTACTGTCTGTCAGGCACCATATCTGACCTAATGTCAGGCACCATAATCTGACTACTGTCTCAGAGCACATATCTGACCTACTGTCTGCAGACACATATCTGAACCTACGACGTGACCAGAGACCATATCCTGACCTAATGTCTGCAGACATCAACGGGAGACTAGCGTGCAGGACAACCAATCGACCTACAGATCATGACAAGACACATAGATCAGACCGACAGTCTGAGGCAACCATAACTGACATACAGACGTCAGGAAAACCACATCAGACCCGTACGACATAACATGATCATGACACAAAAAAAGGGCAGACAGACATACATGACCTACTGATCGCATAGACAACGACAAAGACATCGACCTAACTGACATGTCAGACACATAAAGGACACTGTCAGACAACAACATCGACAGACATAACTGTCATAAAACCATGCATGACGACGACAGACAGGACACCACAACAT
Organism: Rapana venosa; assembly: GCA_028751875.1. Lineage (NCBI taxonomy): Eukaryota > Metazoa > Mollusca > Gastropoda > Neogastropoda > Muricidae > Rapana > Rapana venosa. Next base: position 40,181,293 of record CM054166.1, read on the forward strand.
AACTGACATACAGACAGCATAAGGGACAAGACAGACCATACAGACAGTCGACAACTACTGACATACAGACAGCAAAAGAGGCAGACGCAGACAGTAGGACGGGTGAAGACATAAACATGACAACAGACACAAAAAGACAGACAGACAGACAGCAGGACAGACGAGAGACAGGACAGACGACAGACATAGAACAGATGCAGACAGACAAGAGACAGACAGGAGACAGACACAGACAGACAGACAGGACAGATAAACAGGACAGACAGACAAACAGGACAGACCGACAGAAGACAGACAGACAGGACACAGAACAGAACAGACTACAGAAGACAGACAGACAGCACAGACAAGAGACAGAGTCAGACAGACAGAACAGGCAAACAACAGCACAAAAGAGACAGACAGACAGACAGACAGGACAGAAGGACAGAACGACGACAGCAGACAGACAGACAGGCAGACAGACATAGAGACAGACAGACAGACAGGGCAGACAGACATAGTCAGACAGACAGACAGACAGGACAAGACTTAAGTCAAGACAGACAGACAGCAGGCACACAGACAGTCAAGACAGACAGACAGACAGGAACAGACATATCAGACAGAACAGACGGGACAGACAACAACATACATACAGGAAAGACAGAGCAGACAGACATGACAGACAGACAGACAGACAGGCAACAGACTTAGAGTCAAGACAGACAGACAGACAGGGCAGACAGACTTATAGTCAAGACAGACAGACAGACTGATAGTCAAGACAGACAGACAGACAGGACATACAGACAGACAGACAGACAGACAGGACAGATTTGATTTGTTGCTTTACAAGATTCAGCGCTATATAAATTCCATACATTATTATTCTTATTATTATTAAAGACAGACATATAGTCAGGACAGAGAGACAGAGATATAGACAAGACAGACAGACAGATAGTCAGAACAGACAGACAAACAGACAGACAGGACACGACAAGACAGGACCAGAAGAGAGACAAACATGACAGACAAACAGACAGATAGACAGGACAGACAGTCAGACAGAGAGGACAGAGAGACAGACAGAGACAGACCAGACAGGACAAGACAGACAGACAGACAGACCAGACAGATAGACAGACATGACAGACAGGACAGACAACGACAGACAGGACAGACATGACAGACAGAACAGACAGGGCAGACAGGACAGACAGGACAGACAGACAGACAGACAGGACAGACATAGATATAGACAGACAGGACAGGCAGACAGACATATTGACAGACATATAGACAGACATGACAGGACAGACAGGACAGACAGACAGACAGGACAGACGGACAGGACAGACAGAAGTGGGAGAGTATTTTTATAAAAAAAAAGGGGTCTAAATTTCTCTCAGAAAAGACTGCTTTTGTTGTTGTTGTTGTTGTTGTTGTTGTTGTCAATTAATAACGATACAACACATTCAGCTGGTACGATAATGTAACTATTGTGTTGTCTTTGGAGCATTATACCGTATGGCATGGTTCTGACTGCGTATTGTGTTGTATTGTGTTGTATTGTATTTGGCTGTGTGTTGTTTGTTTCGCTACTTCAGAGGAAGGGTGGAGGTATGGGGGTCCCCACACAGACACACAGGGTAGCGGAGCTGGCCAGAAGGAACCTTGAACTCCCTGTTTCCTAGACAGGAGGTTAACCACTGAGCCACATTCTGAACTTGTTCGAAGCCCGGGTAAAGCAGAGCACTCACCAGCCTTCAAACCCCAATGTCCCATCCATCACCAGCACTCCACAAAGCCTCCTTAACCACACCCTCACCCTCACCCTCACGCCCCACCCCACCCCACCCCACCCCACCCCACCCTGCCTCACGTTCAAGAAGGGAGGTAACCAGTGGACCACAAAATCACAGTCAGAACTTTGTTTTAAACCTAAACCAACCAGACCTTCATTGATTCAAGAAACCATTATCTGTCACTAAGGCTAAGTGGACTTCCTCCCTCCCTCCCTTCCTACAAACCCCTTCCCCAGCCATCTCTCTCTCCGTCTCTCTCTCTCTCTCTCTCTCTCTCCCTCCCTCCCTCTCTCTCTCTGTCTGTCTGTCTGTCTGTCTCTCTCTCTCTCTGTCTCTCTCTCTCTCCCCCCTCCCTCTCTCCCCTCTCTCTCTCTCTCTCTCCCTTTCTCTCTCTCGCAGTGCCACACACGTCCACATCTTGAGGCCTGACAGGGCTAACAGCTTGTCAGTGGTGTGTAGGGTGACACTACACACGAACCACTCGCGAGTGTCACCCCACCCGCTGCGAGCCACCAAACAAACAAAGGGGTGGAACATTATTGTGGGGAGAAGTGGGGTAGTGAGCTATCTGCCTCATCGATCACCTGACCCTGTCCAGGATCGATCTTCTCTTGCAGCAGTTCGGAAGCGCTTCTGTAGTGACTCCATGTGTGACACCACTTCAACCGCTTTTCGTGTGGAGGGGAGTTGGTGGTGGTTTTTAGGAGTGAGAGAGGGAGAGAGAGAGTGGGTTTTAGAATGTCATGCTTCAGCCTAATTGTAGCCCTTGTCTGCTTTAGAACGTATTAGACAGGTACTTGTGTTGTGTGGGTGAAGTGTGGAGGTTATAGACTGCATAGAAATCTCTGGGGCAGGGCTGCGTGATCTCACCTGATTTAGTTAATGTATATAGTGAAATAATTCTACGAAATATTGAGAATCATGAGGGAATTAGTGTAGGTGGCCACAACATCAACAACCTAAGATATACAGATGACACAGTCCTTATCGCCGACTCTGAAGAAAAACTGCAAAAGATTTTAACAACAGTAACAGACGAAAGTGAAAAGAAAGGATTACAGCTCATTGCAAAAAAGACAGGTTGCATGGTGATTTCGAAAAAAGCTGTTATACCACAATGCAACATAGCCTGTAAAGGAGAGAGAATCAGACAAGTAAACACCTTTAAATACCTTGAGTGTACTATCACCCCGGATGGCAAGTGTGACACAGAAATCAAGAAGAGAATCGGTCAGTCTAAGGCAACTTTTAACAACATGAAATGCATTTTTACCAACAGTAAGATAAGCCTCAAGACAAAGATCCATGTTGTGAGAGCCTACGTATGGTCCATTCTTCTGTACGGATGTGAGTGCTGGACCCTAGCCAAGGACACAGAACAGCGACTAGAAGCAGTGGAAATGTGGTTCATCCGGAGAATCATGAAAGTCTCATGGACAAAAAGAAAAACAAATGCAGAAGTAATGGAAATGGCTGGATGCAAGAGATCCCTTCTCAACACCATCAGAGAAAGACAGTTAAAATTTTTCGGCCATATAATCAGGGCTGACGGACTAGAGAAACTGTTATGGAGTGGCAAAATCTGTGGAAACAAGAGCAGAGGAAGACAACGCACAAAATTCACAGACAGCTTAAACAAATTCGCAACGTATAAAGAGGGCACCAACAATGAGCTCATGAGAGGGACGAGAACAGGGAAGAATGACGAGCCATGATCGTGGAGGTCTGCAGGACCAGACCGGACACTTGAAGAAGAAGAAGAAGAAAGAAATCTCTGCATTTTTCAGAGTGACTGCGGTGTTGTGGGGTAAAGGGGATGTCTTCGTGACACAGGAGAGTGGCTGAGGCCAGACAGTTCGGTGAGAGGGAGATGTGAGGGAAGTGCCAAGTCCTGCAGTATTGCAGGGGATCCTCTGCACTGACATTGAAATCATTCCCATTGTCTTTACTCGCGACAACCTCTTTTTATACAACAACAGACATTCTCCATTCAAAAGAGAGAAAAAATCCTCGGAAGTCGGAGTGTGATTGCCTCTATGACGCCAAAAAGTCGGAGTACGGCTGCCTACATGGCCAGGTACTTGTAGACACCATGGTCTGACAAACCTCTAGTCCGGTGTGTACCGACAGTCAGACAGGCGTCCTTCCCCAGGCGGCATCAGCACAGCCCAGCCATGTCCTCTGGCCGACCCTCAGGCTGTGTCATGCCAGGGAGAGCCCAACAGGCCACACCACAGACTGCTGCTGAGGACTGGCTGTGAAGACACCAGACTGGTGTGTGTTTGATGTTTGGTTAGGTGGACACCAGACTGGTTTGTGTTTGATGTTTGGTTACGTTGACACCAGACTGGTTTGTGTTTGATGTTTGGTGACGTAATCACCAGACTGGTTTGTGTTTGATGTTTGGTTACGGGGACACTAGACTGGTGTGTGTTTGATGTTTGGTTACGGAGACACCAGACTGGTTTGTGTTTGATGTTTGGTTAGGTGGACACCAGACTGGTGTGTGTTTGATGTTTGGTTAGGTGGACACCAGACTGGTTTGTGTTTGATTATTTGGTTACGGAGACACCAGACTGGTGTGTGTTTGATGTTTGGATACAGGACACCAGACTGGTGTGTGTTTGATGTTTGGTTAGGTGGACACCAGACTGGTGTGTGTTTGATGTTTGGTTACGTGGACGGATGATCATGTAACACTGGGCATCCAGCGATCTGCAGCATGCTTCTCCTCCATGGAGTCTGTACACTATTTGGGTGTGTTCTGTACTGTAGCTAGAATAGTTATAGCACCACTTCCAGTCACTATACATTTCTCTGTTCTGTACTGTAGCTAGAATAGTTATAGCACCACTTCAAGTCACTATACATTTCTCTGTTATGTACTGTAGCTAGAACAGTTATAGCACCACTTCAAGTCACTATACATTTCTCTGTTCTGTACTGTAGCTAGAATAGTTATAGCACCACTTCAAGTCACTATACATTTCTCTGTTCTGTACTGTAGCTAGAATAGTTATAGCACCACTTCAAGTCACTATTACATTTCTCTGTTCTGTACTGTAGCTAGAATAGTTATAGCACCACTTCAAGTCACTATACATTTCTCTGTTCTGTACTGTAGCTAGAATAGTTATAGCACCACTTCAAGTCACTATACATTTCTCTGTTCTGTACTGTAGCTAGAATAGTTATAGCACCACTTCAAGTCACTATACATTTCTCTGTTCTGTACTGTAGCTAGAATAGTTATAGCACCACTTCAAGTCACTGTACAGTTCTCTGTTATGTACTGTAGCTAGAATAGTTATAGCACCACTTCAAGTCACTGTACAGTTCTCTGTTATGTACTGGAGCTAGAATAGTTATATTACCACGTCAAGTCACTATACAGTTCTCTGTTATGTACTGGAGCTAGAATAGTTAGACCACCACTTCAAGTCACTGTACAGTTCTCTGTTCTGTACTGTAGCTAGAATAGTTATACCACCACTTCAAGTCACTGTACAGTTCTCTGTTATGTACTGTAGCTAGAATAGTTATACCACCACGTCAAGTCACTGTACAGTTCTCTGTTATGTACTGTAGCTAGAAGAGTTATAGCACCACTTCCAGTCACTATACATTTCTCTGTTCTGTACTGTAGCTAGAATAACTACACCACCACTTCAAGTCACTGTACAGTTCTCTGTTCTGTACTGTAGCTAGAATAACTACACCACCACTTCAAGTCACTGTACAGTTCTCTGTTATGTACTGGAGCTAGAATAGTTATACCACCACTTACAGTCACTGTACAGTTCTCTGTTATGTACTGTAGCTTGAATAACTACACCACCACTTACAGTCACTGTACATTTCTCTGTTATGTACTGTAGCTAAAATAGTTATACCACCACTTCAAGTCACTATACATTTCTCTGTTATGTACTGTAGCTAGAATAGTTATAGCACCACGTCAAGTCACTATACAGTTCTCTGTTATGTACTGTAGCTAGAATAGTTATAGCACCACTTCAAGTCACTATACAGTTCTCTGTTATGTACTGTAGATAGAATAGTTACACCAACACTTACAGTCACTGTACATTTCTCTGTTATGTACTGTAGCTAGAATAGTTATACCACCACGTCAAGTCACTGTACATTTCTCTGTTATGTACTGTAGCTAGAATAGTTACACCACCACTTACAGTCACTGTACATTTCTCTGTTATGTACTGTAGCTAGAATAACTACACCACCACTTCAAGTCACTGTACATTTCTCTGTTATGTACTGTAGCTAGAATAACTACACCACCACTTACAGTCACTGTACAGTTCTCTGTTATGTACTGTAGCTAGAATAACTACACCACCGCTTCAATCACTGCAGAGCTCTCTGCATCAACTTCGGACTACACTCCCCAGGAAGAGCACGTCGCCACAAGAGCAACGCCACCCAATTCTTGTTTGTTCCTCTGTATGCATTAATGTGTTTGTTTCCTGAACAAAGTGTCTTTCTAAACAAACTGTTGCCAGCGACATTGTTGTCTTCATGGGCTCTTTTACGTACACTTAATGTGCTCTGCACATAGAACCTCGGGTTGTCGTGTCATCCAAAAACTAGCACCCAGACCACATCTAGGTATGCACTTCTTAAACATGCACACATGTACATGTCTAAGTATACTCTACATAAAAAATGTACAAACATACACATCGAAGTACACAATACTTTAATGAATATATACACGCATACATACGGCTTACAAATGGACACAGGTGCACATGGACACACTCCCCGCTTTAAAGGTACACACAGACATGCAAATGCACATCCTTTGTACTAGATTTGTACTAGATTAGCACATCTAAAACTTCTACAATATCCAGCATATCAGTGGTTTCCTTTTCCACTAAGAATAAAGAACAAAAATGCCCCCACATGATTAGAAGTGTAGATCAAGTGTGTACCGGTTCCATGATAGAGCATGTGATGATTGCTGAGGGAAACAAGCCGCCACACCACCAGCCATTCCCCAGCTGCAGCAGTGGGCACATCTGCATGGGTAACTGCAGTGGAGACTGTGCAGAGGGACAACTCCAAAGGGCACATCTTGAACTGGTTTGACAACAGCCACTTACACTCATACAACACCAGCGGTAAACCATGGCACTGTTTTGCATGTGGCACAGTCATTTTCTGAAGTATTTACACACAACACACACACACACACATCCACACACACACACACACACACACACACATCACACACACCACACACACACACACACACACACACACCACACACACACACTTCATGTTCCTCTTTCAAGGCCACCCCACACACAAAATGATCCTAATCCACCTCAGAGCATGACGATTGTCCCCATTCCAACTCTTCATCACTACCTGTTCAAGGCATCACTCCACACACACGTCTAAATTATCTCTAACACCTACTCAAGCATTCACGTTTTCCACCATGTTAAGCATTCACTCTTCACACACCTGTTCTAAGCATTCACTCTTCACACACCTGTTCTAAGCATTCACTCTTCACACACCTGTTCTAAGCATTCAGTCTTCACACACATGTTCTAAGCATTCACTCTTCACACACCTGTTCTAAGCATTCCAACTCTTCACACACCTGTTCTAAGTGGCTTAATTTGTTCTCACAAGATATAGTCCAGTATAAAAATCATTGTATCCTGATCATATTACTGATATTATCTGAATACCTTGATAATGTATTACTATTATCATGACTATTGTTACTGCTAATATCAACATTGTTCAGTGTATCCTCCTCTATTGTGCACCTCGTTCTCTGAAGCGGCCTCTCCTGCACTCTTCATGGAAAACAGGCTTGCTCTAACCCCCATTCCTATCCACACCCACCCAACCCACACACACACACACATACACACACACACACACGCGCGCGCGCGCGCGCGCGAGCACACACACATCCCTCCAAACCCACACACATACACACATACACATACACACACATACACACATACGACACAATACACACACATACACACATACACAACACACATCGCACTACACACATACACACATACACACATTCACACATACACACATCACATATATACACGCATACACACATACACACAAACATACAAACATATACACACACAAAACACACATTCACACACACACACACACATCCTTCGGATGAGACTATAAACCGAAGCCCCGTGTGCGAACGCACGCAGAACATCTTGCGCACACGTTAAATCCTGTTCCGCTTTTCGTAAGAGTAGGCCATTGTGTGCTGGTGGGAACGGATGACAAAATTTACAAAACCGCATACACACGGGGACTGGATGTAAAGAAGCACATAAGTGCTTATCCCATTATCCTCGATATAAAAGAATAAAATAAAATAAATCAATAAAAATAAATAAACACACACACACACACACACACACACACACACACACACACACACACACACACACACACAATCTCACTGTCTGCTATACAACTCTCATATTTGCTATCAATTGGAAACAATCCACTTGATTCACAAAAAATGCGAACATTACAACTAATACAACTGTTGTTTTTATCCGCCCAAATGCAAACAGTGACGGCTTAGGGGTGGCAGACTACCACGCAGACTTGCCTGTAGTCAAGTCAAGTCAAGTCAAGTCAAAAACACTTTAATCATCCCATGAAGGGCAATTACAATGATCCCTGCTTCCTGCCAATCTTCCTACTCCCATAACCCACAGTGTAAGGGTTAGAACACTGTGACAGGCCACACACACACCGTTTCTTTCAACACCATAAAAGCACGCCAAACAGCTAGCAGGCATGCACTTTTTCTTTATATCGAGGATAATGGAATAAGCACTCAGGTGCTTTTTTTTTTTACATCCACTCCCCGTGTGTATGTGGTTTTGTAAATTTTGTCATCTGTTTCCAACAGGCACACAATGGCCTACTCTTTTGAACAGGATTTAACGTGTGCGCAAGATGTTCTGCATGTGTTCGCACACGGGGCCTGGGTTTAGAGTCTCATCCGAAGGACCTGCACTGTAAGAAGGTAAGACAGGTGGGTGCAGGGCTGGGTCTGGTGTCGCTCTAGGTGTGCGGGATGCTGGCCGTGGTGCAGTGGTTCTTCAGTGACTGCCTGGCTGACTGGGTTGTTTGTCCTGCGTGGCTTTGCAGGGAGCGGAGTTCAGATTGTCTGCAGGCATGTTCATGGTCTTGTCAGTCCCTGTGTGTGTTGTGTGGTGTGTGTGTGTGTGTGTGTGTGTGTGTGTGTGTGTTGTGTGTGTGAGAGATGTGTGGGTGTGTGTGTGTGTATGAGAGAGAGAGGAGTGTGTGTGTGTGAAGTGTGTGTGTGTAGAGAGAGAGAAAGTGTGTTGGGGTGTGTGTGTGTGTGTGTGTGTGGAGTGTGATGTGGGAGGTGAAAGTGTGTGTGTGGGAGTGTGTGTTGTGGTGTGTGTGTGTGTATGTGTGGGGTGTGGTGTGTGGTGTGTGTGTGTGTGAAATGTGTGTGGTAGAGAGAGAGAGAGAAAGTGTGTGTGTGTGGTGTGTGGGAGTGTGTGTGTGTGTGTGTTGAGAGAGAGAGGGAGAGTGGGAGAGAGAGAGAGAGAAAGTGTGTGTGTGTGAAAGTGTGTGTGTGAGGAGAGAGAGTGGGGAGAGAGAGTGTGTGTGTGTGTGTGTGATGTGTGTGTGTGTGTGTGTGTGTGTGTGTGTGTGTGTGTGTGGTGTGTGTGAATAGTGTGTGTGTGTGTGAAGAGAGAGTGTGTGTGTGTGTGAAGTGTGTGTGTGAGAGAGAGAGAGTGTGCGTGTGTATGTGAAAGTGTGTTGGGGGGTGGTGTGAGAGGAGTGTGTTGTGTGTGCATGTGAAGTGTTGTGGTATGAAAGGTGTGTGAGGAGAGTGTGTGTGTATATGTGTGTGATGAGTGTGTGTATCTGACAGTGTATGAGAGAGTGTTTGCAGCTGCATTCCGTCTTCTCTGAAGAAGAGAGACAGACAGAGACAGAGACAGGATAGGGAACTCTCTTCCAGTTCCATCCACATTTCAAGTACCTCTCAGTAACTTCTATTCCTCCGAGACCAAGTGTCAAATCACATACAC
>CM054166.1:40196196-40206196 GCA_028751875.1 Rapana venosa
GCGTAATTGAATACATTGATCACTTAGAGATTCATACAAATCTGTCAAAGAAAGACAATTCAAGGCATTATTTTTCAGGATAACATTAAATGCACTCACAACAAAATTCAGCAAGGATGTTAAATGCTTATGTGGTGAATATATTTCAAATACCCATATCATACTTGAATGTGAGAATTTAAAAACTTATCTCCCTGCCTTTTCTGAGAATACCATTGACGGAGTTTTGACCAATGTAAAGCTAACGTTTGACATTGCTAAAAGTTTATTGTTAAGTTCTATAGGGCATTTATTGTAGTTGTAGTTCTGTTTGAATTTTTCTTTTAAAAAAAATGTTGTTCTTGATCTGTTTATGTTAAGAATACTATTTGTGTATTTCCCTTGTTATTACACACACACACACACACACACACACACACACACACACACACACACACACACACTCGCACGCACCACACAGAGTAGATCTATCTATCTATCTATCTCTTTCATTCAGTCTCCTATTTTAGGGCCGTCTGGTATCACTTAAAGTGGAAAGACGTTAAAATTGAAGACTTACTTACTTACTTACACACGCGCGCGCGCGCGTGCGCACGTATACACACACACACACACACACACCTTCCCCCTCTCACCCCACACCAGGATCACACAAGGTCCTGCCCCAGACACGGCTACGCCATGCCGACAGTTCACCTCTGACCTTGGCTCCCCAAGCAGGGCGGCAGTCACGGAAAAGCCGGCCTGTGATTGGTCACAGTCAATTATCCTCACGATGACGACAGTCTCACCTGCAATTAAAATGGCTGACAGCGCGATTAGCGGAAGGAGGGAATGGTTGTTTGGGGAAAACAAATCACCAGCCTGATTGAAACGTTAGAGGTGGTGGTGGTGAGGAGGAGGGGGGGGGGGGGGGGGGGGGGGGTGAGGGGGTAGGCGTCTGCGTGTGTGTGTGGGGGGGAAGGGGGAGGAGTGAGGTGAAGGGGTGGCTGAACAAGGGAAAGTCAAGGAGGGTGGGGGTGGGGGTGGGGTGGAATGGAGGTGACATTGAAAACAATGAGCGTGGTGGTGAGTCAGTGAAGCAGCCTTCATCGCTGTTGACAGCAGTGGGTTAGGAGCAGTGAGGGAGACTCAGTGAGAGCGTCCCCAAACAGTGTGGGTGTAGCAGTCACATCCCACTTTGCACAATCTTATGGTGTGTAGCAGTCACATCCCACTTTGCACAATCTTATGGTGTGTAGCAGTCACATCCCACTTTGCACAATCTTATGGTGTGTAACATCCCACTTTGCACAATCTTATGATGTGTAGCAGTCACATCCCACTTTGCACAATCTTATGGTGTGTAACATCCCACTTTGCACAATCTTATGATGTGTAGCAGTCACATCCCACTTTGCACAATCTTATGATGTGTAACATCACATTTTGCACAATCTTATGATGTGTAGCAGTCACATACCACTTTGCACAATCTTATGGTGTGTAATATCACACTTTACGCAATCTTATGGTGTGTAACATCACACTTTGCACAATCTTATGGTGTGCAATATCACACTTTACACAATCTTATGGTGTGTAACATCACACTTTGCACAATCTTATGGTGTGTAATATCACACTTTACACAATCTTATGGTGTGTAACATCACACTTTGCACAATCATGGTGTCTAGCAGTTACATCACACTTTGCACAATCTTATGGTGTGTAACATCACACTTTGTACAATCTTATGGTGTGTAACATCACACTTTGCACAATCATGGTGTCTATCAGTTACATCACACTTTGCACAATCTTATGGTGTGTAATATTACACTTTACACAATCTTATGGTGTGTAACATCACACTTTGCACAATCTTATGGTGTGTAACGTCACACTTTGCACAATCTTATGGTGTGTAACATCACACTTTGCACAATCTTATGGTGTGTAACATCACACTTTGCACAATCTTATGATGTGTAGCAGTCACAGCCCACTTTGCACAATCTTATGATGTGTAACATCACACTTTGCACAATCTTATGGTGTGTAACAGTAACATCACACTTTGCACAATCTTATGGTGTGTAACATCACACTTTGCACAATCATGGTGTCTAGCAGTTACATCACACTTTGCACAATCATGGTGTCTAGCAGTTACATCACACTTTGCACAATCATGGTGTCTAGCAGTTACATCACACTTTGCACAATCTTATGGTGTGTAATATCACACTTTACACAATCTTATGGTGTGTAACATCACACTTTGCACAATCTTATGGTGTGTAACATCACACTTTGCACAATCATGGTGTCTATCAGTTACATCACACTTTACACAATCATGGTGTCTATCAGTTACATCACACTTTGCACAATCATGGTGTCTAGCAGTTACATCACACTTTGCACAATCATGGTGTCTAGCAGTTACATCACACTTTGCACAATCTTATGGTGTGTAATATCACACTTTACACAATCTTATGGTGTGTAACATCACACTTTGCACAATCTTATGGTGTGTAACATCACACTTTGCACAATCATGGTGTCTATCAGTTACATCACACTTTGCACAATCATGGTGTCTAGCAGTTACATCACACTTTGCACAATCATGGTGTCTAGCAGTTACATCACACTTTGCACAATCATGGTGTCTAGCAGTTACATCACACTTTGCACATGTCCAGCAGGTGGACAAAAAACACGAACAGTCTTAGGTTCAATTCCACCCCAACACACACACACACACTCTCTCTCTCTCTCTCTCTCTCTCTCTCTCTCTCTCTCTCTCTCTCTCTCTCTCTCTCTCTCTGTGTGTGTGTGTGTCTCTCTCTCTCTCTCTCTCTCTCTCTCTCTCTCTCTCTCTCTCTCTCTCTCTCTTATATCCTGAAGGGCGGGGACTGGATGTAAAAAAGCGCATGGGTGCTTATTCATTATCCTGGAAATAAAAGAATTTGTCATTGTTATTGTCATTGCACAATCTTACGGTGTGTAACAGTAACATCACACTTTGCACAATCTCAGCAATGCGTGCTGTAATTAGCTTGCAAATCTTTCTTCATAGTTTGAGGCAATGACAAATCATTGGCGATATTGTCCTGAGACAGTTCTCCGGAAGGGCTGCATGACTGTTGACATCAGACTGGCTGTGGTCCAAGTCCTGATTGTATCTGCAGTTCATCAAACAAAGACTTACACTAAAGAACTTGGAGGATCTAGAACATCCTGTCATACACCCTTGATTCCTGCATGAAACAGATAGTATGTAGTTCAAACTAGTATGGAATTCATGGACTAGGGTATTTCTGTACAAAAACATTTCACATATTACCATCATTATTCCTTCAGCTACAGAACACTAACCAGTTCTGTGGACTCTTCCTGTCTCTGCAGATCATCGGGGTTCGTGTTTCAAAAGACACACTGCACAACAACTGGACAGCTTTCATGAGAGGTACACGTCACTAGTGGGTTTGCATCCTTTAAGAGTCATCGGGATTGTTCGGACTCCGGCCGGCTCCTATCCAGAGTGAGTGTGCTGTGGGCTCAGTGGGAAGACTTGGACCACACAGTCGAGCTTCATCCATTTTATGAATGCGATTTTTGGAGTTTTGCTCAATTTACCTGACCAACACTGCAGGTGTCTCTATCTCTTGGGCCTGGTTAATGCTGGGATATATTATGATATCAGCGAATGGACAGACCTCGAACTCAACAAAACCCTGAGAAAGGCAGAACAGAGAGAGGAATGGAGGGAACTGGTTATTGAGTCTTTGAGGGTGCCTCCACGGTCGTCAGACTACGGGACAGATAGATAGATAGATATTATGATAGTAAGCGTAGAGTACAGCTCTACCAATTAGTCTCAAATCACATGCATCTCCACAGCAGCATCCTTATATCAATCTCATCATTATTGAGCATCACGCAATTAAAAAAAAAGTTGCTCCTAATTCAGAGGCCCCAGTTGCTCTGGTATCATAGTGGCCTCAGTTTCAGTTTCCCTAAACACTTCTGTGCCTGGGGTGAGTTTGTGTCGAAGCCCTTGGGGTTGGAGGCTCAGGGAGGACGGTCGTTGGAGGGACGTTGTGGTGGTCGCCACCTGGCGTGGACAACTCACTGAGTCTGGCTCCACAACTGAGCTACTACTGTCGTTAGTAGGGGGCATAGTCAGTGGCTTCATGTCTATGTTAGCGCGGAGCAGGCACCACTGAACATCAAAGGATCCAGCAGCAGTGCAGGGCCGTCTGGTTGGTGGCCGAACGACGTTCTTATATAGATGGGCTCCCTGTGGACTTAATAATAATAATAATCATAATGTATTGAATTTATATAGCGCTGGACTTCTGACCCTGAGAATGCGACAGAAAGAATCTGGGTATGGCTGGGGGGGGGGGGGGTGGGGCTTGACGTGAGCAGTGTGGGAACAGCAGCACAGGAAGGTCACAGAACACGAGGCCGCCAAACAAGTTTCTGGTGTAAGGAGTTTAGGTAGCAGTTGTCTCTCCTGTCTGTCAGTTTTTGTCTGGTCGTTTGGGTTGCTCGTTAGTTGTGTGTTACTTTGTCAAACTTCCAGTATGTTTGTCATGGTTTTTTTCCGACTTCTTTACTTTAGAATTGTGTATTTACATGCACTTGCAGCAGTTGTTCTTTTCAAAGTAACTGCCATGTACAACCCATCAGCCGCCACACATAACGGCCATGCTTTGCCTTGAAGGCATGCACGCTGTATTAAGCCGCTGGCTGGTGATAGATCACAATGCTTACGTGTATAGTAACCATGTCTTTTTCACTGAATAAACATCTCTTTAAACCAGGTAAACCTTGAAGTTCTGGGTTTGATTCCCCGCCTTGCCATTTCTCTCAAGTTTAACAAGAAAGTCAAACAAAATGACAAGAGTTTCGGAGAAGACTTCAGCTAGAGCAGCCAGACCCCTGTCCTGAGGACTTGTGCACGTCAAGCAAGAAAACAGCAACAACCCAACATTGAAAACAGCAACAACCCAACATTGAAAACAGCAACAACCAACATTGAAAACAGCAACAACCAACATTGAAAACAGCAACAACCCAACATTGAAAACAGCAACAACCACCATTGAAAACAGCAACAACCACATTGAAAACAGCAACAACCCAACATTGAAAACAGCAACAAACCAACATTGAAAACAGCAACAACCAACATTGAAAACAGCAACAACCCAACATTGAAAAAAGCAACAACCCACAACCCAACATTGAAACCAGCAACAACCCAACATTGAAAACAGCAACAACCCACAACCCAACATTGAAAACAGCAACAACCCACAACCCAACATTGAAAACAGCAACAACCCAACATTGAAAACAGCAACAACCCAACATTGAAAACAGCAACAACCCACCATTGAAACCAGCAACAACCCACAACCCAACATTGAAACCAGCAACAACCCCCAACGCAACATTGAAAACAACAACAACCCACAACTCACCATTGAAAACAGCAACAACCCACAACCCAACATTGAAAACATGTTACTGCAATACATCACAGACATGTTACTGCAATACATCACAGACATGTTACTGCAATACATCATAGACGTGTTACTGCAATACATGATAGACATGTAACTGCAATACGTCATAGACATGTTACTACAATACGTCATAATGTTACTGCTATACATCATTGACATGTTACTACAATACATCATAGACGTGTTACTGCAATACATGATAGACATGTAACTGCAATACGTCATAGACATGTTACTACAATACGTCATAATGTTACTGCAATACATCATTGACATGTTACTACAATACATCATAGACGTGTTACTGCAATACATGATAGACATGTAACTGCAATACGTCATAGACATGTTACTGCAATACGTCATAATGTTACTGCAATACGTCATAGACATGTTACTGCAATACGTCATAGACATGCTATTGCAAAGCATCTGCAGTTATTGATTATGAAGCAGAAACAATGAAGCATGTGTTTGCCAATTTTGTATTTATAAAAAAGAGCAAGCAAGATGGAAATACAACTTTTTTTTCGCAGATACCATTTGCAGTCAATTACCAAGTGACTGGGCAAGTTGTGTTCAGTTCAGCATCAACTGATGGCTGCTGTGTTGCCTTGTGGCAGACAAGTCTTTTTAAGGAGATATTAAAAAATACAACTTCTGATTCTGATTCACTTACCCCCCCCCCCTCCCCCCACACACACACGCACACACACACACATAAACACACACGCACGCACGCACGCACGCACGCACACACACGCACACATATACATTATATTTTTTTTCTCGCTTTTTTTTCTTTAGATAGATGGCTTGATGAAAAAAAGCAAATGCACTGCTTATTCAATGTACCATCTGAAAATAAAAGTTTGACTTTGACTTTGACTTTGACTTTGACACACTCACGCACGCGCACACACACACGCACACACCACGCACACACACACACACACACACACACACACACACACACACACACACACACACACACACACACACACACATGTTTGATTTGTATAGTTTACCATAGATTAGGTTTTTTATTCTATGTCTGCATATACATTATCTTTTTTTTCTCGCTTTTTTTTTCTTTCTTTAGATAGATGGCTTGATGAAAAAAAGCAAATGCACTGCTTATTCAATGTATCATCTGAAAATAAAAGTTTGACTTGACTTGACTTGACTTGACCAGAGCTTTAAATTTCAAGGACAATTTGTCCTTTTCAAGGCAGAACAATCAAGGAAAAGGCCTCCCCTCCACCCCCCACCCCCCTCCTCCTTGTCCATGACATGACGGCTCACAGTGGTCAGTCAGTCCGTCAGTCCGTCAGTCCGTCAGTCAGTCAGTCCGTCCGTCCGTCCGTCAGTCAGTCCGTCCGTCCGTCAGTCAGTCCGTCAGTCAGTCCTCAGTCAGTCAGCCCTGCTCTGCTGTGCCGACTGTCAGTGTGCTGATACAGCACTAAGAAAGCCACGCCCCCCTCCTATCACTCATTATCTCACTCTTCACCGGCACAACCAACCCGCTTCGCCATTTTGAAAGCGGCAGGGTTCGAGCATGCGCGGGTGTATTGTTCCGGTGGCGATGAAGCCAGGGGCGGTAATTGGGGGTGGCAGGTTGCGCAAAGAGCCATTTGATGGCTCGGTGCGCTGGACTGTGGCGACGATTTATGAGCGGCACTTTTCTATGGGCGTCTGGGGAAGAATGGAGCGGTACAGCAGGCCAGGCCAGGCCTTCTGCTGCAGGGCTTGGCGGTGTAGGAGACAGAGGGGGGTGGGGGGGTGGGGGGGGGGGGGAAGGGAATGGGAAGGGGTGGGGGGGGGGTGGGGGTTGGTGTGTTTGTTTGTGTTGTGCGTGGGGAGGGGGGGTGGGGGCGGGGGCGGGGGTGCAGGGATTGCTATCAGATAGCTAACTGGTCAGTCTGACAAATTTATCCAGCCCCGAATTGCCCTGATCAGTTGTGTCCCTTGTTTCCCCCCCTGCCAGAGACTGATGGCACGGCTTGGGATGATAGTGTGTGAATCAGGTGTGAGAGTGTGAGTGTGTGTGTGAATCAGCTGTGAGTGTGTGTGTGTGTGTGAATCAGGTGTGAGTGTGTGTGTGTGTGTGTTTGTGTGTGTGAGTGTGTGCGTGTGTGTGTTTGTGTGTGTGTGAATGTGTGTGTGTGTTTGTGTGTGTGAGTGTGTGTGTGTGAGTGTGTGTGTGAGTGTGTGTGTGTGTGTGTGTGTGGAGTGTGTGTTGTGTGTATGCGTGTGTGTGTGTGTGATTCAGATTCAGATTCACATTCATAATATTTTATTGCCATTTAAGTCAAGTAGATTTATTTGACACAACAACAAAACAAGCAAACATCAGTTAAAATCATCTCTTTGGCTATGCGTGTGTGTGTGTTTGTGAGTGTGCGTGTGTGTGTGTATGCGTGTGTGTGTATGCGTGTGTGTGTATGTGTATGCGTATGTGTGAGTGTGTGTGTATGCTTGCGCGCGCGCGTGTGTTTGTGTGTGTGTGATATCTTCAGTTTAACGTTCATTCCCATTTAAAGATTTTAGACCCCAAAGTTCTTAGAATAAGCGTGACCAAAGAGCTCCCATAACCTAGGCTTGAAAGTCCACAGTAACAGGAACATTGATACAACAACGGAAACTAATGGCAGCAAGATGTGTGGAATAAAAACAACTGTGACGTTCTAGAAAACTGAATGAGGTCCTTCTTTGTCCCGCTGAAAGATGGCCAACACTAGCCATGGTTCAGACCATACCTGATCCAGTGAGAAACGAGACACAGCAGGTGAGAATGGTTTTGTTTTTTTATAGTTATCCACACTGACAGAGAATAATAATAATAATGATAATAATAATAATAATAATAATAATAATAATAATAATAATAATAATAATAATAATGATGATGATAATAATAATAATAAAAATGATGATTATGATAATAAATGGAATTTATATAGCGCTGTGTCTTGCACAGACAAATCAAAGCGCTTGCATTCAACTCATTCTTACAGTCATGAAATCAATAGCAAGTAATAGTTCTAACAAGTCCAAATGCACACACACACACACACACACACACACACACACACACACACACACACACACACACACACACAGAGGTTATACACTTTGGCAGGGTGATGGGATTTTGGCTGTTGAAAAGCAGGGACAGCTATGATATGAAACAGGAGAGGAACATGTATGGTTTGAAACAAATATGTCTTGAGGCCGGATTTATAGATGTCACAAGAAGGCCTTTGGCGAAGAGAGATACGGAGGCCATTCCAAATCGATGGACAATGACAATGACAATATTTTATGGTGATAAGCTTTTAAAGCCCATTCACAAGGGGGCAGTGGGAAGGGGAATGGGCACAAACCACACATTGTCACTAAGAAACATGCAGGATGATGACCACTACAGCCCTAATGATCTGCATGGCAAGGGTTCCACGTCATGGTTGATAGAATTATGTTCAGAGTCAGATAAATTATTGCGTAACACTTTCCCCCATTACAAATAGGGAAAACATAGGAGCCACAATAACATAAACCGCAGTTTCTTTGGTCGTTTGTTGCTGTTTTATATATAAAAAAAATTATACAGTGGTAACTGATTGAATCCATGACAAGGTTTCCACGTCACTCTGTGCTCACTCACTTTGGCCCACTGGCTCAAATCAAGTCCGATTCCTGTGCAGTTATCTCCTGGTCAATCTGACCTCACTCTCACATTCACTCTTACAGTCATTTCTCTCACATTCACTCTTACAGTCATTTCTCTCACGTTCACTCTTACAGTCATTTCTCTCACATTCACTCTTACAGTCATTTCTCTCACATTCACTCTTACAGTCATTTCTCTCACATTCACTCTTACAGTCATTTCTCTCACATTCACTCTTACACTCTTACAGTCATTTCTCTCACATTCACTCTTACAGTCATTTCTCTCACGTTCACTCTTACAGTCATTTCTCTCACATTCACTCTTACAGTCATTTCTCTCACATTCACTCTTACAGTCATTTCTCTCACATTCACTCTTACAGTCATTTCTCTCCTCGTACAAAGTCACTCCCCTGTTTGTGTACTCTCTTTACAAAACTGTCACCTTGGAAACAAATAGTGCACATCATCATCATCATGCATTTTACTTAACCAAAGAAAAACTGTGTTTGAATATGTTCTTTGTCCTTCATTACTCAGTTATCGCCAACATATTCAACAGAACTACAAGCAAACTTCATATCCTCTCACACACATGCACACACATCACACAACACAACACACAACACAACACACATACACGCGCGCACGTCAACAAACTGTGATACGTGGGGGCATGAAACACATATTATTACAAAAGGAACAGCCTACGTTTTTCATGGCACAGATAGTCCACACCAGCCTCTCTCACTGCCTCACCAACACTTTGTCCTGGCCAGTTTCTAGCC
>CM054166.1:40211196-40228643 GCA_028751875.1 Rapana venosa
TTTGGCGAAGTGAAATAGGGAGTTCATTCCAAGTGGATGGACCAGAAACAGAGAAAGAGCGACGGCCAACAGTGGTTTGTTTGAATCTGGGTGTTCGAAAGCACAAGGTATCTGCAGCTGAGCAAAGGGAACGGGATGGAGTGTACAGGTGAAGACAGTTACAGAGATAAGAATGTGCGGATTTATGAAGACATTTGAAACAGAGGGTATTGGTCTTATAGTTCAGTCTCTGTGAGACAGGCAGCCAGTGAAGAGATCGCAGAAGAGGAGTGATGTGTTCAGATTTTTTCTTTCTTAAGACCAGTCGAGCTGCAGAGTTCTGTATGCGTTGAAGAGAGTGGATGTATGATGCTGGAAGGCCAACCAAAAGAGAATTACAGTAGTCTAAACGTGAAAGAATGAGAGATGTGACAAGCTTGGAAGTTGCGTCGGTGGACAGATACAAGTGCAATATTACTGACAAACCTACACAAGTGCAATATTACTGACAAACCTACACAAGTGCAATATCATTGACAAACCTACACAATATTACTGACAAACCTACACAAGTGCAATATCATTGACAAACCTACACAATATTACTTACAAACCTACACAAGTGCAATATTACTGACAAACCTATACAATATTACTGACAAACCTACACAAGCGCAATAGTACTGACAAACCTACACAATATTACTGACAAACCTACACAAGTGCAATATCACTGACACACCTACACAAGTGCAATATTACTGACAAACCTACACAAGTGCAACATCACTGACAAACCTACACAAGTGCAATATTACTGACAAACCTACACAAGTGCAATATTATTGACAATCCTACATACAGACATGAATAAACAGTGAACTAGACACAAACCATTTCACAAAAATGATGGAAATCCGTAATTAAAGATCAAGGCAAGAAAACGTGGCTTCACCACAAACATGTAAACAGAGATTGGCAAGTAACAAACACACGACTATAGGGAAATGCCTCCAAATAATCATCATCTCTTTAAGATCTCCTGCTGTATTCAAAACAAAACAGAGAGAGAGAGAGAGAGAGAGAGAGAGAGAGAGAGAGAGAGAGAGAGAGAGAGAGAGAGAGAGAGAGAGAGAGAGGAGAGAGAGAGAGAGAGAGAGAGAGAGAGAGAGAAGAGAGAGAGAGAGAGAGAGAGAGAAAGTTTGAAGGTGTTGCAGCTTCCGTGTATATTTTTCATTTATATTTCATTTATACCACTTTAAGTCACGAGATTTCTCTGCGTGAAATTCGGGCTGCTCTCCCCGGGGAGAGCACGTCGCCACAAGTGCAGCGCCACCCCTTTTTTTGGTTTTTTTTGGTCTGCAACTGTATTTCTTTCCCTATCAGAGTGGCTTTTTCTAAGAATTTTGCCAGGGACAACTCTCTTGTTGCCGTGGGTTCTTTTACGTGCGCTGCATAATTTTCTGAACACACGGGACCTCGGTTTATCGTCTCATCCGAAAGACTAGCGCCCAGACCACCACTCATGGTCTAATGGATGGGGGAAAAGTTTCGGGCCCAGACGGGATACGAACCACCGCACACTTCCGACCCGGACTTTTCGCTTTCTAGGCAGGCGCGTTACCTCTAGACCACCGATCCACATATATACACTCATTGCAGCAGCTTTGGCGGAGGTGTGTGCGTGCGTGCGTGCGTACGTGCGCGCGCGCGTGCGTGTGTGTGTCTGTGTGTGTGTGTGTGTAGGCGAGCACGCAAATGCACGTATGTCTGTCAGTGATATCCATCCCCCCCCCCACCTGGTGTGCGTGGTGTCAATGTGACAATCACGCAGACGTGAGGTGTGGCAGTCACGCTCATGTCGGCCTGTTTGCTGACCAGAATTGGCGTGACATGAAACACAGTAGCGTGACGGACAGATGCCGTGTGTGTGTGTGTGTGTGTTGTGTGTGTGTGTGTGTCTTGTGTGTGTGTGTGTGTCTGTGTGTCTGTGTGTGGTGTGTGTGTGTGTGTGTCTGTGTGTGTTGTGTGTGTGTCTGTGTGTTTGTCTGTGTGTGTCTGTGTGTGTGTGTGTGTCTGTGTCTGTGTGTGTGTGTGTGTGTGTGAGTGAGAGAGAGAGATCAAGAACGGCGTGGTCTTGATCAAGAAATCTTTTGATATCAGGATTTTCTGTCTTTCACTGTGTCTACCTTCTTTATTTTCAGTCTACACGTGCGCGCGCGCGCACACACGCGCGTGTGTCTGTGTGTTTGTCTGTGTGTCTGTGTGTTTGTCTGTGTGTCTGTGTGTTTGTCTGTGTGTCTGTGTGTTTGTCTGTGTGTTTGTGTGTCTGTGTGTTTGTCTGTGTGTCTGTGTCAAGTCAAGTCAAGTCAAAGTCAAAAACACTTTAATCATCCCATGAAGGGCAATTACAATACTGACAGGCAGATTTATACTCATCAAATATATAAAAAGACACAAAAGCTATTTTTCATATTGGTTTTCAAATAAAATGTCACGAAACACACCCCAACACAACACCCCCCGCGCGAAAGCGCACCCCACACGAAAAACGCCCGCCCCGCACACACATAAATTTGGGCGAACAAACCCTTTAAACCCATTGACTAAAAGGGACACAAAAACTTTTTTTTTACGCACGCATTTTACGCAGAAAGTACACCGCAGGGTAGTGTGTGTCAAACAGGGCCACGCCACCCCAAACCAACCCAAATTAAAACCCAATATATGAATTAAAATTTTTTAAGCCCTTTGGGATTTAAAAACACAGCTTATTTCACCACCCCCCGCACCCACCCCCCAAAACCACACACACAAAATTATTATTGATAAATCTTTAAAATTGAAAATTTCAGGCAGAAAATTCAGAAAATGAAAAACTGGTAGTAAACATAAAGGTGAATTCATTTTTTTCGAATTTTTGGGCACAAAGAATTTTTTTTCTGTTATTTTTGGGTTTGATGGGACACGGGAAAAGGGGGGTTCCAGGCACATTTAAAATTCTGGAAAAAAAAGAAAGGGGAAAAGGATCACCCAAAAGGGCTTTTGGTTTTTTGGTTAAGCTGCTAATTGCAAAAAACGAAAGGAGATCTCTTTGTTTTTTTTTCCAATTTTTTTTAGCAGATTCTTACAATTCTCTGGGGGCCATTCTTTTTTTTAACATAAGGTTTATTTTTAAACCAAAAATGAAAGCAAAATTTTAGAACACTCTTTGTAAGACTTTTTAAAAAAAGGGAAAAGGGATCTTTTTGTCTAAAAAAAATGGTTCAGTTTCCTCGGGAAAAACAGACGTTGTTGCCCCTTTTTTTGACAATAGCGTCGTTTAAAAAACGTCCATTTTTAATTTTGTGGTAAAAAAAACAGTTCCAGTTTACTTTAGTTAAAAACGTTTTAAACCCTCTTGTTTATGGATAAAAATATTCTTAGGAGATCCCCTAAATCTTCTAAGTCGAAAAGGCAGGTTTTTATTTTTTAAAAAACATTTAGTCCAGTTTGGGCCCCGGCCACCGGGTGAACAAAACTCGGTGGGGGCCCGGGGCCCTGGTCAAAGGGGTGATCCGGTTTAAGAGGGATAACAAAAGCACTATCGTTTTGGGAAACTTTACCAAAAAGGGAATTTTCCCTTATTTGTTTTCTGAAATTCATCTGGGGTTTAGAAGGGTACAGAAGTGGGTGAGAGGACGAAAAACTGGGGGAAAAAACCAGTGCAGGTAAATTTTATGAAGAAGTATTTTTTTGGGCCAAAAACCCCTTTTGGGGTTTGGTTGGTTAAAAATTCAATCGCCAACAAAACAATTTGATTGTTTACGTAAAATTTTTGAAATTATTTTTTTAAACCGGGAATGTAAAGGTGCATTGTATTAAAAAGCTAAACCCTAAAGTCAGCGAACAATTTTCTGGCATGAGAGTCGGGTGTTTCCAAGTGGCTATACAATTTGTTCAAATGAATATTTTGGATCTTCGCCCACCCCTTGAGACCTGTATCCCAAATTGCAGTGGGTAAAGGTCTTTCTCTGTAGCAGAAAGAAAAAATTTTTAAATTTTTTTTTTCAAAAGGGGGGCCCTTTTTTTGGGGGGGGGTTTTTTTTTTTTTTTAAATTTTTTAAAAAAAATTTTTTTCCCCCCCCAAAAAAAGGGGGGGGGGGAAACCAGGAACCCTTCCCCTTTTTTTTTTTTTTGGGGTTTTTTTTTTTTTTTTTTTAAATTTTTTTAAAAAAAATTTTTTTTTTTTTTTTTTTTTTTAATTAAAAAATTTTTTAAAAAAAAAAATTTGGGTTTTGGTTTGGGGTTTTGTTAAAAAGGGGAAAACCCCCCCCCCCAAAAAAAAAAAATTTTTTTTTCCCCCAAAGGGGGGCCCCCCCCCTTCCCCTTTTTTTTTTTTCCTTTTAAAAAATTTTTTTTTTTTTTTTTTTGGGAAAAAACCCCCCTTTTTTTTAAAAAAACCCCCCCCCCAAGGCTTTTAAAGGGGGGGGGTTTTTTTTGGGGCCCCCCCCCCAAAAAAAAAACCCCAAAAAATTTTTTAAAATTTGGGTTAAAAATTTCCGGGAAAAAAAAATTTTTTTTTTTTTTTGGGGCCCTTTTTTTTTGGGAATTTTTTTAAAAAAGGGGGGGGGTTTAAAAAATTTTTTTTTTTTTTTCCCCCCGGGGGGGGGAAAAAATTTTTTTTTGGGTTTTTTTTTTTAAAATCCTTTTCCCGGGGGGTTTTTTTTTGGGTTTTTTTTGGAAAAAAAAAAAAAAAAAAAAAAGGGGGGGGGGAAAAAATTTTTAAAAAAAAAGGGGAAAACCCCCCTTTTTTTTTAAAAATAAAATTTTTTTTGGGGGGGGGTTTGGGGGGTTAAAGGCCGGGGAAAAAGGGATTTTGGGGTTTTTTTTTTTGGGGGAAAAATTTTTTTTTTTTTTTCCCCCCTTTTTTTTTTTTTTTTTTTTTTTTTTTTTTTTTTATTTTTAAAAAAAAGTTTTGGGCCCGGGTTTTTTGGGGGGTTTTTTTTTTTCCCCCGGGGTTTTAAAAAAACCGGGGGTTTTTTTTTTTTTTTTTTGGGGGGGTTTTTTTTAAAAAAACCGGGGAAATTTTTGGGGGTTTTCCCCCGGGGGGGGGTTTTTTTTTTTTTTTTTTGTTTCTTTTTGGGTTTTTTTTTTGTTTCTTTAAATTTTTTTTTTTTTTCCCGGGGGGCCCTTTTTTTTTTTTTGGGGGGGGGGGGGGGGGGGGGGGGGGGGGGGATTTGGGGGGGGAAAAAGGGGGGGGTTTTTTTAAATTTTTTTTTGGTTTTGGGGGGGGTTTGGGGGGGGGGCCTTTTTAAAAATTTTTTTTTTTTGGGGGGATTGGGGGGGGGGGAAAAGGGGGGAAAAGGGGGGGAAAGGGGGGGGGAAAAAAAAAGGGGAAAAAAAGGGGGGGGGGGGGGGGGGGGGGGGGGGGGGGGGGGGGTGGGGCCCCAGGGCCCCCGGGCCCCCCCCCCCGGGGATTTCCCCCCCCCCCCCAGGGCCCTGGGGCCAAAAGGGGGGGTTTAAAAAAAAGGGGCCGGGGAAAAACCCCCCTTGGGCCCCCCCCTTTTCCCCCTTTTCCCCCTTTTTTTGGGGGGGTTTTTTGGGGGGGGGGGAAAAGGGGGGGTTTTAAAAAAATTTTGGGAAAAAAAAAGGGAACCAAAAAACCCCCCAAAAAAAATTTCCCCAAAAAAAAAAAAAGCCCCCAAAAAAAAAAAAAAAAAGGGGGCCAAAAAAAAAAAAAAAAAAAAGGGGGAAAACCCCCCGGGCCGGGGTTCCCCGGGGGAAAAAATTTAAAAAAAATTTTTGGGGAAAAAAAAAGGGGGTTTTTTTAAAAAATTTTTTCCCCCGGGGAAAAAAAAGTTTTTGGGGGGGCCCCCCGGGGAAAATTTTAAAAAAAAAAAAAAGGGGGGGGGGTTTTTTTTTAAAAAAGGGGCCCGGGGGTTTTGGGGCCAAAAATTTTTCCCCCTTTGGGGCCCCAAAACCCCAAAAAAAAAAAACCCCAAAAAACCCCCCAAAAAGTGGTGGTTGGGCGTTGTCTTTGGATGGACGTAAACCGAGGCCCCGTTTTTACAGAAAATTATGACGCAAAAAAAGCCCCAGGGGAAACGGGTTGTCCCTGGCTTTTAGAAAAAGCCCCTGATGGGGAAAGAAATACATTGCAGACCAAAAAAAAAAAAAAAAAAAAGGGGGGCGTCCCTTTGTGGGACGTGCCCCCCCGGGGAGAGAGCCCGAATTTCAGCAGAAAAAACCGTGATTTAAAGTGGTATAATAAATAATAAAAAAAAAGTCCTCGGTGGCAATGAGCCCGTGAAAATGATGAAAAGATGGACCAAAAAAACCCGCCACCTTTGGGAAAAGAGTAGTGACGTGTCGGTAAAAAAGGATAACAAAAATTAAAATTAAAAAAAGGACGCGCACTGTAGAAACGTCCGCCGAAGGGGGGCATGCGGCTTCCTCCTGGTGGCGAAAGACCTGAAAAATGTCGCTTGGTGAACCCCAAAATCTACCTGGCGAACTCCCCATACTAAAACCCCAAAGCACACTACAACCCTACATACACCACAACAAACACACAACACCCCCAAATAACCACACACCCCAACACCACAACCACACCCCCAACCAACTCAACCCCCACACTCCCACATCCCCCTACCCCAACATCCCCCCAAAACCCCCCCAATCCACACTCACCCACCCCCCCCCCACCCCATACATAACCCCAACATTTCCCAAAACCCACCACCCATCAAAAAAACCACCACCTAATCACCACCAATACTACCAAATCCACAAACCATTCTTCTTGTCCAACGAGATCAATGATGACCTCTATTCATCTGGGATTGGGAGGGGCCCATTTTTGTGGGTGCGAAGATGACTATTTGGCCAATCCGTGCTTGAAAATTCTTGAGCAGTATGGACAGGGTATAGTGGCTGCTTTTGGGGGTTGGAGGCTCTATCTTTCCTGTCTTGCCTGCTTGCTCAGCTGTCGAAATTTCTGTTTGCTTCGTGGGCCTTGGGCCACTGGTACAGCTGCTCGCCACTGTGGCCTCTCCATTGCTGCCTGCCCCCATGAGTTTATCTCAGGGGTGAAGGCTTTCAGTGAGGCTTTCAAGTGTCCTTGAAGCTTTTCTTCTGGCCTCCGGGGAGCGCTTTCCATGCTGAAGTTCCCCCAAACAGAAGTTTTTTGGGGGAAGCCGATGGTTTCTGGCATGCGAACTACATGGCCTGCCAGCGAAGTGGGTCTGCATCAGGATGGTGTGGATTGCTGGGGAAGGTTTGCTCTAGTGAGCACCTCGGTGTCTGGGATCTTGTCCTGCCACTTGATGCCAACAGTTTTCTCAACAGGTGGTGTGGAAGGGGTTTTCGCTTTTTAGCATGGCGTTGGTAGACTGTCCATGATTCTGAGCCTTTAGAGCAAGGTGGTGATCACTACGCTTTGTAGACCTTGATCTTGGTTTCTTTTGAGATGCCTCTCTGTCCCACACATTCTTTCGGAGTCTCCCAAAAGGGGCAGCGCTTGTTTGGCGAGTTGGTTTGTTGACCTCATCATCAATGGCTACTGTGCGGGAGAGGGGTACTGCCAGATAAGAAATTTGTCCACTGCTTTGAGTCTATCCATTTAGGGGATGTTGTTAACGTAGGGCTTCCTGGGTGGGGTTGGTGCTTTTACCTCAGTCTTCTTGGTACTGATTGTCAACCCAAATTTGGTCGAAAGCTCAGACAACTGTCACATGTCTTGCATGTCGGCTTCAGAAGGCAGCATTGGGGGGCGCAATTCATCAGCAAACAGGAAGTCGTTGTGATATCTGTTGAGGGCTTGGTTTTTGCTTGAAGCCCCCTGAGATTGAAGAGTGATCCATCATACCTGTACCTGATGCTGACACCAACATCCAAACTCTGAAACATCTGGACAGCATTGCCGAAAACATGAGGCTGAACAGGGTGGGAGCAAGAACAAGCCCTGCTTCACTCCGTTGGTGATGGGGAAAGGGGTTTAGATTTCCTCTCCGTTGTCTTGTACTCTGGCCAGCCAAACCCTCATGAAACTGGTACGATGGCGATGAATTTTCTTTGGGGAGCCGTACTTCGCATGATTCTCCATAGGACCCTCTCTGCTAACAGTATCGAAGGCCTTGGCCCGATCCCAAAGGTGGAGTAGAGGTCAGTGTTTTGTTCCTGACACTTCTCTTTGGGGCTGCCTGGCGCAACACCATGGGCGATAGTCCCGCGATCTTTTCCGAAGCCACACTGACTTTTGGAGAAAGTCTTGCTCAAGGTGGCTATGAGCCGGTTCAGCAGCTTGGCCAGGGCCTTGCCTGCGAGGACAGCAGGGATATTCTTGGTGGTTGTCACAGGCCTGGCGGTTTCCTTCAACACAGCAACCCCCACACAAAACACACCCCACAAACACATACATACACACATACATACATACCCCACATGACAACACATACACACGCGCGCGCGCACGCCACATGTAGGCAGGCCTAGACAGAAATGGTGGTTGTGGTGGGGGTCAGTGTAGCAGGGGGGCCGGGCAAGGGAGGGTGCAGGGGGGGAGGGTGCAGGGGGTATCGGGGGGGGGAGGGTGCGGGGTGGTGGGGGAGGGTGCAGGGTGGGGTGGGGGGGGAGGGTTTTCAGGGCAAAGGGTGAGGGCAGGGGTCGGGGGGCCGGGGGGGTGCGGGAAGGGGAGGGGCAGGAGAGTGTGGGAGATTGCCGGGAAAGCTGGAGTAGGATCTCACCACACAATGCTCTTGGAAAGGTCACAGTGTGCGATCTGCACGCGCGCGCACACAAAACCACATACACACACACACACACACACATATATATTATATATATCTCTCTCTCTCTCTCTTTTTCTCAGTTTTCCCCTCACCATCTCCCTCACTTTCTCTCAGTGTTCCCTCACCATCTCCCTCACTTTCTCTCAGTGTTCCCTCACCATCTCCCTCACTTTCTCTCAGTGTTCCCTCACCACCTCCCTCACTTTCTCTCAGTGTTCCCTCACCATCTCCCTCACGTTCTCTCAGTGTTCCCTCACCACCTCCCTCACTTTCTCTCAGTGTTCCCTCACCATCTCCCTCACTTTCTCTCAGTGTTCCCTCACCATCTCCCACACTTTCTCTCAGTGTTCCCTCACCATCTCCCTCACTTTCTCTCAGTGTTCCCTCACCATCTCCCTCACTTTCTCTCAGTGTTCCCTCACCATCTCCCTCACTTTCTCTCGTGTTCCCTCACCATCTCCCTCGCTTTCTCTCAGTGTTCCTCACCATCTCCCTCACTTTCTCTCGTGTTCCCTCACCATCTCCCTCACTTTCTCTCAGTGTTCCCTCACCACCTCCCTCACTTTCTCTCAGTGTTCCCTCACCATCTCCTCACTTTCTCTCAGTGTTCCCTCACCATCTCCCTCACTTTCTCTCAGTGTTCCCTCACCATCTCCCTCACTTTCTCTCAGTGTTCCCTCACCATCTCCCTCACTTTCTCTCAGTGTTCCCTCACCATCCCCCTTACTTTCTCTCAGTGTTCCTCACCATCTCCCTCACTTTCTCTCAGTGTTCCCTCACCATCTCCCTCACTTTCTCTCAGTGTTCCCTCACATCTCCCTCACTTTCTCTCAGTGTTCCCTCACCATCTCCCTCACTAGCCCTGTTGATGGCTCTCTCTCTGTGCCCCCTCCTCTCTTGGAAACACCCCCCCCCCCCCCCCGTCCTCCTCCTCGCCTACTTATAAAGCTTTTAAATCCGGCCTCAAGACACATTTATTTCAAACCTAAGATTCTCCCCTCTTGTTTCATCTCAGTTCTGTCCCTGCCCTCAACAACCAACACCCCTCCATTACCCTGCGGAGTATACAACCTCTGTGTGTGTGTGTGTGGGTGTGTGTGTGTGTGTGTGTGTGTGTGTGTGTGTGTGGTGTGTGTGTGTGTGTGTGTGTGTGTGTGTGTGTGTGTGTGTGTGTTTACATTTGAACTTGTAAAAACTATTAATTGTGCGCGTGTGTGTGTGTTTACATTTGAACTAAAAATCTGTTAAAGACAAGGATGAATGAAAGCGCTTTGATTTGTTTTTGCAAGACATAGCGTTGTATAAACTCCATGTATTGTTATTTTTTTAATTTATTTTATTATTATTATTTCTCTCTCTCTCCTCTCTTCTCTCTCTCTCTCTCTCTCTCTCTCTCCTCTCTCTCTCTCTCTCTCTCTCTCGGGGCGTGAATGATCTTGCAATCGTGTAGGTCGCAGATAAACATCCCAGCAAGATAATTGTCGATTGCCATGACGTGACAGTACTTCTCTTGAAGTTTGGCTAGCAGGTAGATAAGGTGCCATGCCTTCTGGACCTTTGGTGTTTCGAGCCAGGTGTGGATGCTTCGAGCCTGTATACCCCAAATTTCCCCCATTCCCTCGTTTTTTGTTTTTTTTTTTTTGGTTTTTTATTTTCTTTTTTTCCCCCCCATTTTTTTTGTTTTTTAAATTTCCTTTTCCTTTTTTCCCCTTTTCCCTACCTTAGGGCCCCAAAACCCTATTTTTCTTTTTTTTAAAAAACCCCCTTTTTTTATTTTTCCCTAATTTTATTTTCTTCTTTTTCCCCCCCCCCTTTTTCCCTCCCCCTCCCTTCCCCCCCTTTCTCTCGGTTACCCAAATCCCCCCCTTTCTTGTTTTCCCATTCCCTCCTGCCTTTACTTTTTCCTTTTTTTCCCCCCCCTTTTGGGGAAACCCCCCCCCCCCCCCCGGGGGCCCTTATAAACTTTTCCCCCTAAAAAAAATTTTTTAAAACCAAAACCCCCCCCCTTTTTTTATTAGCGCCCCGCCCTCACCCCCCCCCCAACGGGGGCCCCGGGGTTTTGGGGTGTTTGGGGGGGTTTTGGGTGTTGGGGGTGTTTTGTGTGGGTTTGTGGGGGGTTTTTGGGGCAGAACTTGAAAAAATTTTTTTTTGGGGGGGGGGTACAAAAAAATTTTTAAAAGACGGGGGAAAAAAACGCTTTTTTTTTTAAAAAAGGGGGGGTTTTAAACTATGGTTTATTTTTTTTTTTTAAATTTTTTAAATTAAAATTTTTTTTTTTTTTCCCCCCCCCCTTTTTTTTCCCCCCCTTTTTTTTTCCTCCGGAAGCCCAAATTTTGGGGGGCCAAAAAACCCCAAACAAAAAATTTTGTGAGCCATCAGGCAACCCTTGTTTTTGGGCAAGAAAAAGGGGCCACTTGGGATTTGGGGTTTGACCTGGAGCCGGGGATCCGGCTTTAGTTAAAAAAAATTTTTGGACCGTTCCGTTTTTTTTGGGGAAAAGGCCAAACCCCATACTTAGAATTGGGGGGGGGGGTTTCCCAGCTCTCCCCCCAAGGGGGGGGCGGAACCCATTGGGAGGAAGCGAAACCCCTTTTTAAAACCAGTTCTTGGGGAACCACTACCAGGGGACGGGAGCCTCAAAAGGGGTTTCCAGGGTTTTTTGGGAGAAAAAAGTTAAAAAAGATTATTTAAAAGAAAAATTTTGAAAAGGAAAAAAAGGGGAAAAATTGGGGTTTTAAAAATTTTTGGGAAAGGGGGGGGGGGTAAGGGGGGGGTGATGTTTGAGAACAAAAAAACCAAAAACAAAAGCCAAATATTAAAAAAGATGATCCCAAAAAAAAAAGAAATGATTAAAATTTTAAAAAATTTTCCACAAAAAAAAAACCCTAAAAAACAATTAAATTAAGAAAACTTTTTTTAAACAAAAAAAAGAAAAAGGTTTAAATCCACAATGGAAATATCCCTTTATAAGCTTTTTCAATAAAAAATTAAAAATTTAAAATAAAGAAAGTTAAAAAGAACGGGTTTTAGGGAAAGATTCTATGCTAAAAATAAAAAAAATGCCCCTTAAAAAAAAAAAACAAAAAAATTAGGGAATTTTTAAAAAACCCAAAACCCGAAAAATAAATTACAAAAAAAAAAATGGGAAAATTTTACATTCCCCAAAATTTTAAAAAATTTTTAAAAAAATTTTAACCCAAAATTACCTAAATAATTCACCCAAATTTACAAATTTTTTTTTTTTGGTTTACATTTTAAAAAAATGAAGAAGTAAACTTTTTTAATAAAAATTTGATTTTAAATATAAATTGGGATTTAAAAAATTAATTTAAAAAAAAAAACATTTTCTTTTTTTTCGGGGAATTTAAGGGTAAAAAAAAAATTTTTTTTTTTCCCAAATTTGTTTTTAATTTTTTTTTTTTTTTTTTTTTTTTTTAAAATTTTTAAAAATTTTTTTTTCCGAATTTTTTTTTTAATTTTTTTTTAAACCCTTTAAAAATTTACTAAAAAAGGCTTCGGGGTTTGTTTTTTGAAAAAAAGGGGGTTTAGTTTTTAAAAAAAAAGGGTACTTTTTTTTTTTGATTCTTATTTTAAAAATATTGGGTTTTGAAAGGGGCTTTTTTTTGTGTTTTCTTAAAGAACCTTTTTTTTAATAAAGGGGAACATTACAAGAATTTTTTTATTTATATAAGATTTATGATTGTTGGAATTTAAATTTTTAGAAGTTATGGAAAAACCCCGGGAAATTTGTTTTAGCACGAAATATATGACCCTTTTAAATTTCTTTTTAAAAAATTTATAAAAAACTTTTTAGATTGTGTCCTTTTAAGATTTAAGGTTTTTTGGGAAAGGGGTTTTAAAAACCCCTTTAATCTGATTTTTAAATTTTTTTTTAATTTCGAGTTGTTTTTTTGGGGGAATTTTTTTTTAAAAATTTTTTACTTCCCCCTTGGGAATTGTTTTTTTAAAAATTAATTTTAATCCTTTATTATTAAAACTTTAAGAAAATTTGGGGAATAATAGCATCACCTTTAAAGAAAATGTTAAAAAGCAAAAAAATTTTAATCCAATTTTGATTATTTCAAATTTAAAAATTGTTTAAAAAATTTAAAAAGGGTTCCAGTTAACAAAAAGGTTTTTTAAAAATTTTTAAAAAATCTTTTTTAAATGTGTTTTAACAAAGAAGAAAAGAAGAATTTGAAAAAAAAATACGACGAAATTTTGGGGAAATTTAAAAAAAAATTTTTTGGGGAATTTAATTTTTTTGGGAAAAAAAAAGAAAATTTTAATTTTTTTTTAAAAATTGAAAACTTTTAAACAGAAATTTTTTGGGATCTTTTCAAAAGGGTTTTTTTAAAAGAATTTGCCTAAAAAACTCGTCTTGACATGGGGTTTTGTTTTTAAAAAATTTTGTAGACAAGGAGTAAAACAATGAAAATGAATTGAGGGAACGATTAAAGAACAGTTGTTTAATCTCCCAAAATTTAGAGAGGAAAATGTTCGCAATAAAAAACGAAAACCCAAGGCCTTCTGGCCGAGCATTGTTGGTAAAGGGAAAAACTCAAGAACATTTTTGCGGTTTTTCACAAAGCTCTTTAATGTTTTTTTTGCAACTTATTTCCCGAACATGGCAGAATCGTTGTGTTACCCTTTTAAAAAGGTGATACTAAAATCCTAATAACTTTAGAGGTATTTCCCCTTTGCAATGTCTATAAATTGTTCACACAATTTTTAATGTAAATACAAAATGGGGAAAAAGAAAAGATATACAGGTGATTTTCAAGCGGGTTAAAAAAGGGTACCAAAAATAGATCATATGTTTACATTTTTTTCCCTAGTAAACAAATTTTTCCCTTAACCCTAAATTATATGTGTTTTATTATTTTGAAAAGCCTTTGATTTATAAAAAAGAATTCGTGGGCCTTTTTTAACTAGAATGGATAAAATGGTAAATTAATTCATAATTAAAGTATGTTGAGCGAAATGAGAGTTAGGGGTGGTCCTCCTGCCGATTATTAACTGCACGGAGGGGGAACGGGGATTTGCACCATTTTGTTTTCTCTTTTTAAAAAACAATGGCAATAGAAATTTAAAGATAAAAGAAACACTGCACTACCTTCGTGCATTTGAACGTTTTTTTTTGTTACTTGCGATACATTATTTTATTGTCAAGACTCTATGGTTTTAGGGTTCATTTAATAATTTACAGCATCTTTTCTCCTCGCTCCTTGAAAAATTTAAATTGAAAAAAGCAACAATTTTTCAGGAAAGGCGGGTTTTTTTTATGTAGGGAGGTGGGGGGTTTTTATGGGAATTAATGCCGTTTTAATGCATAAATATTGGGGGATTTTTTTAAAATCCCTTATTTTGTTAGGGGAAGGGTCGGCTAGCAAAAAAAATGCTTTATTTTTTGTAATAAAAGTTCCACACTTAACAACTTCGATAAAACTTTTTTGAAAGGGATTTTACTCCAAAAACAGCCTGTTGCCAGTACGGGTTTCCCGGGTTTTGGGATTTTAATAAAGCTGCAATCGCCTGTGAAACTGTACATTTTTTTTGCTTTTGAAAAAGTTTTTGGGGGTTACGCGACCCTAAAACCTTTAATGGTGAAACCAAAAGATTTCCACTATAAAATTAAAATGCTGTTCAAAGTTACCTATTGGGTCAAAATTTTTGGAAATGGGGAATCAAGTTACTTTTAAAGCGATTAAAAAAATTATTGAGTTAGATGTAAGGGGAAGAAAAATTTTGGGGGGTGTGTACAATTTTTTCATGAATATGGGTTTGGGATGTTGAGATCAAGGGTTTTTGGGGGAAATGAAAAGGGATTTTTTAAAAATTTTTCGTCAACGTTTAGTTTACTGCGATGGCCCGAATGGATGAACATGTTCAAAATAGCACAAGGTTTGTTTTATAATTTTTTTTTACTCACTGAATAAAATTGTATTTGATTTCGATAGGGAAAACATTTAAAATATACAACAAGGGTTTTGGTTGGGATTTCAAGTTTAGCCCCTCATCACTTTTGATATGGATTGTAAATGAATTGATTTATATTCCCTGTAAAAGTGATAAAGAGGGGCATTAGTTCTTTGGGGTGTCCCTTTTTAAGGAGCCAAGATAATTTATTTCACCTTTAAAAATTTTTTGACAGCTTCAGTTAAAATTAAATTTGCTGATGTCCCCTTTCAAGACAAAAATATTTGGAATGTCTCACTTCCCTTTACAAAACCTTTTAAGCTGGAGAATTGCTATCATATTCATTTTTATACTCTATTATAATAAAAAGTATGGAATTTTGTTGATTTTTTTGTTTTTAATGTTTCTGATGATTTGGGGTTTTTTTGTTCACTTCCCCTTAAATTTTGGGTTGGCTTGTTAAACATCCTCCATCCGAATCCCAAATTTTTCTCTTCTTCTCTCTCTCCCCCTTTTCTTCTCTCTCTTTTCTTCTCTCTCTCTCCGGTGTCTTTTCTGTCTACGCTGGCCGGGGAGTGGGCACTTCTCCGCCCTGTTTCCCTATCCTTCTCACTTTTGGGCTTCAATTTTCCCTTTTCATTAAAACTATCGTAAGTTGTGTTGTGTGTGTGTGTGTTGTGTTGGTGTTGGGGGTGTGTTTTTGTGGCGTGTCGTGTGGGTTTTTGTTTTTCTGTCTGGGGCCCTTTTGGGTGGGCTGTTGGACTGTGTTATGGGAAAACGCACCACCAGCATGGTGTGTATTATGACTACGTTGTATGTGTTTGGGGGTGTGTGGTGTCATGCTGCAGATTTTTTTTCACTTTTTGGGACATGCCAAAAAGCATTTCGACAATCCCGGAGTGTGCCACACGCCCAAGACTTCTGTCACAACACACCGCTGGGGCCGACATGGCTGCTTGGCCCGGGGGCAGGGTAAAAAATTTAAAGACTAGTCCACTCACATCACATCAATCACACCACATCCCACCCCCCTCACACACCAAAACACCTCCTCACCCCACCAAAATCCACTGCGTCACCCCCTCACATCACAAACCCCCATACCCCCCCCACACACTGCATCACCCACCTCACACACCCCCCCCCAAAACCCCACATACCCAAGTCACCCCCCCTCACTACACGCAGCCCCCACCTCCCCTCACACCCCACCCCCACCCCAAAAATACCGCAGTCACCCCCCTCCACACACACTGTCACCCCCCTCACATCCACTACTGTCACCCCACCTCCATCCCACCACAGCCCCCCTCACAAACCCCCACAGCCCCCCTCACATCACCGCATCACCCCCCCTCACTCAAATGTCAAAACCCCCCACCTCACATCACACTACAGTCACCCCACCTCACATCACACTACAGTCACCCCACCTCACATCACACTACAGTCACCCCACCTCGCATCCACTACACCAGTCACCCCACCTCACATCACACTACATCACCCCACCTCACATCACACTACAGTCACCCCACCTCACACCACACTACAGTCACCCCTCCCTCCCTCACCCCACCCTCACACAACACTGTGGAAAAGCCATAGTGTGTTTCCAAGTGGACAAACCGACTACATTTCTGATTTCATCTCTGAAGAAAGCATTGACGTACCCTTCCTCACCAAAACTTGGCTTAAACCACATGGCCATGAGCCAAAACTAAAACAGCTGACTCCTCCTGGATATAAAACTATCTATTTTCCCCGACTCTCTCGAGGAGGTGGGATTGCCATCATCTACAAAGACATATTGGAACCAGCTTTTTCTTTCAGTCACAACCTTCCATTCTCACACGACTCTTTTGAAGTTTGCGAAATCAACCTCAAGCTACCTATTACTTTCTGCTGCATTTACCGCCCACCTCCCAGCCGTAAAAACAATCTGACATCTCTTTTTCACCAAGAATTCCAGTCATTTCTCGACCACCATAGCCTCTCTCCCACTAAACTTATAATTCTCGGTGACCTCAACTTCCATTTCGACAACCAATCTTCTCCAGATGTCAAACGTCTTTCTCTTTCTCTGACCAACCACTCTCTCTCCCAACTGGTAAACGAAGCAACGCACAGATCTGGTCATATCTTAGACTGGCTGATTACTAATGCTTCATTTAATCTTGTCACATCTGTTTCTGTCACCGACGAAGTGAATTCTGATCATTTCGTCATTCTTTTCCACCTAAACATCACAAAACCTGTAAGAAAGAAGAAATATGTTACTCGTCGCAATCTTAAGGCCTTAGACATTCATACTTTCTCTTCACAAGCTTCCAAACGTTTTTCACAAACCTCTGACCACACTGACCTCCCCGAACACTATAACACTATTCTCCGCCAACTGCTTGATGAGCATGCACCTCCTACTGACCATCTCCTCCCTGACAGATCCTGTGCGCCATGGTATACCCAAGACATCTTGATAGCGAAGCGCAAACGCCGGCAACTAGAACGGCAGTGGTGGAAGTCAAAAACCGAAATCAACAAACAGCTTTTCCGAAAACAAATAAACAAAGTCAAACTCTTAATCCATTCAGCAAAGACAGACTACTACTCTTCCCAAGTTCTTTGTGCTACATCCATAAAATCTCTTTTTCCATCACCTCAAATCTCCTTGGATTTGCAAAAAACAACTCTTTTGCCTACCACCCACAGCCTGTCTGAACTTTCATCCATCTTTTCTGCCTTCTTTTCAGCAAACGGACATATCCGACGGAT
>CM054166.1:40229143-40281163 GCA_028751875.1 Rapana venosa
AAACATCAACACCAAGAATCATGACCAGTCCTTAGGGCCGATCTAAAGAAAAATGCAAAAGATTTAACAACAGAAACAGACAAAGTGAAAAGAAAGGATTACAGCTCATTGCAAAAAAGACAGGTTGCATGGTGATTTTCAAAAAAAGCTGTTATACCACAATGCAACATAGCCTGTAAAGGAGAGAGAATCAGACAAGTAAACACCTTTAAATACCTTGGTGTACATATCACCCCGGATGGCAAGTGTGACACAGAAATCAAGAAGAGAATCGGTCATCTAAGGCAACTTTTAACAACATGAAATGCATTTTTACCAACAGTAAGATAAGCCTCAAGACAAAGATCCATGTTATGAGAGCCTACGTATGGTCCATTCTTCTGTACGGATGTGAGTGCTGGACCCTAGCCAAGGACACAGAACAGCGACTAGAAGCAGTGGAAACGTGGTTCATCTGGAGAATCATGAAAGTCTCATGGACAAAAAGAAAAACAAATGCAGAAGTAATGGAAATGGCTGGATACAAGAGATCCCTTCTCAACACCATCAGAGAAAGACAGTTCAAATTTTTCGGCCATATAATCAGGGCTGACGGACTAGAGAAACTGTTATGGAGTGGCAAAATCTGTGGAAACAAGAGCAGAGGAAGACAACGCACAAAATTCACAGACAGCTTAAACAAATTCGCAACGAATAAAGAGGGCACCAACAATGAGCTCATGAGAGGGACGAGAACAGGGAAGAATGACGAGCCATGATCGTCGAGGTCTGCAGGACCAGACCGGACACTTGAAGAAGAAGAAAGAAATCTCTGCATTTTTCAGAGTGACTGCGGTGTTGTGGGGTAAAGGGGATGTCTTCGTGACACAGGAGAGTGGCTGAGGCCAGACAGTCTGGTGAGAGGGAGATGTGAGGGAAGTGCCAAGTCCTGCAGTATTGCAGGGGATCCTCTGCACTGACATTGAAATCATCCCTTGTCTTTACTCGCGACAACCTCTTTTTAATCACAACAGACATTCTCCATTCAAAAGAGAGAAAAAATCCTCGGAAGTCGGAGTGTGATTGCCTCTATGCGCCAAAAAGTCGGAGTAACGGCTGCCTACATGCCAGGTACTGTAGACACCAATGGTCTGACAAACCTCTAGTCCGGTGTGTACCGACATCAGACAGGCGTCCTTCCCAGGCGGCATCAGCACAGCCCAGCCATGTCCTCTGCGACCCTCAGGCTGTGTCATGCCAGGGAGAGCCCAACAGGCCACACCACAGACTGCTGCTGAGGACTGGCTGTGAGGACACCAGACTGGTGTGTGTTTGATGTTTGGTTACGTGGACACCAGACTGGTGTGTGTTTGATGTTTGGTGACGTGGACACCAGACTGGTTTGTGTTTGATGTTTGGTTACGGAGACACCAGACTGGTGTGTGTTTGATGTTTGGTTACAGGACACCAGACTGGTGTGTGTTTGATGTTTGGTTACAGGACACCAGACTGGTGTGTGTTTGATGATTGGTTACAGGACACCAGACTGGTGTGTGTTTGATGTTTGGTTACGTGGACACCAGACTTGTTTGTGTTTGATGTTTGGTTAGGTGGACACCAGACTGGTTTGTGTTTGATGTTTTGTGACGTGGACACCAGACTGGTGTGTGTTTGATGTTTTGTGACGTGGACACCAGACTGGTGTGTGTTTGATGTTTGGTTAGGTGGACACCAGACTGGTTTGTGTTTGATGTTTTGTGACGTGGACACCAGACTGGTGTGTGTTTGATGTTTGGTTACGGAGACACCAGACTGGTTTGTGTTATGTTTGTTTTACGTGGGAGACACCGACTTGTTTGTTTTTGAGTTTGGTGACGTCTGGACACCAGACTGGTGTGTGTTTGATGTTTGGATACAGACACCAGCACTGTGTGTGTTTGTATGTTTGGTTAGTGGACACCAGACTGTGTGTGTTTGATGTTTTGTTAGGTGGATGCTGATCACTTAACACTGGGCATCCAGCGTTCTGCTGCATGCTATCTCCTCCATGAGTCTGCACACTATTGGTTTGTTCTGTACTGTAGCTCGAATAGTTATACCACCACTTCAAGTCACTGTACAGTTCTCTGTTATGTACTGTAGCTAGAATAGTTATACCACCACTCAGTCACTGTACAGTTCTCTGTTATGTACTGTAGCTCGAATAGTTATAGCACCACTTCAAGTCACTGTACATTTCTCTGTTATGTACTGTAGCTAGAATAACTACACACCACTTACAGTCACTTACATTTCTCTGTTATGTACTGTAGCTAAAATAGTTATACACCACTTCAAGTCACTATACAGTTCTCTGTTATGTACTGTAGCTAAAATAGTTAGCACCACGTCAAGTCACTATACAGTTCTCTGTTATGTACTGTAGCTAAAATAGTTATAGCACCACGTCAAGTCACTATACATTTCTCTGTTATGTACTGTAGCTAGAATAACTACACCACCGCTTACAGTCACTGTACAGTTCTCTGTTATGTACAGTAGCTAGAATAACTACACCACCACTTCCAGTCACTGTACAGTTCTCTGTTATGTACTGTAGCTAGAGTAACTACACCACCACTTCCAGTCACTGTACAGTTCTCTGTTATGTACTGTAGCTAGAATAACTACACCACCGCTTCAATCACTGCAGAGCTCTCTGCATCAAATTCGGACTACACTCCCCAGGGAGAGCACGTCGCCACAAGAGCAGCGCCACCCAATTCTTGTTTGTTCCTCTGTATGCATGAATGTGTTTGTTTCCGGAACAAAGTGTCTTTCTAAACAAACTGTTGCCAGCGACATCGTTGTCTTCATGGGCTCTTTTACGTGCACTTAATATGTCCTGCACATAGAACCTCGGGTTGTCATGCCATCCAAAAGACTAGCACCCAGACCACATCTAGGTATGCACTTCTTAAACATGCACACATGTACATGTCAAAGTATACTCTACATAAAAAAATGTACAAACATACACATCGAAGTACACAATACTTTAATGAATATGTACACGCATACATACGGCTTACAAATGGACACTGGTGCACATGGACACACTCCCCGCTTTAAAGGTAAACACAGACATGCAAATGCACATCCTTTGTACTAGATTTGTACTAGATTAGCACATCTAAAACTTCTACAATATCCAGCATATCAGTGGTTTCCTTTTCCACTAAGAATAAAGAACAAAAATGCCCCCACGTGATTAGAAGTGTAGATCAAGTGTGTACCGGTTCCATGATACAGCATGTGATGATTGCTGAGGGAAACAACACACCACCAGCCATTGCCCAGCTGCAGAAGTGGGCACATCTGCATGGGTAGCTGCAGTGGAGACTGTGCAGAGGGACAACTCCAAAGGACACATCTTGGACTGGTTTGACAACAGCCACTTACACTCATACAACACCAGCGGTAAACCATGGCACTGTTTTGCATGTAGCACAGTCATTTTCTGAATATTTACACACACACACACACACATACCACACACCATCCACACACACACCCACACACACACACACCACACACACACACCCTCCACACACAACCCCACTTCATGTTTCCTTCTTTTCAAGGCCACCCCCACACACAAAATTGGATCTCTAAATTCGCCTACCTCAGAGCAGTGACGATTGTTCCCCATTCCAACTCTTCACACACCTGTTCTAAGCATTCACTCTTCACACACCTGTTCTAAGCATTCAATTCTTCACACACCTGTTCTAAGCATTCACTTTTCACACACCTGTTCTAAGCATTCACTTTTCACACACCTGTTCTAAGCATTACTCTTCACACACCTGTTCTAAGCATTCACTCTTCACACACCTGTTCTAAGCATTCACTCTTCACACACCTGTTCTAAGCATTCACTCTTCACACACCTGTTCTAAGCATTCCAACTCTTCACACACCTGTTCTAAGTGGCTTAATTTGTTCTCACAAGATATAGTCCAGTATAAAAATCATTGTATCCTGATCATTATTACTGATATTATCTGAATACCTTGATAATGTTTATATTTTCATGACTATTTGTTACTGCTAAATCACATTGTTCATTATCCCCTCTATTGTGCACCCGTTCTCTGAAGCGGCCTCCCTGCACCTTATGGAAAACAGGCCCTTTCTCTAACCCCAAATTTCCCCCACACCCACCCACCCCCCCACACACACAAAACAACAACACACACACACACCGCGGCGCCGCCGCGCGAGCACACCACATCCCCCCAAACCCACACACATACACCTAACATACAAAATACAAAACCCCCATACCACATACACACACACACATAAAAATACACACTACGCACATACACATACACCACATCCAATTCACACATCACACATCACATATTACACGATACACACTACACACAAACATACAAAAATACACACATACACCAATTTACACACCCCCACACACTTCGGGTGAGACAAAAAACCGAACCGTGTGCGAACGCACGCAAAAATCTGGCACCGTTAAATCCGCCGCTTTTGTAAGAGTAGGCCCCTTTGTGCTGGTGGGAACGGATGACAAAAAATTTTCAAAAACCCCATAACACGGGGATGAAAAAAGAAGCACATAAAGGGTTATCCCTTTTTCCTCGATATAAAAAAATAAAATAAAAAAAATCAAAAAAAAAAATAAAAAACCCCACACACACACACACAACACACACACAACACACACCACACACAACAACTCACTGTTGGGTATACAACTCTCTATTTGCTATCAATTGGAAAAAACCACTTGTTCACAAAAAAAGCAACATTTCAATATACAACTTGTTTTTTTCCCCCCAAGCAAAAAAGTGACGGTTTGGGTGGGAGACTACCACACGACTTGCCTGTAGTGATCCCTGCTTTCCTGCCAAACTTCTATCCCCAAACCCCCAGTGTAAGGGTTAGAAACTGTGACAGGCCCCACACAACCGTTTCTTTAACCATAAAGCACCCAAACCTAGGAGGCATGCACTTTTTCTTTTTAAACGAGGGTAAAGGAATAAGCATCGGTGTTTTTTTTTTTACATCATTCCCCCGGGGTATGGGTTTTTTAAAATTTTTTATTGTTTTCCACCGGCAAAATGGCCTTCTCTTTTTTAAAAGGATTTAACGGTGCCAAGTGTTTTGCATGGTTTGCACCGGGGGGCCCGGTTTAGGTTCTCCGAGGACCGCCTGTAAGAAGGTAAGAAGTGGGTGCAGGCTGGGTCTGGTGTCGCTTAGGTGTGCGGGTGCTGGCCGTGGTGCAGTGGGTTCTTCAGGGCCCTTGGGTTGTTTTCTGGTGGCTTTTCAGGGAGGGAGGTTTTTTTTTGAGGCATTTTTTTTGTCCCTTGTGTGTGGGGGGGTGGTTTGGGGGGGTTTTTTGTGTTTGGGGGTGTGGGTGTGTTAAAAAAAAGGGGGGGGGTGGAGAGAGGGGGGGGGTGTGTGTGTGAAAATGTGTGTGTGGGGGGAGGGGAGAAAGGGGGTGGTGTGTGAAAGGTTGGTTGAGAGAGAGAGGGGTGTGTGTGTGTGTGTGTGTGTGTGTGTTGGTGTGTGTGTGTGTGTGTGTGTGTGTGTAAATGTGTGGAGGAGAGAAGTGAGGTGTGTGTGTGTTGTGAGAGAGGGGTGTGTGGTGTGTGTGAGAGAGAGAAGAGAGAGAGAGAAGAGAGAGAGAAAAAAGTGTGTGGTGGTGAAAGGGGTGTGTGAGAGAGAGGAGAGAGAGGAGTGTTGTGTGTGTGTGTGTGTGTGTGTGTGTGTGTGTGTGTGGTGTGTGTGTGTGTGTGTGTGTGGTGAAAGTGTGTGTGTTTTGAGAGGGGAGAGTGTGTGTGTGTGAAAGTGTTTTGTTGAGAGAGAGAGTGTGCGTGTGTATGTGAAAGTGTGTGTGTGTGGGGAAAGGGGTGTGTGTGTGAGGAAAAGTGTGTGTGTTGTATGGGTGTGTAGGGGTTGTGTGAAATGTGTGTGTGTGTATCTTGTCTGTGTATAGAGAGTGTTTTTGCAGCTGCATTTCCGTCTTCTGTTTGGAGAGAGAGAGACAACAGACAGAGACAGAACGAGAGGGAACTCTCTTCCATTCCATCCACATTTAAAGTAACCTCTTATTTAAACTGTGCTTAGTTCCTCCGAGCCCAAAGTGTCAAATCACATACACACACACAAAATACACACACCCCGGATAAATACACACACACCAACACGGATAAATAAAACACACACAACACACGGATAAATACATACACACACAACACGAAAAAATACATACACACACACGGATAATACATAACACACACATACACACACATACATACACACACATACAACACACCATACACACACAAAACACACTACACACACACACATACACAGCCAGTCAGCCAGTCAGTCAGCCAGTCAGCCAGTCAGTCAGCCAGTCAGCCAGCCAGGCAGTCAGTCAGCCAGTCAGTCAGTCAGCCAGCCAGTCAGTCAGTCAGTCAGTCAGCCAGCCAGCCTGTCGGTCAGCCTGTCGGTCAGCCTGTCGGTCAGCCTGTCAATTAGTCAGCCAGTCAGTCAGCCAGCCAATCAGCCAGCCAGCCAGCCAGTCAGTCAGTTAGCCAGCCAGTCAGTCAAAGTCAAAGTCAAACTTTTATTTTCAGATGGTACATTGAATAAGCAGTGCATTTGCTTTTTTCCATCAAGCCTTCTATCTAAAGAAAAAAAGCGAGAAAAAAAGATAATGTATATGCAGACATAGAATAAAAAACGTAATCAATGGTAAACTATACAAATCAAACAAGAAAAGACAATAACATTATGTATATGTGGAATTAAAACAAAACAAAAACCCAGAAAAATACTAAATCATACAATTCAAATAAATAAAAAATCTTGAAAAAATATCCGTCATAATACAAACAAACAAGCAACAAAGAAATACCAAACCAAAACAAACAAAAAGAACAAACAAAATAAAAATAATAATTTAAAACCCCCACACCAACTGCTTCCCTATCCCCCCCCCCCCCCCCCTCACACACATCACTCACCCAAATCTTCAACCATACAAACAACTGAATAAAACAACAAATATGATGAATCAACAAGAACAACCACAACAAGGAAATAAACAATCAACCAACACACAACATACGACACAACAACAACAGCGACAATAACTAACATCATCATCATCATCATCATCAGACCCGTGACCTTGGCGGTCGTGGGGGAGACACGAAAGACGATGCCGTGGTAAGCCTCCTCCATCCATCTCGGTCCTCGGCTCTGCGCAGTAGTGCCGAGTCATTCATCCTGGTCCATTCTCTGATGTTCGTCCATCCATGACTTGTTCTGTCTTCCCCTCTTTCTGCCACCTTCGAGAGTTCCCTGCAGTACTGTTTTTGGCAGGTGTTGTGGCGGTGACTGGCCGAACCATGTCAGCTTTTTCTTCTTGACGATGGTGAGAAGGGATTCCTGTTGGACATGCCAGCCGTGTTATTTGACTCTTGACAAATTCATTGGTCTT
This sequence comes from Rapana venosa, assembly GCA_028751875.1. Classification (NCBI taxonomy): domain Eukaryota; kingdom Metazoa; phylum Mollusca; class Gastropoda; order Neogastropoda; family Muricidae; genus Rapana; species Rapana venosa. Next base: position 40,236,660 of record CM054166.1, read on the forward strand.
TCGTTCTCTCCAGGATATGCCCAGCAGTTTTCAATGGCATTTTGTTTCAAATGATGGATTCGCTTTGCTGTTTCAGCATCAATTCCAGGTTTCGCTTCCGTACAGCAGGATAGTCTGAATTAGAATAACAGCCAAGACAAATGAAAAACAATATAGAACTAACAAAAGACGAGAAAAAGAGTCCAAAATACCCCCTCAGTCAGTCAGCCAGTCAGTCAGTCAGTCAGCCAGCCAGTCAGTCAGTCAGTCAGCCAGTCAGTCAGTCAGTCAGTCAGTCAGTCAGTCTGTCAGTCTGTCAGTCAGCCAGTCAGTCAGTCAGTCAGTCAGCCAGTCAGTCAGTCAGTCAGTCTGTCTGGGTCAGCACCAAACTGACCGGGAGTGGCGTCTTTAAAGCAGGAAACAATAGTGATGGCATGACAGCGCCTGTCGTCACTTCCTGGCCACCTCTGACACCACACACACACACACACACACACACACACACATGCGGGTGCATAACCTCTGTCCTTGTTTGTTTTTTGTGTGACTGTTCCTGTGTGTATGTCCCACCCTCTCTCTCTCTCTCCCTCTCTCTCTGTCTGTCTCTCTCTCTCTGTCTGTCTGTCTCTGTCTCTCTCTTCTCTGTCTGTGTCTCTGTCTGTCTTTCTGTCTCTCTCTCGTGTTGAGTTATTCATGTTCAGTAGTTGTGTTGACTCTTGGGTGAAGAAAATTAGATCCACAAATGAATGGCTTCTGTAACATTGCTGTTGTTTGGAGTTGTGAGTGTGTGTTGTGTGTGTGTGTGTGTGTGTGTAGTGTGTGTGTGTGTGTGTGTGTGGTGTGTGTGTGTGTGTGTGTTGTGTGTTATTATGTTGTTTAGTCTAACTTTTTATACATTCTTTATCTCTGGCTTTACTTTTGAGTAACAATCTATTTCTGAGCTTATCATCATCAACTAAGGGAAATTCATCCTGCCATCAGAATTGATACTTTCTGCCCTCTCTTGCTATGATTCTTTTAGTGTCTGCTTTTCCCTAGCCTTAAATCATGACAACTTGTGTGACATTTAGAGTCTTCTGATGCTTTTTATGATTGCAGTTGATCTGATTTGATTTTGGTCTATAGTATTTTGTAGCAGCACCATAAACTATTCGTTTGGTATATTCTCTTGTGTGTGTGTGTGTATGTGTGTGTGTGTGTCTGTGTGTGTGTGTGTGTGTGTGAGGGGTGGGGAGACAGACAGACTGAGACAGACAGACAGAGACAGACAGACAGAGACAGGCAGACAGACAGACAGACTGAGACAGACAAACAGACAGACAGACTGAGACAGACTGACGGGCAAACAGGCAGAGTCAGGTCTGGAGCCTGTCTGGTGGTGCTGCACACATGACGTTCACTGGCTGACAGCGCTCCAGTGTCTGCTGCACACATGACAGTGCTCCAGTGTCTGCTGCACAGTGCTCCAGTGTCTGCTGCACAGTGCTCCAGTGTCTGCTGCACAGTGCTCCAGTGTCTGCTGCACAGTGCTCCAGTGTCTGCTGCACAGTGCTCCAGTGTCTGCTGCACAGTGCTCCAGTGTCTGCTGCACACATGACAGTGCTCCAGTGTCTGCTGCACACATGACAGTGCTCCAGTGTCCGCTGCACAGTGCTCCAGTGTCTGCTGCACACATGACAGTGCTCCAGTGTCTGCTGCACAGTGCTCCAGTGTCTGCTGCACAGTGCTCCAGTGTCTGCTGCACAGTGCTCCAGTGTCTGCTGCACACATGACAGTGCCAGTGGTATGCTGCACATGAAGTGCTCCTGTGTCTGATGCACAGGCTCCAGGTTGCGTCACAGTGCTCCAGTGTCTGCTGCACAGTCTCCACTGTCTGCCGCCACAGTTGCTCCCCAGGTTCTGCTGCACAAGTGCTCCAGTCTGCTCACACATACATGCTCCATGTCTGCTGCACAGTGCTACAGTGTCTGCTGCACAGTGCTCCAAAAAAGTGTCTCTGCACAGTGCTCACATGTCCGACGCACAGTGCCCAGTGTCTGCAGCACAGTCGCTCAGTGTCTGCTAGCACCAGTGCACATGTCTGTGCACACATGACAGTGCTCAGTGTCTGCTTGCACACAAGCAGTGCGCCAGTGACTTCTGCACAGTGCTCCATGTTGCTGCACAGTGCTCAGTGCTCAGTGCACACATTTACAAGACTTCAGTGTCGCTGCACAGTTAGCTCCAGTGTCCGCTGACAAGTTCTCCAGGTCCGCTGCACAGTGCTCCCGTGTCCGCTGCACATTTCTCCATGTCCGCGCACAGTGCCCAATGTCCGTGCACAGTGCTCCATGTCTGCTGCACAAAAGACAGCACAGGACAGCAGGATGCCTGCAACACTCCCTTTAGGCAGATAGCTAGGCCCGGTGCGTCAACATCTCCCTCACCATCTCCTCCCCCCTCTCCCTCTTGCTCTCCCTTTACCCTCCCTCAAGGTTTCTAGGACAACACACACCAAAACACACACAACACACAACACACAAAACCACAACACACACACACAAAACAACGCACACATTTCACACACACCACACACACACACAAAACACACACACGGCCACATTGAAAAAATTTTAACTAAAGGGAAAAACATGTTTAAAACTGTTAAAAATGACGAACAGTATTGGGGCAAGAATGACAATTCTGAAACACTGTCTACCTCTTTAATTTGATCTAAATTATCCTGGGGAAAAAGTTTATTTTAGTGACTTAAAACTTAAAAAGGGGCTTAAAAGTTAGACTGCAACATAAGATTTGCTTAGGTTTCCATTTCTACCCCGGATTTTACATTAAAAGAAATTTGGAGTTACCACTTGATGAGTACCCACAACTTGTATGTGCAAATTTTTTGAGAAGCTCAACATGATAACTTTGCTTCAAAAAATAAAAATAGGTCTGAAACAGATTTTCCCCCAAAAGCCCACACATAACCTTTTAATGACAATATCTATACATCAGCATTTTCGAGCGTTCTGAAATTTTTTCATCTGGTGTAGACTCACAAAGGCAGTTTCAGTCTGTCCCGTTTGGGAAAAGAAGCAAACTCACTTTGTGTGATTTTATCAACATAAAAAAAATGAGAACCCAAAAAATGGCAGTTAAGTTTTTCACATATAAACATAATACTCTCATTGTCTTAAAATTTTTTAAGTGGCTTCTTTTTAAAAATCACAAGGGTTCGCATTCGTATAAAAGGTAAAAGGTAAAGGAGCCCCTAAAACCCTTGGCGGGGGAGGAGGCGTCAGAGACCCCACTTTTTTAGGCCAAAGGGGCCCCCATTTTCCCCCCCTTTTTTTTTTCCCTCGGGCCTTTACCTTTCCCTTACTTACCACGGAATTTCCCCCAATTAAATTTTTACTTTATTTTACTTTCACCCCCAAAGAAGAGTGGCTAACATGACATAATTAGAACCTCCCCGTGCTGATTTATATCCTATGCCCTAATTTATTTGGGTGATTTTAATAATTTCCCCCTTTTTTAAAAACTATAAGAACTATAAATTTCCCCCCTTTAAAAAAAAACAAACTTAACTGGTATGGGGGTTGCCCCTTTGCCCTTTCCTCCCCTTATTACCACAATGGTTTTTCCTTTTGGCCCCTTCAACCCATATCAGGACGCAAAAAATGGACTGCTGTAGTATAGCTAGCGAAAGGGCTGTTTTGATTCACGAGGGGTATGTTTTTTATGATGTGTGTCAGATCTGAATAGTCATGATGTTTTTGTTCTTTATTTCATTTTGTTTTAGTTGTGCATTCCAACTAAGGAAAAACCATTTCCCCCAATAAAAAGTTTTGGGTTACAAAGGACTGAAAACGTTTTTTAAACAAAAAGAAAGTAGTATTTTACACGGCACGAACAACAAAAAAAGGGAAGTAAAAAAGAAAAAAACTGCTTTGCAGGCCCAGCGATATTAAAAAAAGATGAAACAATTTTGGGCGGGGAAACAATTTTCTTTCTGCTGGCAGGGTAAAAAATTTGTCTCAGTAAAATTGGTAGGTGTCCAACAAGGCAAGATCATTTGCGGGTATGTGATAACAATTTCCCAGACCATCTAAACAATTTTTTACTCGCTTTAAAAAGCAGATTTTCAGATAAATTTAAAAGATCTGAAGCAACCCCTTTGTTTCTGAAAATAGCGTATTGTTGTGAAAAAATTTATCTGTAAGCACTTAAAAGGGAAAAAATATTAACAAATCTCCCCGGGCCCCGGGATATTGGAAGAAAACCCCGAAATTCTGCGCTACGAGCTTGCCCGTGTCCCTTTAACACCTGTTCCAGGCCTCCTGGATACTTTCAGATTTCCCGTTTTTGGGAAAAATTCCAATGTAATACCCCTTTTAAAGAAAACCCTCCTCCCGGCCTAACGATTTAGACCCGTAGCTCTACATCTCTTTTGATGAAAAAGCTGGAAAAAATCGTAAAATCTCTCATTCTTTTGCACAGAGAAAGACCTTTACCCCCCCAAATTTGCTAAGGTCCGAAGGGGGGTCGAAGATGCCAAACTTTTCTTTTGAACAAGTTGTATAGCCACTTGGAAAAAAAACCCGACTCTCATGCCAGATATTATTCGTGACTTTAGTTTAGCTTTCAAACAAAGAGCTCTTTTTGGGTTTAAAAAAAATTTCAAATTTGACGTAGACAATCAACTTGTTCGTTGGGTGATTGAATTTTTTAACCAACAACCACGGGTTTTGGGAAAAAAATATTTCTTCGTTAGATTTACCTGCATGGTTCCCGCGGGGGGCTCCCCTCACCCCTTTTGTACATTTTGTACACAGATGATTGCAGAAGCAACACGAAAAAATTTATTTCTGGTAAAGTTTGCGACATATGCTTGTTATCCTCTTATCGGATCGTCTTAGACCATGGGCCCGCCCCCACGGTTGTACACTGGTGTGAGAGGCCTTTGGAGCTAAATTTTTTTAAAAAAAGACCTGCCCATCGACTTTGAAAATCAGGGCATACTCCTAAGAATATTATTATCCATAATCAAGAGGTTTAAAAAAAGTTTTGAACTTAAGTATCTGGGAAATGTTAAACTGGGGGCGTTAACACTGACGCTTTGTCAAAAGGGACAACAATCTGTATTTTTTGAGGAAACTGAACTCATTTTTTTTAGACAAAAAGATCCTTTCCTTGTTTTACAAGTCTTTCATAGAATTTCTAGTTTGCTTTTCATTTTTGGTACAATAACCTTTGTGTTAAAACAAAAAAAGGCCTGGAAAAATTTTAAAAATGCCAAAATAAATTTGGAAAAAAACAAAAAGACTAGTCGTTCTGCAAACAGCGCTTTTACGCAAAGCCACAGCCATTTTGGCTGACCTTTCATGTTTGTTTTCCGAATTTTAAATGTTGCCTTCGGAAAAGCCGTTTTTGTGTCCCCCAGCAAACCCAAAAGAAAAAAAATTCTTTTGTGCCAGTAACATTCGATTCTGAATTCACAATGATGTTGACTACCCATTCTTATTTCTGAAAATTTTCGCCTGATTTTCATTGTTACGAGTGATCAATACTTTAAATTTTGTGTGTGGTGTGTGTGGGGTGTGTGTGGGGGCGTGGGTGTTGGGAAAAAAGTCTGTGTTCTGTCAACTGTCTTTTAAAAAATTGAATTCTATATTGGGTATGGTGTGGGTGTGGTGGGCGTGTTCGCACACACACGTACGTGCGTGTTTACGGTGCGTAATGCTGCGTAAAATAATTTTTATTCTTTAAATCAATGGTTTAAAAATTTTGGGGGAAGGGGGGGAAGTGTACTAAGCCAAGCGCAAAAAGGGACCCACCAACGGGGTAACCACTTTCCCGCGTGTTTAACTTGGCTGGGGGAAAGCAGTGCCCCCGACCATGGCTACCCCGTCCCTTATACCACACAAAAAGTAAAAAAGTCTATTATTTGGTAAAAACGATTGTTTTTACAACTGAATGATCGCTATTTCAGGGCTTTGAATTTTATTTTTGTCATCCATACGCTCTTTCACATATCTTTGGGGATTCAAAATCGTTTTATTCTTAAAGTCAATAACTTATAAGAAATCTACTAAAGATACTTAATATAAATACTTTATAAATCTTCTGCGTTGGGGGAATTTTTGTTTCCCTTTTTGCGGGATTCCTTCCATAATTTATGGATTTTTTTTAATGATGGGCTGATCGGGCTGCGAAAAGGTTTTACATAATAAAAAGGGGCTACAGTACTGATGCCCCTTATCCATTGTAAAGGGTTATCAGTTGTTGAAAAAGCTTTTTAAAAAATTCATAAAAAAGATCGGCAAATCAAGGGTTTTTCCATTCAACTCCGAGGGGAGAAGGTAATTGAATACTTTGATCACTTAGAGATCTACAAATGTGTCAAAAAAAGACAATCAAGGCATTATTTTCAGGATAAGATTAAATGCCTCACAACAAAAATTTAGCAAGGGGTTTTAAAAGCTTATGTGGGGAATTATTTAAATACCCTATATACTTGTGTGAGAAATTTTAAAAAATTATCTCCCTCCCTTTTTGAGAATCCATTGACGGAGTTTTGACCCAAAGAAAAACTAACGTTTTTACTTGCAAAGTTTTTTTTTAAGTTCATAGGGCTTTTTTTTTGTTGTAGTTCTGTTTTTAATTTTTCTTTAAAAAAAAATGTTGTTCTTTATTGTTTTGTTAAGATACTTTTGTTTTTCCCTTGTTTTACACACACACACCACACACAACACACACAAAAACACACTCGCAGCACCCACAGAGTTTGATTATCTATTATCTATCTCTTTCATTTAGTTTTCTATTTTAGGGCCGTCAGGGAAACACTTAAAGTGGAAGCGTTTAAAAATTTAAGATGATTTTTTCTTCACACGGCCCCCGCGCGTGCGCACTATAACACACACCACCACACACACACGCCCACCTCCCCCCCTCACCCCCCACCAGGGTACACAAGGGGCCCCAACACGGCTACGCCATGCCGACAGTTCACCTCTGACCTTGGCCCCCCAAACAGGGCGGGGTCAGGAAAAGCGGCCCGGATTGGGCACATCAATTATCCTCACGATGCGACATCTCACCCGCAATTTAAAAAGGCAACCCAAAATGCACAATCTTTTTGGTGTTTAGCATCACATCCCACTTTGACAATTTATGGTGTGTTCATTTACATCCACTTTGCACAATCTTATGATGTGTAACAGTTCATCCCACTTTGCACAATCTTTTGATGTGTAAACTCACATTTGCACAATTTATGATGTGTAGCAGTCACATCCCACTTTGCACAATCTTATGATGGTAACATCACATTTTGCACAATATTAGATGTGTAAACAGTCACATACACTTTTCACAATCTTATGGTGTGTAATGTCACACTTTACACAATCTTATGGTGTGTAACATCACACTTTGCACAATCTTATGGTGTGCAATATCACACTTTACACAATCTTATGGTATGTAACATCACACTTTGTACAATCTTATGGTGTGTAATGTCACACTTTACACAATCTTATGGTGTGTAACATCACACTTTGCACAATCTTATGGTGTGCAATATCACACTTTACACAATCTTATGGTATGTAACATCACACTTTGTACAATCTTATGGTGTGTAACATCACACTTTGCACAATCATGGTGTCTATCAGTTACATCACACTTTGCACAATCTTATGGTGTGTAATATCACACTTTACGCAATCTTATGGTGTGTAACATCACACTTTGCACAATCTTATGGTGTGTAATATCACACTTTACACAATCTTATGGTGTGTAAAAATCACACTTTGCACAATCTTAATGTGTTAACATTCCCACTTTGCACAATCTTAGTTGTAACCACCCCCTTTGCCAATCTAAAGTGTGAAAACCCCACTTTTCCAATCTTTGGTTTTGTAAATCACACTTTGCACAATATGGTTTAACATTCACCCCTTTTCACAACATGGTGTTAATATCACACTTTTCACAATCAGGTGCCTAAAAAAAAAAAAAAAAAAAAAAAAAAAAAAAAAAAAAAAAAAAAAAAAAAAAAAAAAAAAAAAAAAAAAAAAAAAAAAAAAAAAAAAAAAAAAAAAAAAAAAAAAAAAAAAAAAAAAAAAAAAAAAAAAAAAAAAAAAAAAAAAAAAAAAAAAAAAAAAAAAAAAAAAAAAAAAAATTTTTTTTTTTTTTTTTTTTTTTTTTTTTTTTTTTTTTTTTTTTTTTTTTTTTTTTTTTTTTTTTTTTTTTTTTTTTTTTTTTTTTTTTTTTTTTTTTTTTTTTTTTTTTTTTTTTTTTTTTTTTTTTTTTTTTTTTTTTTTTTTTTTTTTTTTTTTTTTTTTTTTTTTTTTTTTTTTTTTTTGGGTTTTTGAAAGGGTCCCCCCCCGGTGTTTAGACTAACAGATTTTAATAAAAATGAAAAATGAAAGTTTAACCCGTTTTTTGACAATCATGGTTTTAAATTTTCACACTTTACCAATCGGTTTTAACATCCACTTTGACAATTTTTGGTGTAAATTAAACATTTCAAATCATGGTGGTAAACATCACCTTGCAAAATTTTAATGTGTAAAAAATTTCCATTTCACATCTTATGGTTGTAACTCACTTTTTGCACAATTTTATGTTGAAACTCACACTTTGCCAACTTTGGTGTTAATATCCACTTTGCACTCATGGTTTTACATTCATCCCCCTTTTGCACAAATTTTATGGTTTTGAATATCACACTTTCACAATCAGGTGCTAGAGTTACAACATTTGCAATGCCCACAGGGGGACAAAAAAACAACAGTCTTGGTTCAATTCCACCCCAACACACACACCTCTTCTCTCTCTCTTCTCTTTCTTCTCTTCTCTCTCTCTTATATCCTGAAGGGCGGGGACTGGATGTAAAAAAGCGCATGGGTGTTATTCATTACCTGGAAATAAAAGAATTTGTCATTTTTATTGTCATTGCACAAACTTAGGGGTGTAACAGTAACATCACACTTTGCACAATTCAGCAATGCGTCTGAATTAGCTTGCAAATCTTTTTTCATGTTTGAGGCAAAGACAAATCATTGGCGATTTTGTCCCGAGACAGTTCCCGAAGGGGGTGCATGTGTTGACATCAGACGGGGTGTGGTCCAGTCCCTGATTTTCTCAGTTTACAACAAAAATTAAAATAAAGAACTTTGGAGGTCTAGAAATCCGTCATACACCCTGTTCTGCATGAAAGTGTATTAGTTCAAATAGTATGGAATTCATGGACTGGGGATTTCTGTACAAACATTTCACATATTCCACATTTTTCCTTAGCTACAGAACACCAACCAGTTTGTGGGCCTTTCCCGTTTTGCAGATCTCGGGGTTTGTGTTTAAAAAACACTGGCACAACAATGGACATTTATGAGAGGTACACGTCATAGTGGGTTTGCTCCTTAAAAGTTCGGGGTTGTTCGGACTCCCCGGCCCGGGCCCTATCCCAAAGGGGTGTGCTGTGGGCCAGTGGGAAGACTGGGGCCACACAGTCAAACTTCATCCATTTTATGAATGCGATTTTGAGTTTTGCTCAATTTTCCTGACCAACACTGCAGGTGTCTTATCTCTTGGGCTGGTTAATGCTGGGATATAATTATGATATCAGCGAATGGACAGGCCTCGAAAATCAACAAAACCCCGAAAAAGGCAGAAACAGAGAGAGGAATGGAGGGAAAATGGTTTTGAGTCTTTGAGGGTGCCTCCACGGTCGTCAGACTACGGACGATAGATAGTAGATATTAGATAGTAAGCGTAGAGTACAGCCTACAATTTTGTCTCAAATCACATGCATCTCCACAGCAGCATCCTTATATCAATTCATCATTTTTGAGCACACGCAATTAAAAAAAAAGTTGCTCCTAATTTAGAGGCCCAGTTGCTTGGTATCATAGGGCCCCAGTTTTTAGTTTCCCCCAAACACTTCGGGGCCTGGGTGAGTTTGTGTCGAAGCCCTTGGGGTGGAGGCTCGGGGGGACGGGCCTGGAGGGTTGTGGTGGTCGCCACTGGCGTGGACAACTTTACCCAGTCGGGTCCACAATGGCTACTACGCGTTTGTAGGGGGGCCCTAGTAAATGGCTTATTCTAGTTAGCGCGGGCAGGCACCCTGAACATCAAAGGGATCCAGCAGCAGTGCAGGGCCGTTGGTTGGTGGCGAAAGAGTTCTTATTAGAGGGCCCCTGGGATTAATAATAATAAAACTAAAGTATTTAATTAATTTTAGCGTGGGCTTCGACCTGAGAATCAACGAAAAATTGGGGATGGGGGGGGGGGGGGGGGGGGTTGACGGAGCAGTGGGGGAAACAGCACCACAAACGTCACAGAAACGACCCCGCCAAAAAGTTTTGGTGTAAAAGGAGTTTAGGTAGAAAGTTGCCCTCTTCGTCTTTTTTTGTCTGGTGTTTGGGTTGCCGTTAGTTGTGTTCTTTGTCAACTTCAGTATGTTTGTCATGGTTTTTTCCGATTTTTACTTTAGAATGTGTATTTTTCTGCATTTCAGCGCGTTTCTTTTTAAAGGAAAGCCTTACACCCCAGGGCCCACACTAACGGCCATGCTTTGCCTTGGGGGCAGCACGCTGTATTAAGCCTGGGTGGTGATAGTCAAATGTTTCGTGTTAGAACCCCTGCTTTTTTTCCCGAATAAACTCTTTAAACCAGGGAAAACCTGATTTGGGTTTTTTCCCCCTTGCCATTTCTCTAAGTTTTAAAAAAAAGTCAAAAAAATGACAAGAGTTTTGGAGAAAAAAACTTCAGCTAGGCGCAGAACCCCCTCCTTTAGGACTTGGCACGTCAAGCAAAAAAAAACAGCAACAACCAAATTGGAAAAACAGAACAAAACCAAAAATTGAAAACAGAACAACCAAATTAAAAAGCAAAACAACATTGAAAACAGAAAACCAACATTTAAACAGCAACACCCAAATTGAAAACAGCAACAAAACCCACCATTTAAACAAACAACAACCCAAAATTTTAAAAAAGCAACAACCCCAACCCAAAAAATTTAAACACACAACCCCCCATTGAAAACAGCAACAACCCAAACCCCTTGAAAACAGCAAACCCAAAATTGAAAACCCCAACAACCCAACATTTAAACAGCAAACAAAACCCAAAACCAAACATTGAAAAAAGCAAAACCCCCAACCCAAAAATTTTAAACCCCCAAAACCCCCAACATTGAAAAAACCCCAACAATCCCCAACCCCAACATGAAAAAAAGTTTTTCTGAATACATACAGACATGTTACGCAAAACTCAAGCCCTGTTACCAAAACATCATAGAGTGTTACTGCAATACAAGATGACATGTTACTGCAAAACGTCATAGACATGTTACCAATACGTCATAATGTACTGCAAAAACCTAGACATGTTACTCAAAAACTCATTTAAATGTTCCCTTTTTTTTCAAAATGTAACATGTTCAATTGGTTTAGCCCTTTACCCCATCGTCCCAAAAATTCTGGGACTCCTTCCTTTTCTTTATGACGTGAGAAAAGAAACAGACAAATTTGAAAGAAAAGACTTTAAAACATTCGCCTTTTTTTTTTTTTTTTTTCCCCCCCCCCCCCCCCCCCTTTTTTCAGGAAAGTTCCATATCTTCAAAACTGCAAAAAGTACACCTTACTCAAAAAACATGACCTTTACCCTAACATTGAAGAAAATTTAACCCGTTTCCAAACCCACCTTTTATTCCCAAAATCCTTGAAAAAGTAGTTCTAAAACAGCTCAAAACCCCTTCCTTCAACAGTCTTTTTCCCGAGTTTCAGTCTGTATCGCGTAACCCAAGCATGAAACTACCCCAGTCCATACCAAATACATTCTACTTGCTTCGACTCGGGGAAAAATTCCCTTTCCCTCTACCGACTTATCTGCAGCCTTCGCACTATTGAATTAATTCTTCTCTCCCGTCTTAAAAAAAAAATTCGGTGTTTGGCACAGCCCCCTCCCGGTTCAGTTTTTTACTCACTGACCCATCCAACGTCGCAGTAAACAAAATTAGTCAATACCTGCCAAACTGGAAGTGGTGCCCGAAGGGTCATTCTCGGCCCTTTTCTTTTCATCTCTTACTGCTCCACTATGCTATAAAAAACCGTCATATAAAACCATCACTTTTTTTGCAGTGACCTAGATTCAAATTTGTGTTACACCTGAAATTTCCTTCTTTTTCTTGACAAAGATGGCCTATGCTTCAAAATATCCAAAACGGGGTGAACAAAAAAAGTTACAGTTAAACGCAGATAAAACCGAAGCCATGCTTGTAGGGGCCCAAAAAAAACCCTTTTCCATTACAACTTTATAGAACTCTTTCAAGCATCATCCCTCTACACCCAATTGGACAGCCCCCACCCATTGACCCCCCCACCCCCCCCCCCCCCCCCCCCCCCCCCCCCCCCCCCCCCCCCCCCCCCCCCCCCCCCCCCCCCCCCCCCCCCCCCCCCCCCCCCCCCCCCCCCCCCCCCCCCCCCCCCCCCCCCCCCCCCCCCCCCCCCCCCCCCCCCCCCCCCCCCCCCCCCCCCCCCCCCCCCCCCCCCCCCCCCCCCCCCCCCCCCCCCCCCCCCCCGGGGGGGGGGGGGGGGGGGGGGGGGGGGGGGGGGGGGGGGGGGGGGGGGGGGGGGGGGGGGGGGGGGGGGGGGGGGGGGGGGGGATTCCTGGCTCCAGCAACATCTACCACTCCTTAAGTATACAAACTCCGCAGCTCGACTAGTTCTCAGAAAGAAAAATCTGAGCACATTACCCCCTCTTGCGATCTCCCACTGGCTGCCCCTGTGCCACAAGAGTAAAATTATAAGATCATACCCTCTTTACAAATGTCTCCACAAAACTGCACCCCCTCCATGTGGAATGCTTAACCTGTACACCCTTCAGTCCCCCAGCTCTACTTTCAGATACCTTGGCCACGAAACCTAGAATTCAACCAATCCACTGTTTGGGCCGCCGCTCATTCTCCCATTCTGGTCCTCCATCTGGAACAACCTTCCTCTCTCTCTTCGCCAGAAAACCTAGTTATGACACTTAAACCAGCCCAAACATATTTATTTCCCAAACCTAAAGACTTTCCCCCCTCCTGTTTCATATCTAAACCATGTTCTAAAACCCTGCTAAAGTATAGGCCTGGCAATGTAAAAGTGTTTCTTTTGAAAAAACATTTGACTATCGAAATTTTATTTTAAATTTTTTTCATAGATTTGCCTGCATCGCACCATGTTTGTAAATATCTGTTTGTTTAAACTTTTGATTATTTATCATTGATTGCATGACTGTGTAAGATTAGGTTGAATGCATGCGCTTTGATTTGTCTTTGCAAGATATAGCGCTATATAAGTTCCATTTATTATTATTATTATTATTATTATTATTACTATTTACATGCTATTGCAAAGCATATGTATCAAATGATTATGAAGCAGAAACAATGACGCATGTATTTGCCAATTTTGGATTTTAAAAAGAAGAGCAAACAAGATGGAAATACAACTTTTTTTTCGAAGATATCATTTGCAGTAAAATTCCCAAGTGACTGGGAAAGTTTGTTATTTCCCCGCAAAAACTGATGGCTGCTTTTTTGTGTTGGGGCAGACAAGTTTTTTTAAGGAGTATTAAAAAATACAACTTTGATTCTGTTTCCTTCCCCCCCCCCCCCCCCCACACACCCCCGCACACCAAACACAAAAAAAACACACACGCACGCAGCACGCAGCACGCACACACACGCAAAACATATAATATTTTTTTTTCTCGCTTTTTTTTTTTAGATAGAGCTTATAAAAAAAACAAATGCACTGCTTATTCAATGTACCATTGAAAAAAAAAGTTTGATTTTGACTTTGATTTTGACTTTGACACACCACGCACGAAACCAACACACGCACCACACACACACACTGTTTGATTTTATATTTTCCCAAGATAGGTTTTTTTTATGTCTCATTACAATTAATCTTTTTTTTCTCGTTTTTTTTTTCTTTCTTTTAGATAGATGTTGATAAAAAAAACAAATGCACTTTATTCTTTATCTGAAAAAAAAAGTTTGACTTACTTGACTTGATTGCCCCAAGTTTTAAAATTTTCAAGGACAATTTTCCTTTTTCAGGCAAAACAATCGGGAAAAAGGGGCCTCCCCTCCATCCCTCCACCCCCCCCTCCTTTTCCATGACTGACGGCTCACAGTGGTCAGTCTCGTCAGTCAGCCGTCGCCCCGTCAGTCCGTCTCAGTCAGCCCCGTTCCGTCCGTCCGTCCGTCAGCAGTCAGTCAGTCAGTCCGTCGTCCGTCACTCGCCCGTCAGTCCGTCAGTCATCAGTTCAGTCATCAGTCAGCCCGTTAGTCTCCGTCAGTCAGTCAGCAGTCAGTCCGTCATCCTCATCCGTCATCGTCCGTCAGTCAGTCAGCCTCGTCAGTCCGTCAGTCAGTCCCCCGTCAGTCGTCAGTCAGTCAGTCGCCCCGAAAGTCCGTCCAGAGCCCGGGCTCTGCTGTCCATGTCGGGTGTCTGTACAGCACAAAAAAGCCCGCCCCCCCCCTATCATCATTATCTCACCTTCCCGGGCACAACCCAACCCCTTCGCCTTTTGGGGAAAGCGGCGGGTTCGAGCATGCGCGGGTGTATTGTTCCGGTGGCGATAAAAGCAGGGGCGGTAATTGGGGGGGGAGGTTGCGCGAAAGGCATTTGATGGCTCGGGCGCGGGACTGGGGCGAGATTTATAGCGGCACTTTTTATGGGCGTCTGGGGAAGAGTGGAGCGGGACAGCAGGCCAGGGGCCCAAACCCTTTTGCTGCAGGCTTGGCGGGGGTAGGAGACAGAGGGGGGGGGGGGGGGGGGGGGGGGGGGGGGGGGGGGGGGGGGGGGGGGGGGGTGGGGGGGTTTGGGGGGGGGGGGGGGGGGGGGGGGGGGTGGGGGGGATTGTTGTGTTGGTTTTGTTGACAAATTTATAGCCCCGAATTGCCCCCAATTTTTTCCCCTTGTTTCCCCCCCTGCCCGAATTGATCCAGGCTTGGGATTTTGTGTGTGAATCAGGTGTGAGAGTGTGAGTGTGTGTGTGAATCAGGGGTGAGTGTGTTGGGTGAGGTTGGTTTGGTGTAGTTTGTGAGTGTGAGTGTGTGTGTTTTTTGTGTGTGTGAGTGTGCGTGGGTGGTGTGAGTGGTGGGGTGTGTGTGTGGAGTGTGTGTGGAGTGTGTGTGTGTGTGTGTTTTGTGTGTGTGTGTGTTTTGTTATGTGTGTGTGTGTGTGTGTTGTTTCAAATTTTAAGCGTTTACTCTAAGTGAATTAGCGAGGGAAAAAGAAAATGAAAAGGGAAATTAAAGAAGGGAGAGGAAGGAGGGAAGGAGAAAAAGGTAAGAAATAGCATTATTGTTTTTATTTTTGTGAGAAAAAAAAAAAAACCCAAAATTGGGAAAACTTTTTTTAAAAAGGGGGAAAATATAAAAAACAATGGGGAAACAGAAAAACAAAAATGTAACAAATGAAAATTTTAATGCATGCAATAAACATCTGGCAATGGCAAAGGCTAGCTTTTAATTTTAAAAAACATTTCCAGCGACGTTTAGAAAATGTGGGAAAAAAGGTTTTACAATAGGGATCAAATTGATAGAATTGGAAAAATTTATTCCCACATAGACATTTGCATGTTTACAAAATTTTTTTAAGGAAAGCTTTAAATTCATTTTAAAATTAGTGAATTAAATTTTTCTCACGGAAAAAACGCGAATTATTTGAGAAGGGGCCCTATAACAAGAATATGGGGGTGGTCAGACAACGTGAAATATGTTCCTTGAAATTGATCTCAGTTTATTTATCAGAACTTCTAATTTCTTTTGTGGGCAAAGGAAACTGCTGGAATATTTTTATTATAATCTTTGATGGTATGCCTTTCTTAAACTCAGAATGTGTGGTGTGCATTGCATGTGTGTGAATACATTTATTTATACAAATAGTGTAGTACAAACACTAGACTTATTACATTACTAATGCACAAGAAGCCAGGATACTTAGGATGGGGGAAAGAGGGGAGGTTGTAATGATTGTGAATATTGTTGCAGACATTGTGTACATACATGTTCATTTTGTGAGTGTCAAGGATGATGTGTGGGAGACTGTGGGAGGGTCAGGACTGTGAGGAAGACTGTCAGGATTCTGGCAGAGTATAATTACTCTCTCCCGACCCCCCTCTTGTTCCTCTGTGTGGTGTGTGTGTCAAAGTTTCCCACCCAATTGTCAAGTTAAGTCAATGTCTATTTTTTTATTTCCAGATGGTACATTGAATAGCAAGGCATTGCTTTTTTTCATAAAAAATCCAGAAACAGGGACTGTTTTTGGTTTACATGAATGGTGGCGGTTTGTGTCTCTGTGTGTGTGTGTAGGTGGAGAGGGGGGGGGGTGTAAGTGGTGTGTGTGGGTTGGTTGTGGAGGGATGTTGGAGGAGGGGGGATGACATGACATTGTACTGATGATGGTTTTCTGTTGCATTCCCAGGGTTTCTGTGGTTTTCTGTGTGGTGTGTGTGTGTGTGTGTGTGTGTGTGTGTGTGTGTGTGTGTGTGTTGTGTGTGTGTTGTGGGTGTGTGGAGTGGTGTTGGGGAGGGGGGTTCGTTAACTGGCATTGGTACTGATGATGGTTTCTGTTGCATTACCAGGGTTTTCATCCAAGGCATGTAGACCACTCAGTGGACTAAAACCATTTTTTTTTTTATTAGGTAAGTGCTGTGTTGTGTGTTGGGTTGGGTGGGTGCAGTGGGTGAAGGAGAGAGGAGGGAAGGTTGGGGGAGGAATGATGAGTAGGTTAGATCTTTGAAGTTTGTTTTATAAAGATATTTATATAAGACATCTTAAAGTAGTTTTATTTTGTGTGTTTCCATTTTTGTGTGTTTCAGTTTGTTTGTGTTATTTGTGTTTATGTGTCATTTTTTGTGTGATGTTAATCTTTATAAGGACTATAAATGTCATTTGGGTTTAGTTTTGTGTGTGTGCTTAGTTTGCCTGTCTATTTTGTGTGTGTGGATGTCACAGGTTTGGTGAACCAAAGACATATAAGACTGTGCAAAGCGGGACAGTTGAGGGAAGGGGCATGTGGTCTTGAAAGTATGGTGTTTGTGTCTGTGTGTGTGTTAGGTTATGCATTAGTTGTGCGATTTGTTACACATGCTGATTTTTTGTATTACATGGGCTTGGTGCATTCCAAAAAAGAGGTGGGCATTCAAATGTTGTGGTGGATATTGTGCATGTTTCATTATGTGAGTTTCATGGATGGTGTGTGGGAGACAGTGGAGAACAGTCCTGGGATGAAAACAGTCGGACTCTGGCACAGTAAATATATGTGTGTGGGTGTGTGTTCTGTGTGGTGTGTGTGTGTGCGGGGTAGGGGGGGGGTGGTGGTGTAAGTGGTGTGTATGGGTGGATGTGGAGGGAAGTGGGGAGGGAGGGATGACATGACATTGTACTATAACCAATGATTTTTGTTGCATTCCAGGGTTTCTGTACCAAAGCAAGTCAGACAAATACATGGCTGACACATTTTTATTAGGTAAGGCCATGTGTTGTATGTCGTGTGTGTGTCTTTGTATATGCATGTTGTACATAAATATATGTGATAATAATAATAATAATAATTATGGTATGGAAATTTAATATAGCGCTCAATCTTGTAACAGCAACAAATCGAAGCGCTAGATGATATCTTAAACTGTTTTTACATCCAGTCTCCGTGTGAATGCAGTTTTGCATATTTTGTCAGCCGTTCCCACGGCTCACAATGGCTACTCTTTTGAAAGCGGACTGGATTAGTGTGTGCACAGAGGTTTTGCATGCGTTGGAACACGGCCTCGGATTATAGTTATCATCCGATGACACACACTAACTATTTTTCTTTTTACATTGCTGAAGCATCAGAAGCAGAAGATATCTTGGAAGGGGTGTGTTGTGTGTGGGGGGTTAATATGGAAATAGTGTTGCAACATGTTGTACATACAAGTTCTTTCTGTGATTTTAAAGTTGGTGGGTGGAGGACTATCCAGGCCAGATGGGAGGGATGACATCGTGACTCTGTGAAGGTAAAATTATTCTGTGTGTTTGTTGTGTGTATGTGTGTGTGTGTTTGTGTGTGTATATGTGTGTGTGATTGTGTGTGTATGTGTGTGTGATTGTGTGTGATGGTGGATGGAGGGTAGTAGTTAATGGTGGCGGTGGGGGGGGGGGGGGAGTGCACCTACATTCTACTAATGATGGTTTTTCTGTTGCATTCTCAGGGTTTCTGTATACCACAGCAATGAGATAATCAGTAGCTGCCACATTTTATTTATTAGGTAAGTGTGTGTGTGATGTTTGTTTTTTTTGGTGGGGCAATATACTGATACATTGTTTAACACATGGCATCAACAATGGTTGTATATGTTGCATGTTTGTAGGATAGAATTGAAAACATACATTTGCCTGCAGGTTTATAAATTGTAGGGAAACAGTTTTTAGTGTAGTGTGTGTGTGTGTGTCTGTGTGTGTGTGTTTGAGCAAAAAGAGGTCGTAGTAATGTTTATAAAGATCCTTTTTAATATGCATTTTTTGAAGTAATTTGATTTTGGTGGTTAACTTTGTGCGTTTATTTAGTTGTAATATTTATTGTGTGTGTTTTTGTTGTCAAGGTTTTGGTGATCCCAAGGCTGCTGAAGATAATGGGAAGTGGCAAATGGGGATCCAGAGTCTGCCTTTGAGGTGTGTCGTGTGTGTGTGTGTGTGTGAGTTAGATAAGCATATGTGTATGAATAATGTATTTAAAAAAAACCTTATTATCTTTATATAAAATGTCTGGTTCATCACTAGGATCTAAGAGGAAAATAGTTTTTGATTAATATTTCATATTGTTCTTTCAGCCTACCTTTTTATTTGTTTGTATTTTCAATTGTGTTTTAGTAGATACATGTTTAAGGTTCATGACTGGGAGGACTGGACAGTCATTAATCTGTCATAGGAAATAAGTTTGTGTTGTGTGTGCTTGTTAGGTTATTTTATTAAATTTATTTTTATGTTTTGTGTTTTGTTTTGTTTTAGTTGTTTTAAGTGATTGTTAGTGTAGGTGGATGTTGCTTTAATTTTTTATTGGTTTATTGAAATACAATTTACTTGTATTATTTTTACTTTTTCTTCCAAGTTCTCATTACAAGTTCCTACATACATTCATTTTACTTACAATTTTAAAATTTAAGTTCTTTGTTTAAATATGTTATATTTTTATATTTTTATTTTTCATATTATTTTTAAAACAAATAATTTTAAAAATATTTATATATGGCTTACTCAATAACTGAATTTTTAAAGAAATTATCTTCTTTTTTGTAGATTAAGGTTTTTGATAAAGCTGTAAATTTTTTTTATCTGACATTATTGTACTAATTATCATTTTTATACATTCAATTTTTTATTTTTTAGGACATATGATTATAGTCCTTGTTATTATTCAGTCATTACTTTTACATAGTAAAATTACTCTTTTATTATTTTTTTAAGATAAATTTATATTTGATTTATTTTATTTCTTTTTTTTTTTTTTATATTGATTTTTATTGTTTTTTTTTTTGAGTTTTTTTATTGTTTTTGTTTTTTTTTTTTTTAGTTGTTTTAAGATTATTATTTTTTAATAGTATAATTTACAATTTACTTATAAGTTTTTTTTATTTTCATCTCCTATTTACTGTACCAAATCAATCATACATCATTATTTCTTTCACTATTATAAAAAAAATTAAATATCAATATATATATAATTTATATATATCAATATATATATTGATATTTTTTATTAAAACCCAAAAATTATAAAACAATAACCAACTACTCCTAAAAAAAAAAAAAACAAAACTAATACAATAAAACCATATCTATATACAATAAATTCATCAAACACCCTCTCACAATTACCAAACAAACACAAATAAATTCTATCATACATCCTTATAAACAAATAATACAACATAACCCACCTTCACCAAAATTCCCACACAAATCCCTCTTCAATTCAAAAATTATATCCCCCCCAATAACATCCAATCTAACTCCCTTTTTCCACTTAATAATATACACTCTTCATTACAAAAAAATCATAATAGTTTAACAATTAATAATCAACACTAATAATCATCCCACAATTTATTTTTATTTTACACCATTCTCAATTTTATCCAAAATATAACAACATAAACAAAAATATAAAAACCCTTAATTATATATTATTTCCCTAATCCCCCATCCATTTTCTAAACTCCCTCATTACAAATTCAACTTACAAACCCATATTTATATATTATATATATATATCAATATATATTTTTTTCTTCTTATTCTATTTTAATATTATTATTTTATTTTTTTTCTTATTCCCATCCAACAAATAACATAAACATAAATCCAACTAGTCGAGGATTGATATTGTGTATGTGTGAGAGGAGATATATAGAGTTGCGCTCTCTAAGGATGATCGCGAGTCTGTGTGTGTGTGTTTACACATGTAATGTGTGTCCTGATCTATATATATAATAAACTTCCTACCTTAAGTGAATAGACTTATATATATATATATATTTGCTCTATTCTATATACCCTAAACCGTAGCTGCGCATTCTCATCTAACATCATGCGCTGCGACCACATTCCCTCGCACTCGCACACCCTCACACATGCTGCTTCCTATCACACCACCCACTCCCCCCCCCCCTTCACCACCCCCCATACACATATATACAATCACACCCCTACTCGTACACAATGTCGTCCACGCAGCACTCTAGCGTGTACGTGTGTCTGTGTCTAATTGACCTTTATACCAGTATCTCGCCTCATATCACTTAGCTCATATAAAGATGACCTGTCACCAGTTAAGATATCGTAAACACGTCTAACCAAGTAGTGCACATACACACAAACACAGATGCCTCAAAACACCAGACACCACTATTAAGAATTGTGTGACAAGATCTCCCTCATTAGGGTATCTCTGATATGAGATTTGAGAGTGTCTGTAACTATACCCCATTCGATGACTCGACATCCGCATCTAACATGTCTACGTTAGTCTCCATCCTGTATAATCAACTCTCATGTATACTTACAACACCTAACTCACTAGAGATACTAATACCCTAACTACATCGTTACACAACTCTCTCTCTCTAGAAGATCATCAGCAGAACCTATCACTCAGAATCAGATGAAGAGTCACATCTGTATCTCATATCACCATCTAATAGTTCCTCACCACCTTTTGGATCAATACCACACAAGAACTCTCGCCAGATCCCACTCATAGATATAAGATCCCGTAACTCTCTATACTCACTACTACCTACATCACACGCTATCATACTTTATTTGCAGACTATACATGACACGTCCGATATGAAGAACAGTGTATTCTCTCTACGCTACACTAATATTCTTCCCATAGCTTGAGACGTCCCGTTAGATCCCCCATGCAGCATCAAACCCTACTAGTCTCATCTGTACCTATACCAGTATCTCCTATATGAAGAACTACTATTGACTCTCTTTGTACAGTGCATACTCTCCACGCCCTAGAATAGTGAGTAAGATGTTCATCACCTCCTCTCTGCCTCTTCTTGTGCTACATCCTGTTGTCTCATCATGTCTCGTGTGCTATACTCTCTCATTCTCCCACAACTGTGAGATATACTGTAGAGAGTTCTACCGTAGACTCCAAATACCCCCCATCCCCATCCTATGTGTATCCCCATACACAAATGACATAGTGTCTCATGTGATGTTGAATACGATTGACCTCCCATAACAACGTATCCGTCACTACAAGAAATAGTGCTAGTCCTTAATCCGACCCACTCTAGATATCTATCACTCCTCCTCTCATTCACTAGAGAATAATCTCTCCTCTCTCACTCAACTCTAAGATGACCATTCATTACCCCTCCCCCTCACCTTAACTCAGTCGTTCCTGTGTATATAATATATTTATATATATATATATATATATATATATATATATATATATATATATATATATATATAATATATCTCAAAATCATCCTATAATAATCTCCCAAAATACCCACAAATAAACCAATATATCTAATACCCATTCATTATATATTCTCCCTATTTTCCCTTCCATTTCTTCCTCCCTACTTCCATATCCCTTCTCAACTAACCATATGATATATAAATATATTTTTAATACTATATATACATACACCCTGAATCAACTCGAGATGTATCTTCCACTGATGGATGAAGAGACTTCTGTACTGTATGTGTACTAGAGTAATTACCCATAAAACCCATAAAGAATGATCGATCATATTCGTTCATATTTCTCCCAGATAGAAGAATGTGTGTGTGTGATAGTGATCAGAACCACCTCTGTGCCTAATCAGATGTGAGATAATGTAGTCCACGTCTCACCACACATCATAGTCCCTAACGAGCTCAATATGTGATCATCATTCCAGAAGCTCCTCCCACAACTCGCTATCAATTGCTTCTCTGCGTCTCGCCTACTCAGAACAAGAGAAGAGATCTCAATCCCATAAAATCCTCTTCTTCACTCTCACTAAGAGTGTATAGTAGACGTCTAATGTGTACTCTATACACTCTCTCTCGCTGCATCTCTTTAGCAAAGTAGTGTAGAATAAGTCAGTTGACACTCCGTGAGACTGATCCTGTGTTCTCCCCTTTCCCCCCCATCAAATCACTTAAACACCACATATTAATTCACCTTCCAATAATCCATCCTCTAGTCTCCTGTCCTCTCTCCTACAAGTCCTAGTGCATGAGATCTAATAGATAGATGAATAACTCCTGAGATCGCCCCATACGCTACTCAAAGATGAAGAGAATTGTATCTCTTATGTATCTACTGCTAACCACGTACTCCTACATCTGCTGACCATATGTATGATAACACATCACTAGAGCATACACAAAATAGATGTCTAATAACCATACCTCCGTAAGAGAGTGCCCTCATGTCTTTTACATAGTGATCTCACTGTGTCACCAATGTCCTATCTTGTTCCTCTCTCCTACTCTCACACCAAAGAAGATTACTCTCCCTTTCCTTGTACCTCGCCGTTCCTACCACCCCCATGTCTCCTAGTCCTGTCTCTGACCTCTCCTCTCGTACGAGAAAGAAGTAGTATTATCTCCGTGAGTGCTAGCTCTTCTGCGTGTGTCACAAAATTGTGATATAGCTCATGTACATAAGATTCGCATCAACACACCTCCTTAGCTTATCTAGTTAGCTCTCCCCTCACATGATATGTCTACGATGTATATGTGTCTCGTGATCCTCCTAGACCCCCATCCCCAATATTATGTCTACAGCTACTCCCACCTGTGATCTGATCCATCCCCTGAACACTGTGCTCCCACACTGTCTACAATGTGCAATGTCCCCACCTGTCCATCATTGTAAAAGTGTCACGCCCCCCCTAATAACCACCGTGTTCCCGCACCCATGTCAAGCCTACCTAGAAGTATCTTGAAACACCTTCCCATCCCATGATCCGTGTAATTAAACAAAGTAATACCGCACTCCCTCCCCCTCACCCTCACTACTCCTAACAACCACTCTCCACAGTAACAAACCATTCCTATCCCACATTCTACCCGTCCCAGTCCACGCACCGACTCTGTGACAATCCATATCCAACACCTCCCCCCCACCTACACCCATGTCCCAACACCCCTCACAAACATCCTGAATCCCCTACGATCCTCCACTCCAATACCAAGTGTTGTCGTGTACTCTGTATGTGCAAAGTGCTCCTATATCACGACTGTGTCCCGTTCTTTCCACTATTCATGTTCAGACTAGAGCACCCATCGCTACGTTAGATCCGTATAAAGTGTGCTCTAACCACCACTATGTATTAAATCACCTATATAGAACACATGACAGCTGTAATTTATCAATAGATGATGCCTCGCGTCACCACCCTCTTGTGTATACTGGTCTGTCAGACTCCTGTTCCCTATCGTACTCCCTATGTCTCACCAGACTCTCTCCCTCTGTCTGTATCCTAGCCATGCTCCAACTAGAAGTACTATGAGTGTGTTATTTAATATTATAGATGTTAGTGTTGTGTACGTGATGTATGTATAGTAGTTATGTTTGTGTATAGTATAGATTTGTTATTAGTGTATTGATAGTGACCACCCATGTACCTATAATTGCTACGACATCCAGGGTTGTATTGTGTCAGTGAACAATGTCAGTGTGTGTACTTAATTGTCTGTATGACTACTAACAATATATTGCTAACTGCACGTATCACAATTGTATCGATAGAGTAGATATAGTGTGCATTAAGATCGCATACCAATACAGGTAGTAAAATACCTAATCTAACTTGCACAGATCATGAAATGAGAGATAAGAGAATATGTAGACATAAAACCCAACGTACACATTGTGATATAAGTTGAATTCACAAGTGTAGAACTGTAGAGAGAGTTAAATACCATAATAAAAAAGATATATATATGTTGAACTAAATAGTAGTACACACTTGTATTTGTGTATATCTAATTCCAGAGATCTAACACAATGATATTATTGATCCTTCGTCAGTCTCTAAGATCCTATTAGTGTATGTGGCCATATTCTTACACCCTCTCTGTCACACATACCACATAGTGAGATATGAGAGTCTCAGTGTCGATGTAGTTGTATATAGACTTCCGTCAGTAAATGGTCGTAGTAGAATGTGTCTCTCCCACCAACCCAAGACTCACCAACTAGACCGTATATGTGTTAAGTGTGTCCTGATCATGTATCCAAATGCTCCCTTGTGTTACCTATGTGTGTCCTCCATGAATAATAAAGAGGAATCAGACAGTCTCTATCAACTGTACTGTATGCTCATCTGCGACTACCCCTTTGTGTCATTTTATGCTGAGAAATGTATAGGCAGGATGTAGGTGTTGTATAGATGATTCATAGAGTAAAAGTGTGTGTTCACCAGTCTACTATAATAAAGTGATTCGACAGCCTTTGTGAGTAACCTCATGAGTAATGTGTTATCAAAGTTAGATTGTCTGATAGTAAATGTGACTCTAAGAATAACGACTTACGCCATACCATACAAAGAGATAAACTGATATATGTGAAATAAAGAGTATACTCCTCCTGTGGATATACTATCAAATTCAGAAGTAAGAATTGTGTGACTATACAATAATGTTGATACACTGTAGAAATGCGTCTTCTCTGTAGAAGAGCCTCCAAATATACAGAGTAGAAGACATGATGATAAAATTACTAGAGACCCTTTATAATCAAACCCGCTCTCTCACGTTTGTACATACTCAACTGTCTCTCTATATGTTGTAGAAACAGTGTGCTCGCGCACGTCCCAGCTACCGTTTCAACAATCAATATTGACCAGACCAATACAATGATCCTATACACAACTGTACAAAGACGATGTGTACCTGTATAGTTAGATACCCTATCAGTCTCACATAGACTAAGACCAATAGTGTACTCGTGATCTGAGGCGAACTCCAGAGTACCAGATGTAAACGTGTAACAGATATACCTCATAATAGATGAATACGAACGTCATAGTCATTAAATAGTGTGAGTTATGTAGACATGTCTATAGGAAAGTCTATCAAGTGATGAAATGTGCGCGTGATAAGTGCCTAGAGTAGAAAGTGTGTACTAGAGACCACCTTATACCTAAAAGGTGATAATGTCCACTTAGCAAAACAACCTACTAGAAAATCTCAACGCTACGAGTGTTCGTGTGTGTGTGTACCTACTCTGCTCCTAAAATCTTCACCTCTCGCGCACACTACTCGCCTAGCTCCCTCTCCTTCCACCCCCTCGCCAATCACTCATCCTCCTCTGCATCTCTTGCCACACCATCTGAAAGTATGTGTGTAGATGTAGAAAGTCTTTGTGATGTTATGTCCTGTGTTGTTTGTTGTGCTCTCTTCTTATTGTTGGCTCCTCTACGCTTCACTGTACCTCTGAGTGTGAGTAGACTAAGTACTACCACAAAACAGTGACTACAGATGAACCGTAAAATAGACGACAATGAATGTGAAAAGAGTGTAAGAATGTAAAGATTGTAAAAAATGTATAGTGTAGAAGTTAATAAATATTATAACATAATCGTTTTGATAGATGCAGAGAGAGTAGAGTAACATATTGTCTCATGTGTGTAGATGTGACGCAAGACAAAGTTAATCACGTATGCTCCAATTGAGAACCTGTTCGCAGACATGTGAAATATTTGTAGATAAATATCGAAATAGAGATAACATACACACTATACTCCTTACCTAACACGTGTACAATAGAGAATAAGATAACGTCTCAAACAAATACAATAAATAAAATACACTAAACACTTACAGTCTATGTACTGTTGTGAGTCTTCTCTCTCAGAAGAACACTCTCTTATCACTTCCACTATAAAATGCTCCTGCAGTAACAGTAAGAGTGAGAGATCAATATGATTAGAATATCACTCCTCCCAAATCCTAGTGCTCATAGAGTTAATGAGAGACTCCTAAGAACTGTTGATGTAGTGGCTCATGTGAGGCGTACCGCTCCTCCTCTCTCCCCCTTGCTACCTGGAGTATCAGTAGACAGAATATAAATGTGCATATAACGAGTCCTCTATCTTATATCCGACAGTGAAGTAATGATATATAGTACATCCATGGTCTCTAGAGTGTGGCTCCCCTCAACGTTGTGTAACCACCTTTATCACGATCTCACCCATATCATACACCATAAGTCCCAGTATTCTTCTACCTAATATCTCTAGCTCTAGTGTCTCTGCCATACCTACAGTATCTACCATGCAGCCATTGTCATCTAAATAAGTGTGTCCATATGACCCGCCCCAGATCCTGAAGAGACGTAACACAAGTTATTCCTAATAATACTGATCTGTCTCCTGTGTGTGTCCTCACAGAGATCTGATCACTAAGCTCCTCTTCCTCACCCCCATCCATATAGTCAAAATCCCACCTGTGTACTATCGACCGGTAAGAACCGAGTATCAATATATATGATATATATCCAACTGTAGATGTTTTGTGCAGTCTTATAATGTGAGTATTGTCACTGAGTTAGTTTTTTTTCTCCATTGATCCTACTATGAGTTAGAATGATCTGTGTGTGTCGGTTGTGTGTCTAAGTTCAATTTTCGCCCCAGATGTGTGATAGAGAAGTATACTTCAACCCATAACTCACCTAGTGTGCCTCTGTACCCGTGTCCACCATCTCCGCAGAATGCCTTGTATCCACTCTCACTGCTCCTCTCACATAACTAGAGCAATACAAACTCAGAGATGTTACTTCCTCTCCTACAGAGAGTGTGTATTGTGACAAAGTATCTCACTCTATGTTGTTATTAGTCTACGTTGTGTGCCATCCTCGATTATCGTGATCTTACATACACTTTGTTATGTCACTAGTCGTTAGAACGTTCTATTCCCTCTCTAAACCTTGTTTGTATACATTCCTTTGAACCACCATATCCCCATAATACCATGAGTGTTCAGATGTAAGCTACTCATCCCAGATAAAAGATTAAAGCTCGTAGACTCTATAGAATACTCATCGTCAGCCTACTACCGTGTCCTCTCAAGATTCTAGAGTTGATCTCCATCGTCTCGATCGCCCGTTGTCTACTGTCGATCCTTACTCACCAGTCCTTGTCTCTCGCTCACTCACAGATAGAGCATGTGTGTCACTCCCCTGTTGTGCTCACTCTGGTGTCCCATCTCGCAGAGTAACTCTCCAGTCCATATCATGCAAGTCTGTGCACAAGGAGGTAGGAGATAGTCAGAATGAATTGTGTGTTCACGCCGTGTCCCTGTGTGAGAGTCTGCACTCCGCCCCGTCTTTCACTCGCACACTATTCCAACACCACACATGATACCCCCTCCTCTATCACACCCTCACTAGGACTCTCCCGGAGTGTGTACCACCACCTCCGCTCTCGATCACTCACCAAACTCATCCCGCAGTAGCGTGCACTCATCCACTTACACCCATAGAAGATCTCTTCAGTGTGTCTATACAATCGCTGAACCTATAGATAGTGATACCACCCCCATTGTATATAAATGTGTGTACTAGAATATCTAGATTGTGTTACCTATACCTTCCTCTTATAACATAAAACACTCCCTGTGTCTATGTGTGCATAAACTGTCTGCCAACTCGCTTACGCTTAACAAAAAGCTCAAAAATTCACTATCTATCTATCACGGTTCTCTGTCATAATGACCCACTTATGATGCAAAATGTAGTGTGTCGCCAGAAGACAGAGAGTGTCGATGTGTATAATTATTAGAACTCAATACAAAGTCCCATATAATGATCTCTAAACTAAGACGTGACATCCTACTCTATTAGAATTTTGTATAGACCAAACTCTGACCTGTCCTGTTCTTGCTTCTGTGTGTTGTAATCTTTTCCCCCCCCACAATGCATCATTATCTTAATGCGTTCTCTCCATCACAATATTAGATGTGTTGCTGATGATGAGTTATAGTGTATCGTCCACAACACACATCAACTAACAGATTGTGTGTATGTGTGAGCTTGTATAATAGATATACCATGTCCGCTCCCAAATTTTTCATTTGTCTAAGAGTATGAGTGATCTGTGCAGTGTAGTATATTTGTTATAGTTTATGTGTTGTGTGTGAGATATTGATAGTCTGTAGTTGTGTGTAGAAGATGTGTAGCTGATAGCACTGTCATATAAGAAGTGTGTGTGAAGTCGATATATTTGTGTGCAGATGACCTCTAGTAGTTATAAGAGATGCTAACCTCGCAGTATATATGAATGTTGAGGATTGTTAAGCATCGGCAGTAAATGTGTGGAATTACTGATGTGTAGTGTGTATATTGTAATGTGTAACATCTTGTATGAGTTGAGAGTGTCTTTGTTATAAAAATATACATAATATGCTTTCTATTATATGTAGAATGTCGCTAGTGTAGTCATATATAATTGTTACTATCACATTTAGAATATCATATTGTATCTGTATGTTGTTAAAGATTAGTGTATATGTGTGTGATGTTATGACTCGTAAGATCACTTGCGTAAACAAAATTAACAAAAAATATCTCAAGAGATGACGCTCTGATAGATGAAGTGTGTGTGCTCTAACAAAAATAATATAATATATTACTAGTGAATTCTTTGTGAGATATGATATATATCAGTGTGTGTTGTCATCTAGTGAGATATGTAGTATCTTCGTTGAACTCGTGAGAGACTAGAATAACAGTAGTAGTTCTACCAAGATGTCATGAGAACTGTGTGATTATATCGCTATGCTGCTCGATCCGATGTTGACATCTTGATATGTATTATGTCTCTAGTGAAATTTTGTCCGATATATAATGTGTTGTCACAACCGACAAAACATCCCAAACTTGTAAGACAAGTCTTGTGATATATGTTTGTGTAATCTTGCTACTCAAATGTGTGTAGACTTTGTTTAGATTGTAGTCTTTTGTAGAAGATGATAGATGATCATTGTTTGTTATTCAGAGATGTATAAGTGTGTGATGAGAGACTATACTTGTCATTGTATATACTGAGGGTGTGAGTGTCACCGAGTATGCTTGTGATAAATATAATGTTATATAATGATAAACGCGCTCTATGAGATATGTGTATGTGTTCTCGCTCTCTCCGTGTGATGTTAATAGTATAAGATGATAGTCGCAATTTATATAGATGTTGTTATGAAGTATGAGTTTTAGTAGTGTAGAGAGCATCTCTCTGTGTCATGTTGATGAGTGATCGTGTACGCTTCGGCGTCGTCAGAGTGATATGAATTTTATATGTGTTGTAATGTCGTTTCGAGTATGTGGTAGCAAATGTGCGTATGATGTCTCTGCAAGTTTAGATATATGTGAGATGATGTAGTAGGGAGAGTTGAGTGCACGACGAAGTTTAGTCAAGTATTTTTGTGTAGTGTTTGATGTGCCTTTGAATTTATATTTATAATTTTTTTGTTGATAGGTGTGTGTGTTGTTCGATGAATGTGTAGTAATGTCGTGTCCTCGAGTATGATGAATGTAATTTAGATTCTGAGATACAAGTATAGATCAAGTACATTACTCTACGTGTTCGTAGATTAGTGGTTTGTTATTGACTAGTAAAGTAAGCTGTGATTGAAGTGTTGTGTAGTAATTCGAAAGATATGAATATTATGATATATCATATATATATCCCTATATTGTGTGTGTATAGTTTGTTTTTATTTTGTTATTTTGTAGTGTTTGTTGGTGTGTTTGGTGTTGTGGTTAGAGGTGCTATTCAAGTGGTGCAATATCCTGTGTAGTGTAAAGATGAGAGGTAGTTTTGATTGTCTATATATCGAGCGCGCTCGCAGAGAGTGTGTGATTTGTGTGTGATGTCGATGAGTGTGTAGGTGAGATGATATGCATGGTTTTAAAATCATATAGAGTTTGGGTGTGTGGGTTGGCGATGGTTGAGTAGTGTGAGTTTGTTGTGTGGTGGTGAGAGTTTGGTTGTGTGTGGTTGGTTAGTTTAAGCTGTTATAGTGTGTGTGTAGTAGGCGTGGAGGGTGGTTGTGGTTGTGTGTGTGTTGGTTAGAGTTGTGGGGGTGGTTGATGATGATTTGTGTGTTGTGTGTTGAGGGTGAGTGTTGTTGATTTGGTGGTGTTGTTGTGTGTTGCTTGTTTGTGTGTGGTTGCGCGTTTGGTGTAGGTGGGTGTGTAGGTTTTGTGGTTCATTTTTGCGAGTGGTCACTTGTACACTATCTCCCTATGTGTACATCAACTCCCCTCGTTTCCTGGCACACTTGATACTATGGCATTTGTTACTATGCATTTGTAACTAACATAGTTAATATTTTTCTACCATTAGTAATGGTGGTGTACTTTGACCTTTGGGGGGAAGGGAATGTGCATGGTGTGTTATTTACAATGCATAATTGTAAAAATCATGTTGTATCAAAAAAAATTGATTAGTGTGTTACCATGGTGAGTGATCAAGAAGCTGAAGCATCTGGTTTGGGAGGGGGTGATATGTTGGAAATTGTTGTTGTGCGATAGTTTGGTTACACAGCATTATGTTCATACTTTAATTTCAGGGCTGGTGCTGTGAGACTGTGGAGGGACTGGGAATGCGGAGAGAGTACAGTCAGGGGATCTGGCAGAGGTAAATACTGAGGTGAGTGTGTTGTGCGCAGCGCGTGCGTGTGTGTGTGTGTGTGTGTGTGTATTATATGGTGGACTGGGTGCTCTTGTAATTGTATGTCAAACATGGCATCAACAACGTTGTATGTCATATTTGCGGATTGCTATTTCAAGACATACATTTGTGTGCAGGGTAAATAAAAAAAGGTAACCGGAACTGGTGGTTGTGTATGTGAGAGTTAGTGACAAGGGGACATAGTTCTGGTTGAATGAGAGAGTGTTTTTTTGATTGACACCATTTTGAAGGTAGTATAATTTAGTGTTGTATTGTTTGTGGTATTCTGTGGTCCTGTTTGCATGCTCACTTTTAACCTTTTCCTTACTTTAGGATTGAGGTCTCGCCTCTTTCACATCGACAAGTGGCACTGTGGACATTGGTTGCAACTAATATATATTATATTTTGAATTAAGTATATGAGATTATACTGACCCCTTTGGGGGCTGGAGTGACCTCTGAGGTGTGTGGGTGTGGGTTGAATAGACTAAGCATATGTTGTATAAATTAATGTGGTGCAGAAAAACCTGATGTTTTTCTTGTTACACTGGTTGGTGTATTCGCAAGACGTGAAGAAAAACGTGGGGTGAGGACTAAGGGTGGGTAAGGATAACGCTGAAAAATGTGTGTTGTGAGACATTGGTGTAGCGTAAATGTCATTCTCGTGAGTTGCAAAGGTTGGTGTGTGGAGACAGTGGAGGGAAAGACTGGGACGAAGCAGTCAAGGACTCTGGCAGAGTGGTAATAAATCTGTGTGTGAGAGTGTGTGTGTGTGTTTTTTGTTTTGGTAACTGTGGTGGCCTTTTTGCATAGTTTGTGTAAAACATTGCATGCAATGTGTATGGGCGTGTGTTTGTGGGGCTCCTTGCGTGTTGAAAAAATGTTTGTGTGCAGGGTAACAGAAGGTACTGAACTGGTTTTTAGTATTTATGCATTTAATCTCAGTTTATTTATCAGAACTTCTAATTTCTGTGGGCAAGGAAACTGCTGAGAATAATTTTTATTATAATCTTTGATGGTATGCCTTTCATTAACTCAGAATGTGTGTGTGCATGCATGTGTGTGAATACATTTATTTATACAAATAGTGTAGTACAAACACTAGACTTATTACATCACTAATGCACCAAGAAGCCAGGATATCTTAGGATGGGGGAAAGAGGGGAGGTGGTAATGATGTGAATATTGTTGCAGACATTGTGTACATACATGTTCATTTTGTGAGTGTCAAGGCTGATGTGTGGAGACAGTGGAGGACAGGACTGTGAGGAAGACAGTCAGGATTCTGGCAGAGGTAATTACTCTCTCCCGACCCCCCTCTTGTTCCTCTGTGTGGTGTGTGTGTCAAAGTTTCCCACCCAATTGTCAAGTTAAGTCAATGTCTATTTTTTTATTTCCAGATGGTACATTGAATAGCAAGGCATTGCTTTTTTTCATAAAAAATCCAGAAACAGGGACTGTTTTTGGTTTACATGAATGGTGGCGGTTTGTGTCTCTGTGTGTGTGTGTAGGTGGAGAGGGGGGGGGGTGTAAGTGGTGTGTGTGGGTTGGTTGTGGAGGGATGTTGGAGGAGGGGGGATGACATGACATTGTACTGATGATGGTTTTCTGTTGCATTCCCAGGGTTTCTGTGGTTTTCTGTGTGGTGTGTGTGTGTGTGTGTGTGTGTGTGTGTGTGTGTGTGTGTGTGTTGTGTGTGTGTTGTGGGTGTGTGGAGTGGTGTTGGGGAGGGGGGTTCGTTAACTGGCATTGGTACTGATGATGGTTTCTGTTGCATTACCAGGGTTTTCATCCAAGGCATGTAGACCACTCAGTGGACTAAAACCATTTTTTTTTTTATTAGGTAAGTGCTGTGTTGTGTGTTGGGTTGGGTGGGTGCAGTGGGTGAAGGAGAGAGGAGGGAAGGTTGGGGGAGGAATGATGAGTAGGTTAGATCTTTGAAGTTTGTTTTATAAAGATATTTATATAAGACATCTTAAAGTAGTTTTATTTTGTGTGTTTCCATTTTTGTGTGTTTCAGTTTGTTTGTGTTATTTGTGTTTATGTGTCATTTTTTGTGTGATGTTAATCTTTATAAGGACTATAAATGTCATTTGGGTTTAGTTTTGTGTGTGTGCTTAGTTTGCCTGTCTATTTTGTGTGTGTGGATGTCACAGGTTTGGTGAACCAAAGACATATAAGACTGTGCAAAGCGGGACAGTTGAGGGAAGGGGCATGTGGTCTTGAAAGTATGGTGTTTGTGTCTGTGTGTGTGTTAGGTTATGCATTAGTTGTGCGATTTGTTACACATGCTGATTTTTTGTATTACATGGGCTTGGTGCATTCCAAAAAAGAGGTGGGCATTCAAATGTTGTGGTGGATATTGTGCATGTTTCATTATGTGAGTTTCATGGATGGTGTGTGGGAGACAGTGGAGAACAGTCCTGGGATGAAAACAGTCGGACTCTGGCACAGTAAATATATGTGTGTGGGTGTGTGTTCTGTGTGGTGTGTGTGTGTGCGGGGTAGGGGGGGGGTGGTGGTGTAAGTGGTGTGTATGGGTGGATGTGGAGGGAAGTGGGGAGGGAGGGATGACATGACATTGTACTATAACCAATGATTTTTGTTGCATTCCAGGGTTTCTGTACCAAAGCAAGTCAGACAAATACATGGCTGACACATTTTTATTAGGTAAGGCCATGTGTTGTATGTCGTGTGTGTGTCTTTGTATATGCATGTTGTACATAAATATATGTGATAATAATAATAATAATAATTATGGTATGGAAATTTAATATAGCGCTCAATCTTGTAACAGCAACAAATCGAAGCGCTAGATGATATCTTAAACTGTTTTTACATCCAGTCTCCGTGTGAATGCAGTTTTGCATATTTTGTCAGCCGTTCCCACGGCTCACAATGGCTACTCTTTTGAAAGCGGACTGGATTAGTGTGTGCACAGAGGTTTTGCATGCGTTGGAACACGGCCTCGGATTATAGTTATCATCCGATGACACACACTAACTATTTTTCTTTTTACATTGCTGAAGCATCAGAAGCAGAAGATATCTTGGAAGGGGTGTGTTGTGTGTGGGGGGTTAATATGGAAATAGTGTTGCAACATGTTGTACATACAAGTTCTTTCTGTGATTTTAAAGTTGGTGGGTGGAGGACTATCCAGGCCAGATGGGAGGGATGACATCGTGACTCTGTGAAGGTAAAATTATTCTGTGTGTTTGTTGTGTGTATGTGTGTGTGTGTTTGTGTGTGTATATGTGTGTGTGATTGTGTGTGTATGTGTGTGTGATTGTGTGTGATGGTGGATGGAGGGTAGTAGTTAATGGTGGCGGTGGGGGGGGGGGGGGAGTGCACCTACATTCTACTAATGATGGTTTTTCTGTTGCATTCTCAGGGTTTCTGTATACCACAGCAATGAGATAATCAGTAGCTGCCACATTTTATTTATTAGGTAAGTGTGTGTGTGATGTTTGTTTTTTTTGGTGGGGCAATATACTGATACATTGTTTAACACATGGCATCAACAATGGTTGTATATGTTGCATGTTTGTAGGATAGAATTGAAAACATACATTTGCCTGCAGGTTTATAAATTGTAGGGAAACAGTTTTTAGTGTAGTGTGTGTGTGTGTGTCTGTGTGTGTGTGTTTGAGCAAAAAGAGGTCGTAGTAATGTTTATAAAGATCCTTTTTAATATGCATTTTTTGAAGTAATTTGATTTTGGTGGTTAACTTTGTGCGTTTATTTAGTTGTAATATTTATTGTGTGTGTTTTTGTTGTCAAGGTTTTGGTGATCCCAAGGCTGCTGAAGATAATGGGAAGTGGCAAATGGGGATCCAGAGTCTGCCTTTGAGGTGTGTCGTGTGTGTGTGTGTGTGTGAGTTAGATAAGCATATGTGTATGAATAATGTATTTAAAAAAAACCTTATTATCTTTATATAAAATGTCTGGTTCATCACTAGGATCTAAGAGGAAAATAGTTTTTGATTAATATTTCATATTGTTCTTTCAGCCTACCTTTTTATTTGTTTGTATTTTCAATTGTGTTTTAGTAGATACATGTTTAAGGTTCATGACTGGGAGGACTGGACAGTCATTAATCTGTCATAGGAAATAAGTTTGTGTTGTGTGTGCTTGTTAGGTTATTTTATTAAATTTATTTTTATGTTTTGTGTTTTGTTTTGTTTTAGTTGTTTTAAGTGATTGTTAGTGTAGGTGGATGTTGCTTTAATTTTTTATTGGTTTATTGAAATACAATTTACTTGTATTATTTTTACTTTTTCTTCCAAGTTCTCATTACAAGTTCCTACATACATTCATTTTACTTACAATTTTAAAATTTAAGTTCTTTGTTTAAATATGTTATATTTTTATATTTTTATTTTTCATATTATTTTTAAAACAAATAATTTTAAAAATATTTATATATGGCTTACTCAATAACTGAATTTTTAAAGAAATTATCTTCTTTTTTGTAGATTAAGGTTTTTGATAAAGCTGTAAATTTTTTTTATCTGACATTATTGTACTAATTATCATTTTTATACATTCAATTTTTTATTTTTTAGGACATATGATTATAGTCCTTGTTATTATTCAGTCATTACTTTTACATAGTAAAATTACTCTTTTATTATTTTTTTAAGATAAATTTATATTTGATTTATTTTATTTCTTTTTTTTTTTTTTATATTGATTTTTATTGTTTTTTTTTTTGAGTTTTTTTATTGTTTTTGTTTTTTTTTTTTTTAGTTGTTTTAAGATTATTATTTTTTAATAGTATAATTTACAATTTACTTATAAGTTTTTTTTATTTTCATCTCCTATTTACTGTACCAAATCAATCATACATCATTATTTCTTTCACTATTATAAAAAAAATTAAATATCAATATATATATAATTTATATATATCAATATATATATTGATATTTTTTATTAAAACCCAAAAATTATAAAACAATAACCAACTACTCCTAAAAAAAAAAAAAACAAAACTAATACAATAAAACCATATCTATATACAATAAATTCATCAAACACCCTCTCACAATTACCAAACAAACACAAATAAATTCTATCATACATCCTTATAAACAAATAATACAACATAACCCACCTTCACCAAAATTCCCACACAAATCCCTCTTCAATTCAAAAATTATATCCCCCCCAATAACATCCAATCTAACTCCCTTTTTCCACTTAATAATATACACTCTTCATTACAAAAAAATCATAATAGTTTAACAATTAATAATCAACACTAATAATCATCCCACAATTTATTTTTATTTTACACCATTCTCAATTTTATCCAAAATATAACAACATAAACAAAAATATAAAAACCCTTAATTATATATTATTTCCCTAATCCCCCATCCATTTTCTAAACTCCCTCATTACAAATTCAACTTACAAACCCATATTTATATATTATATATATATATCAATATATATTTTTTTCTTCTTATTCTATTTTAATATTATTATTTTATTTTTTTTCTTATTCCCATCCAACAAATAACATAAACATAAATCCAACTAGTCGAGGATTGATATTGTGTATGTGTGAGAGGAGATATATAGAGTTGCGCTCTCTAAGGATGATCGCGAGTCTGTGTGTGTGTGTTTACACATGTAATGTGTGTCCTGATCTATATATATAATAAACTTCCTACCTTAAGTGAATAGACTTATATATATATATATATTTGCTCTATTCTATATACCCTAAACCGTAGCTGCGCATTCTCATCTAACATCATGCGCTGCGACCACATTCCCTCGCACTCGCACACCCTCACACATGCTGCTTCCTATCACACCACCCACTCCCCCCCCCCCTTCACCACCCCCCATACACATATATACAATCACACCCCTACTCGTACACAATGTCGTCCACGCAGCACTCTAGCGTGTACGTGTGTCTGTGTCTAATTGACCTTTATACCAGTATCTCGCCTCATATCACTTAGCTCATATAAAGATGACCTGTCACCAGTTAAGATATCGTAAACACGTCTAACCAAGTAGTGCACATACACACAAACACAGATGCCTCAAAACACCAGACACCACTATTAAGAATTGTGTGACAAGATCTCCCTCATTAGGGTATCTCTGATATGAGATTTGAGAGTGTCTGTAACTATACCCCATTCGATGACTCGACATCCGCATCTAACATGTCTACGTTAGTCTCCATCCTGTATAATCAACTCTCATGTATACTTACAACACCTAACTCACTAGAGATACTAATACCCTAACTACATCGTTACACAACTCTCTCTCTCTAGAAGATCATCAGCAGAACCTATCACTCAGAATCAGATGAAGAGTCACATCTGTATCTCATATCACCATCTAATAGTTCCTCACCACCTTTTGGATCAATACCACACAAGAACTCTCGCCAGATCCCACTCATAGATATAAGATCCCGTAACTCTCTATACTCACTACTACCTACATCACACGCTATCATACTTTATTTGCAGACTATACATGACACGTCCGATATGAAGAACAGTGTATTCTCTCTACGCTACACTAATATTCTTCCCATAGCTTGAGACGTCCCGTTAGATCCCCCATGCAGCATCAAACCCTACTAGTCTCATCTGTACCTATACCAGTATCTCCTATATGAAGAACTACTATTGACTCTCTTTGTACAGTGCATACTCTCCACGCCCTAGAATAGTGAGTAAGATGTTCATCACCTCCTCTCTGCCTCTTCTTGTGCTACATCCTGTTGTCTCATCATGTCTCGTGTGCTATACTCTCTCATTCTCCCACAACTGTGAGATATACTGTAGAGAGTTCTACCGTAGACTCCAAATACCCCCCATCCCCATCCTATGTGTATCCCCATACACAAATGACATAGTGTCTCATGTGATGTTGAATACGATTGACCTCCCATAACAACGTATCCGTCACTACAAGAAATAGTGCTAGTCCTTAATCCGACCCACTCTAGATATCTATCACTCCTCCTCTCATTCACTAGAGAATAATCTCTCCTCTCTCACTCAACTCTAAGATGACCATTCATTACCCCTCCCCCTCACCTTAACTCAGTCGTTCCTGTGTATATAATATATT
This sequence comes from Rapana venosa, assembly GCA_028751875.1. Lineage (NCBI taxonomy): Eukaryota > Metazoa > Mollusca > Gastropoda > Neogastropoda > Muricidae > Rapana > Rapana venosa. The sequence continues at coordinate 40,274,997 of CM054166.1, forward strand.
TATATATATATATATATATATATATATATATATATATATATATATATATATATATAATATATCTCAAAATCATCCTATAATAATCTCCCAAAATACCCACAAATAAACCAATATATCTAATACCCATTCATTATATATTCTCCCTATTTTCCCTTCCATTTCTTCCTCCCTACTTCCATATCCCTTCTCAACTAACCATATGATATATAAATATATTTTTAATACTATATATACATACACCCTGAATCAACTCGAGATGTATCTTCCACTGATGGATGAAGAGACTTCTGTACTGTATGTGTACTAGAGTAATTACCCATAAAACCCATAAAGAATGATCGATCATATTCGTTCATATTTCTCCCAGATAGAAGAATGTGTGTGTGTGATAGTGATCAGAACCACCTCTGTGCCTAATCAGATGTGAGATAATGTAGTCCACGTCTCACCACACATCATAGTCCCTAACGAGCTCAATATGTGATCATCATTCCAGAAGCTCCTCCCACAACTCGCTATCAATTGCTTCTCTGCGTCTCGCCTACTCAGAACAAGAGAAGAGATCTCAATCCCATAAAATCCTCTTCTTCACTCTCACTAAGAGTGTATAGTAGACGTCTAATGTGTACTCTATACACTCTCTCTCGCTGCATCTCTTTAGCAAAGTAGTGTAGAATAAGTCAGTTGACACTCCGTGAGACTGATCCTGTGTTCTCCCCTTTCCCCCCCATCAAATCACTTAAACACCACATATTAATTCACCTTCCAATAATCCATCCTCTAGTCTCCTGTCCTCTCTCCTACAAGTCCTAGTGCATGAGATCTAATAGATAGATGAATAACTCCTGAGATCGCCCCATACGCTACTCAAAGATGAAGAGAATTGTATCTCTTATGTATCTACTGCTAACCACGTACTCCTACATCTGCTGACCATATGTATGATAACACATCACTAGAGCATACACAAAATAGATGTCTAATAACCATACCTCCGTAAGAGAGTGCCCTCATGTCTTTTACATAGTGATCTCACTGTGTCACCAATGTCCTATCTTGTTCCTCTCTCCTACTCTCACACCAAAGAAGATTACTCTCCCTTTCCTTGTACCTCGCCGTTCCTACCACCCCCATGTCTCCTAGTCCTGTCTCTGACCTCTCCTCTCGTACGAGAAAGAAGTAGTATTATCTCCGTGAGTGCTAGCTCTTCTGCGTGTGTCACAAAATTGTGATATAGCTCATGTACATAAGATTCGCATCAACACACCTCCTTAGCTTATCTAGTTAGCTCTCCCCTCACATGATATGTCTACGATGTATATGTGTCTCGTGATCCTCCTAGACCCCCATCCCCAATATTATGTCTACAGCTACTCCCACCTGTGATCTGATCCATCCCCTGAACACTGTGCTCCCACACTGTCTACAATGTGCAATGTCCCCACCTGTCCATCATTGTAAAAGTGTCACGCCCCCCCTAATAACCACCGTGTTCCCGCACCCATGTCAAGCCTACCTAGAAGTATCTTGAAACACCTTCCCATCCCATGATCCGTGTAATTAAACAAAGTAATACCGCACTCCCTCCCCCTCACCCTCACTACTCCTAACAACCACTCTCCACAGTAACAAACCATTCCTATCCCACATTCTACCCGTCCCAGTCCACGCACCGACTCTGTGACAATCCATATCCAACACCTCCCCCCCACCTACACCCATGTCCCAACACCCCTCACAAACATCCTGAATCCCCTACGATCCTCCACTCCAATACCAAGTGTTGTCGTGTACTCTGTATGTGCAAAGTGCTCCTATATCACGACTGTGTCCCGTTCTTTCCACTATTCATGTTCAGACTAGAGCACCCATCGCTACGTTAGATCCGTATAAAGTGTGCTCTAACCACCACTATGTATTAAATCACCTATATAGAACACATGACAGCTGTAATTTATCAATAGATGATGCCTCGCGTCACCACCCTCTTGTGTATACTGGTCTGTCAGACTCCTGTTCCCTATCGTACTCCCTATGTCTCACCAGACTCTCTCCCTCTGTCTGTATCCTAGCCATGCTCCAACTAGAAGTACTATGAGTGTGTTATTTAATATTATAGATGTTAGTGTTGTGTACGTGATGTATGTATAGTAGTTATGTTTGTGTATAGTATAGATTTGTTATTAGTGTATTGATAGTGACCACCCATGTACCTATAATTGCTACGACATCCAGGGTTGTATTGTGTCAGTGAACAATGTCAGTGTGTGTACTTAATTGTCTGTATGACTACTAACAATATATTGCTAACTGCACGTATCACAATTGTATCGATAGAGTAGATATAGTGTGCATTAAGATCGCATACCAATACAGGTAGTAAAATACCTAATCTAACTTGCACAGATCATGAAATGAGAGATAAGAGAATATGTAGACATAAAACCCAACGTACACATTGTGATATAAGTTGAATTCACAAGTGTAGAACTGTAGAGAGAGTTAAATACCATAATAAAAAAGATATATATATGTTGAACTAAATAGTAGTACACACTTGTATTTGTGTATATCTAATTCCAGAGATCTAACACAATGATATTATTGATCCTTCGTCAGTCTCTAAGATCCTATTAGTGTATGTGGCCATATTCTTACACCCTCTCTGTCACACATACCACATAGTGAGATATGAGAGTCTCAGTGTCGATGTAGTTGTATATAGACTTCCGTCAGTAAATGGTCGTAGTAGAATGTGTCTCTCCCACCAACCCAAGACTCACCAACTAGACCGTATATGTGTTAAGTGTGTCCTGATCATGTATCCAAATGCTCCCTTGTGTTACCTATGTGTGTCCTCCATGAATAATAAAGAGGAATCAGACAGTCTCTATCAACTGTACTGTATGCTCATCTGCGACTACCCCTTTGTGTCATTTTATGCTGAGAAATGTATAGGCAGGATGTAGGTGTTGTATAGATGATTCATAGAGTAAAAGTGTGTGTTCACCAGTCTACTATAATAAAGTGATTCGACAGCCTTTGTGAGTAACCTCATGAGTAATGTGTTATCAAAGTTAGATTGTCTGATAGTAAATGTGACTCTAAGAATAACGACTTACGCCATACCATACAAAGAGATAAACTGATATATGTGAAATAAAGAGTATACTCCTCCTGTGGATATACTATCAAATTCAGAAGTAAGAATTGTGTGACTATACAATAATGTTGATACACTGTAGAAATGCGTCTTCTCTGTAGAAGAGCCTCCAAATATACAGAGTAGAAGACATGATGATAAAATTACTAGAGACCCTTTATAATCAAACCCGCTCTCTCACGTTTGTACATACTCAACTGTCTCTCTATATGTTGTAGAAACAGTGTGCTCGCGCACGTCCCAGCTACCGTTTCAACAATCAATATTGACCAGACCAATACAATGATCCTATACACAACTGTACAAAGACGATGTGTACCTGTATAGTTAGATACCCTATCAGTCTCACATAGACTAAGACCAATAGTGTACTCGTGATCTGAGGCGAACTCCAGAGTACCAGATGTAAACGTGTAACAGATATACCTCATAATAGATGAATACGAACGTCATAGTCATTAAATAGTGTGAGTTATGTAGACATGTCTATAGGAAAGTCTATCAAGTGATGAAATGTGCGCGTGATAAGTGCCTAGAGTAGAAAGTGTGTACTAGAGACCACCTTATACCTAAAAGGTGATAATGTCCACTTAGCAAAACAACCTACTAGAAAATCTCAACGCTACGAGTGTTCGTGTGTGTGTGTACCTACTCTGCTCCTAAAATCTTCACCTCTCGCGCACACTACTCGCCTAGCTCCCTCTCCTTCCACCCCCTCGCCAATCACTCATCCTCCTCTGCATCTCTTGCCACACCATCTGAAAGTATGTGTGTAGATGTAGAAAGTCTTTGTGATGTTATGTCCTGTGTTGTTTGTTGTGCTCTCTTCTTATTGTTGGCTCCTCTACGCTTCACTGTACCTCTGAGTGTGAGTAGACTAAGTACTACCACAAAACAGTGACTACAGATGAACCGTAAAATAGACGACAATGAATGTGAAAAGAGTGTAAGAATGTAAAGATTGTAAAAAATGTATAGTGTAGAAGTTAATAAATATTATAACATAATCGTTTTGATAGATGCAGAGAGAGTAGAGTAACATATTGTCTCATGTGTGTAGATGTGACGCAAGACAAAGTTAATCACGTATGCTCCAATTGAGAACCTGTTCGCAGACATGTGAAATATGGGTTTTAGATATTTTTACACATGGGTCACCCTCTCCAATACTGCCACTAAAAATATTTTTATGATGTTTTAAAAACGTTGGCTTTTTTTACTCTTGTTCATGTTGTAGCATCTCAGGTTTCATTCTAATCTCAGACATCTTTTTGTTTGCTATGATTTTAATAAGATAAAAATGCTGTGTGGCCGGTTAAAATAAAGTTCAGTACATCAGGCGTTTATTATGAATTGGGGGGGGGGGATTTAAATGAAAATAATAAAAAATAAAAATAACAATAATAAATAAAAATAAAAATGTATGTTTTATAAGCACAAATCTTGAAAAAGCAAAAAAAATTTTCAAAGCCTAGATTTTTTTTTAATTCGAGGTAATGGAATAAGCACTCATGTGCCCTTTTACACCCTGCCCCGGTGTGTATGGGGGTTTTAAAATTTTTTGGGCAACTGTTCCCCCCGGCACCAAACCCCCTACCTTTTGAAAAGGGAAACAGGATTTTAAATTGGCAAGAGGGGTTTGTAGCGTTACATACGCCGCCTCAGCTTTTTGGTTCATCTGTCTCCATTCATTCATAACCTCAGACAACTTTTTGTTTGCTATTAATATTTAATAAAGATAAGGATGCATGTGCTTGCTATGGTTAAATAAAATTCAGTACAGTCAAGGTTGCTTATAATGAATTGTGAGGGGGGGGCCATTTGAAAGTGATTCATTTTTATTATTATATCCAAAGTCTCTCAATCCATCAGGGGGTTATCACAATTTTTTTTGGTGCTGGCTGTTTGGTTATAAACACACACACTCTCTTCTTCTTCCCCCTCTCTCTCCTCTCTCTCTCTCTCTCTCTCCCCTTCTCTCTCTTTCTCTCTCTTTCTCTCTTCTCTTCTCTCTCTCTCTCTCTCTCCTCTCTCTCTCTCTCTCTCCTCTCTCTCTCTCTCTCTTCTCTCTCTCTTTTCATGTTGAGGGCTGATGAAAAAGGTCTTTGTAACTTATTCTATCCTAAAATAAAAATTTCGTTTGCCTTGCATTTGCATTCTCTCTCTCTCTCCCCTCTCTCTCTCTCTCTCTCTCTCTCCTCTCTCTCTCTCTCTCTCTCTCTCTCCTCTCTCACATACACCCCACCCCACCACACACACACACACACACACACACACACACACACCACACACACACACACACACACTCACACAAGTCTTTTGATGAGGGCAAAATCAAAGTCACACAAAAATACCTTGCTCACATGTTTAAAAACCACTATAGGAAAAATAGGCTATTGTGTGCACAAGGACGGATATAAAAAGGACACGAGTGCTTATTCCTTATCCTCAAAAATACAAAAAAAGAATTTTAAAAAAGAACACACATACAAAAAATGTGTATAGGAGAATAAAATATACTGGTATAAAAACCCCGTAGGGGCTTGATTTTAAAATTACATGCTGTCCTGCTGTACTTTAGAGCAATTTTTTTATGGTTGTCACAACTTGACAAGAAATACGTAGCTAAAAATGATGTGTCTTGTTGAGGCCTTAAAATAAAAGATAATGTTCTACATTTCCCCCAAAGGCTGCAGGGAAAGTAGCCGATATACCGTCATGCCTTAGTGTGTATATGAACAGTCCTTGGTCCCCGTACATGCAGCTACTGGAATGACAGTTGTAGTGTGTGATTGGGAATGTTCACAATCTATGAAACAACAGAAACGAAACGATTGTTGGCTCATCTAGACCAAAAACAACCATCAGATTTTCACATTTCCCGTGCCTGGGATGTCCCTCTCCTTGTTGCCTAGCGTCAGGTGGTGTGTAGGGACAGCCAGGCCTGGGCTGTAGGTTGGTCTGCAATGTGGTGTGGAAGCGATGTTGTGAACTGCAAAGGGGT
>CM054166.1:40281663-40374163 GCA_028751875.1 Rapana venosa
GTCCTTTGTGGGGCCCTTAGAAGGTGCCCTTTGTTGACACCCCGCTGCGGGGAAAAAACCTGTGCCACAAAGAAAAAGCTGTCCGGTTTTGGGGTTTTTCTTGTTGGAGTTTTTTTGGGAGATTTGTTAAGGTGGTTTCGGTTGGAAGTCTTTTCTGTCTTAAATGTCAAAGAAAACAGTACAGGTTAAAGTAGTTCCGATCGATTCACTTACAAAACAAGCAAGGATCGATTTTGGGGCGGGTTTAAATTTCTTGGAAGGGTTTTTTCCCAGCGTTGTGCACGACTTGGTGACGGTGTGCACATCATCTTGGATTTCAACGGGGAAACGGTCTCGTGGAAGAGACAGGACGTCGCTTTGGTTCTGTCAGTCCGAGATGTGTCAGCACTGGATGATTTTTGGGAATTCCATTTGTTATTGTGTGCACGTCCGACCATCACTGTCGGGGGGGATCAACCGGTGCCACCCTTGCTCCAGGAGAACGTTTGACAGGCTGTACTGATATTAGTCGGTTTTCTTTTTATCAACGCAACAAACCCTGTTTTAAAATTTTTTGTCTATTACGCATATGGGGAAAGTTCCGGAAATGTTAATCAGTTATTCCGTCAGTTTGTTACAACAACAAAAAAAGTGACTGGATAAAAAGTGATGGCACACAATGACGGAAGATCTGGTCATATAAATAAAAATTCGAAACACATTCACATGGAGTTTTAAAAGGGGTACCCATCATTTGTTTACCTATAAAGCTTTCTTGGTTATATTCTAAATTAAAACAAGTTTCCTGATATTCAAAAAGTGATTTAAAATTTATTTGCAGCCAGTTTAAAAAATTTAGCGGGCTCTCTTTTGTGAGGAGCTATTCCTTTCGTTACCCTGTGCCTCCCTTTTTCTTCACCTGAACTCAAAATAAGGAATATCCACCCATTTTTTTTTTTGGAAAATTGTTTAAATGCAGACAAGTGTTTGAAGTAAATACAATTCATCAGTTTTGAAAAAAAAATTTTTTTTAGATTATTCACTCTTTGTTTAATTTTGCCCATCAGGACTATCTAAAGCCAAATTTAAAATTTTTTTTAACCCTTTTCATTGTTTCGTTTATCATCAAAAACGATTATTTTTACTCAAGTCCCAAAACTAATGCCTCTTTCACGGTACTTTTTTATACATCTATATCTTTAAGGGTCAAAAGATTTTGACCCCCTTGGGGTGCCGGGGCTCTTCAGCAAAAAAGCACCCCCCACTTTGGGGAAATTCTGTGCACAAATTTCCTTTTGTTCACTCTCTTTGTTTTTTGTGGGTTTGGGTTTTCTTGGGTTTGGGTTTTTTTACAATCTCATCTCCCTTGCTTGTTCTTGCCTTTCCCAACATTCCATGCCTTTTTCTCGAACAATCTTTTCAAAAATTTTTTTTTCATATTGATAAAGATATAACATTGTGCCCCGAATTGGTTTGTTCCTCGACAGCAAAAAAAAAAAGTGGGGGGGGGGCGCTTTTGTGGTACCGCTCGTTCAACCCCGGTTTGATTGGCCTTCAGGAAAACAATCACCAGGGACTTTGCCATTTAATGTGGGCGGGGATTGTTTCTAGACAGACGGTTTCACACATTTGAACGGGACAACAATCATGGTTTTGAATTTAAAATGAATTTTCTGGGAACTGCTGAAATTGATATAAAGCAACAGCCGTCATATAGGGTTCATGGTTGAGATACAAACCTCCTTTTTCTTCTTCTTTTTTCGTCTTCTTTTTCTTCTCTTCTTTTCTTTCTGAGCCTCAGACAAAAAACTACCGGGTCTTTAGACAAAAGCGTCATGCTGCTGTTAAAACACCTACATGCACCCCAACATATCGCTTCCCTTGGGAATAATTAAATTTTAAGGGGATTCTTCCAAATAATGGGCTGAAGAGCGCTAAAAGAGGTGCAAAGAATGAAGGGAAAAATTAGCAACTTGCACTGCTTTATATTACAAGAGGGCTCCCACTTATTAAAACAAACTCAGGAAAAAAGGGTCACAGAAACGAAACACCTAAAAGAAAATTTCTAAACAGTTTCTGTCATCAAAATATAAAGCAAGAGTCGTGAGCCATTTAAGGCTTTGCCAAATTCTCAAATAAAAAGAGTAATATTTTGTTTCATAAATAAAACTTAATCTTTCTAACCAAATTCGTAGACACGAAAAGTCTGTGTGGGGGAAAAATTTCTAACCCCTCATAAATTTAATGAAGAAACAAAAGCTTTTTTCCCCCCCTTTTTCTAAAAAACCCCTTTTTAGAAGCATATTCAATAATTTGAATTTGGCTTTTGATTTTGAAAAAAGGTCCTGGCATAGTCCAAGGACTTTGTTAGTTTTTTTTAACGTTAATCACTTTTTTTTTTTTGTTTGGGTTTTAAAAAAAATTATCTTTTGCTTTGTGCGTTTTTTTTCATGTTTAGACTTTTTTTTCCCCCCCTCGCATTTTTCAGTGGGGCCTCCACCACCACCCAATTTCTCACCCCTTTATATATATTTTATTTTTTTACTTTTTCTAAATCACTGAGATGAAAACGTAAAATCGAAGAAACAACACCAAACAACGGGCAGACGGGCAGGCAGCCCCCAACCTCACCAAAACCATAGGCGGGTTATTTTTGGGGGAAACCAGAAGATAATGCAACGCGCTTCCCCTCTTGCGCTCTCCACTTCCTGTCCCACACAGAATAAAAAAAAAAACCCCTGTACCCTCTGTACAAATCCCCACCTTTTTCCCTCGTAAATGCTTCCCCTGTACCCCTTCTCTTTCCCCTAGCCTGCTGCAGATTCCTTGTGTTTCGAATATGATTCACCAGTCCACCATGGCGTCACTTTCTCTGTTCTAAAACGCCTCCCTATTCTCTTCGCCAAGGTTTTGTCATTTTTAAATCCGCCTCAAGACATTTTTGTTTAAACCTAAGATTTTCCTCCCTTTTCTTTTCATAGCTATCCTGTTTTTAACAGAAAAAACCCCAACCCCCCTGCCAAAGTGTATAACCTGTGTTGTGTGATTCAGATTCAGTTTCAGTTTTAGAATTTTTTTGCCATTTAGTCAAGTAGATTTATTTGACACAACAAAAAAACAACAAACATTTAATACTTTTTGGCTCAAATTAGACACTAAAGCACTTTTGAATTTTATTTCTCATTTTCTCTTTTTTAAAACTTCATAACATATTTGATGATATCTGTTTGAAATACAATGTATTTTTCCCTTTAAATTTTAGTTAAAAAATGTACGTTTTTGTTTTTGGTTGTAATTTTAAAATAACAAATTTGTTTCGGTTTTCATCTATGAAAACTTTTCCAAAAAAATAAATTTCTCTTCTACTTTTTAAAAATATATCCTTTTCTGCCCCTTCTAGATATATTTGGTGCCTCCCTTTCTTATAAAAAAAAATTTGTGACAGCTTTGCAAATTTAAAATACGCCCTTTTTATGATTTTGTTTTTTATTTTTTAAAAGTAGGTTTCCAGTCTGTATTTTAATGCAAAATTTTTAAAATTTTATTTTTGAAAACTCTTTTTTCGTAGACCAAAAGTTTTATACTTTTCCTAAAGCTTTCTTTGAACAGCAAACCAACGATAAACATCAAGTATTTTGTTGTCAGACATTTTTGAATCCAATTGTGTAAAAAAATTTTTTTTTTACTGTGTTAACCTTTTTACGATTTTTTGTCTGATAAAATAATCGTATACTTTTTAAAATAAAAAGTTTTTTTTGTTTCTGTAAAATGAACCAAAACATTTTAATCTGGAATGATTTTAAAAGGTCGGGGAAATCTTCCAAAATTCACCAAAGTGGGTGATTAAGCTTTTTTATGAATCCTAGCATTGTTTATAAAATTTTACATGAAAATTCCCATGAAAAAAATTGTTTTGAAAAGCATGTCTTGAACAGTTTATCATATGAAATTCTGTCTCCCAAATAAAACAAAAAAGGAAACCAAATTTCTGTCCCTTGTGTGGTGTTGTGGTGTGGGTTGTGTGTGTGTGTGTGTATTTGACTTTTAGAAATTTTACTTGTTTTGGGTTTGCATGACTGCAAAGAAGGAGTTGATGCAACCCTTTTGTTTTGCTGTGCAAGATACAGAGCTAAAAAAAATTCATTATTATTATTTTTTTATTATTATTATTCCCCGTTTCATTGTCGGGGTATTAGTTCATCTAAACCACTCCCCCACTTTGATGCTTTTCTTTCCTCGTTGTTGGGTTTTCTTCGTCTTTTCTTCGTCTCCCTCATTGTGCTGTCCCTGTGGGTACAGTCTTGGCCAGTCCGTGTTCGGTGACGGCCTGTACCTTTTCAGTTCTGTGTTTTATCACTGAAGTCGGGAGTTTTCCTAGGGTGTGTGTGTATGTTTTTTATTTTTTTTCCCTTTATATCGAGGTAAGGAAAAGCGTTATTTTTTTTTTCATCCTGCCCCGTGGATGCAGTTTTAAAAATTATGTCTTGTTCCCACCGACAAAAAAATGTCCTCCTTACGAAAACGGAAGGAATTAACGTGGCGCATGGTATGAAGTTTTGAAGCAAGCGCTTTGATTTGTTTACTTTACAAGTTTTCAGCGCTTATAAATTCCAAATTATTTTATTATTATTATTTTTATCATTAAAAGATTTCTGCCGGCTTTCGCCCCGGCCCCCGGGTTTTTAAATTTTCCCCGAAGGACTTTTAGGAGGTGGAGTCTGCACGATGTTAATCCAGAGAAAATACCCCCCCTGGATGGAATCGCCCCCCGGTTGTCAGATTGCGCCCAAAATGTTCTAACCACTAGGCTATCCCGCCCCCTTTTCTTCATGAGGTGGGTGGGGGAATTGTTCCCCCTTTCCGGCCCTTTTGCCCCCCCACCCCCACCCTAGGCTTTTTTCCTTTAAAAAAAGGGAAAAAAATTTAAATTTTGGGTTTACTCTTTCATTTTTTTTTTTTTTTAATTTCAAAATCTTTAATGCAAAAATCTCTAATTTTTAAAATAGGTTCACAATGAACGGCAACAAAACATTTCATTAAACGCTTTTGAGGTATGTTTAAATTTCATGTTTTTAAAGAATTAAGCACAAAGGAATTAGCAAGTGAATTTCTGTAATGGTGGGTTTACTTTTAACGTACGACACTTTGACTTTTTTTCAGAGAGAAAACATATCAGAACGGTGGAATAGCATGCGGGCATGTAACATTTTGGAAGTTATTTTAATCTATATACACAACCATAGCTGTTATAAAAGTATATATCATTTCAGCATCGTTTAAAAAAGCTTGTAAAAAATTTTCTCAAGACTCTTTTTGTAAAATTTAAATAAAAGAAAATTCCCTTTCAGGATTTTTTTTTAGTTTTATAACTGGGGGAAATGAGATATCTTTTTTTTACACTTTACACTTTACTTCATTTTTTTTTCCCCCAAAATCCATTTTTTTTTATTTCTGTTTTTTTTTCATTTTTAACGAACCCTTTCCAAGGAACGTGCCCTAATTCTGTGCAAGGCTATAATTAAGGCCCCCTTCGCATTACCTTCCATCTTTAGTTTTTTTTGTTTCATAAAATTTGGTGTAACAGAAATTAAGCAATGGTTCCTGTAGAATGAAAAGGGTATTTTGAAAATGTACCCCGGGTTTGTTTGGGGTTTTTTTTTTTTTAAAAATTCTAATCTTTTTGATTTTTCTCCTGGTTTGTTTTTTAAAAAATATACATTGTTTATTTCTTTAATTGGGCCCCTGGACATGATATATACATATATCGATTTTTTTTGATGTTTATTTTTTTTACAGTTTTGTATGATGGTTTTTTATAATATTTTTTATCATCCCTTGTAAAAAGCCCGGGGTAAAAGAAAATGAAAATGCCCCAATGGAGGCTGTCCAAACTTTTCCCAATACACATTTTAGAAATCGGGGATTAGTAAGGAGTAACTTTAAACAAGCTTTTTCTTTCATATCCACAAAACCAAAATAGTACATTCGTATTTAAATTTTTCAGGCTATGAAAATTTTATGTAGTTTTTTTGTGTTCAAAATATTTCCCAAAGTTTTTTTTTTTACACTCATAAAAAAAAGTTAAATGTAGTCAAATCTTCAGTGAAAAATGGCATGTTTACTATACTTCCCTAATTTTTTAAGCTATGTTAGTGGGGATTTTTTGTGTAATATTTTCCAAATGGAATAACCGCAGTCAGTTTCAGTAAGTTTTACTGGCTGTGAGCCGTTTTAGTGAATTTCAACCCCACTGTTTAACCAAAATTTTATCGCCAGGGGTTGGGTTTAAATCTTTTTCATCACAAACGGGCGAAACGGAAAGGGTGTCCCCAGAGTTTTCAACGAGTTTTTTTTTTCTATCTGAGCTTTTGGGTTTAGCGTTTAATACCCCTTTGGGCTGCATTAATGCAGGCTATAGCCCATATTCAAAGGCCCAAGGGGGGGTTTTACCAACAATCTCACTACGGGGCAAGTTTTTTATGTGGCCATTTTCCCATTAATTCGAACTGTGTTTACACCACTTGATCCAATCTTTCAAAAAAAAGAGTTGTACCTTTATTTTTGATTTTTGATTGTTCCAAAGCACGACCCAAATAATCAGTTTTAAATAACTTTCGGTATTTATCCTGCAGGTTATCCCCCCGTTTTTATCTTTTTTCCAGAACAAATAGTTTCACCCAACCCTTTTAAATTTCTCAATTTTAACATTAAGCGAAACGGAAGATTTTACCATACGTGACAGATTTTTTTTGGTAAACTTTTCCTTTTCTGCTCAGGGTTGCTCATAAATTTTTGTGGCCCAAGAAGGAGAAATAAATTTTTCCCTTCAATAAGTTATCATATTTAGTCCCTTACATTTGTTTTACAAGATTTTTTTTTCATTTTCAAAAGGCTTTAAAATAGAATATTTTTTTCCAAAAATCAAAATAACATGTGTTTTCTTTCTCAAGCAATCTTCGGGATCTAAGTGCCTGCACACATAAACGACTTGGCAAAAGAATAGTTTTAAAACAAAAAAAACCTTCCCCCAAAATCAAAAAATTCCTTTTAACCAGGCACAGATCATCGGGATTTTTACATCCTTTTTAAACCATTTTCTTAAAATCAAAAGCACAACATGTTGCTAAAGTAATTCCCGAATTTTAATCCTTTGTTGCCACTTTATTCTAATATGATCTTTCTATCTTTGTTCAAACCGACCCACATGGCCCCACCTTTTGTCTTTCATAGAAACCAAAATTTTAAAAAAATTTAGAATCAGTGTTAGAGCATTTTTTAGTCGAAATACCCTACAAAAAAGGTAGCATCATTGCAAAACGTTTTAAAGAATAATTTGGGGGGTTATTGACACTTTGGGGAGTTAATCCTTTTATATTTCATAAGATTCATTTTTATGGCCCAAAAAATTAGGGCCGAATGAAGGCCATAGGTGAAAAGGGCATCCTTGTCTTATCCGCTTTAAATCGGGATATTTTCAGTTACCCAAACCCCAAATTAACTAATGGGGTTTTAATTTTTCGCATGAGAACTTCAACCCATTTAAGATTTTTTCCAAATTTATACTTAAAAACCATAAAATTTTTTTTTTAAATTTTTGTCAAAGGCATTTTGTAAAAGTGCAATAAATCCCAGGTTTTTTTTGTGATTCGATAACCAGGCAAAATAATCGAACTAAGATTATATTTCTGCCTTTATAAATCTATGGCTTCAAATGATGTTTGATTAACTGAAGAGATAATAGCAAGTATTTTTGCCAAAAGTTTATAATGACGTTTTTTAAATGAATGGGACCATTTGTTTAATTTGCTTTTTGTAGTTGTTCCCTTTATGGATCAAAACTATAATTGTTTTTTCTGTTTTGGGACAATTCCCCCTTAAAAAAGGCGTTTTTAAAGTTTTAAAAATAAAGTTCTTCAATTTCACCAGAAAATTTACAAATGCAACAGTTAAACCATTACCCGGGGAGATGACCCATTTTTCAAACTCTTTAATCCCTGCAAAATTTCACATTCTGGATGTCCCATCCTTCATTTTTTGGCTTCGGAAAACTGGGGAAATTCGTTTTTTTTTAAAAAATCATTGAATATCCTCCTGAAAATACTTTTTTCTGGTCCTTTGTTGGAGAAATGAATCAGCTCTTTTATTACTTCTTCTTTTTTGTTATAATTTCTCCTTTTTTTTTACAACCCCGGTTTTGATGCTTTTTTTTTGATCTATTTTCTCAATGTTTAAAAAATTTTGTGTTTTTTTTTACCTTCCCCAATGAAATTTAAATTTGGCGCGGATTTGAGTGCCCTTTTTATTTGTAATTGTATAGTTTTAAACCTATTTTAATCAAATCTTTTTTTTTTAAGTAATTCCAAAAACCAGGGTCAGTGGGAATTTTTGATTTACTTCATTTAGTTCTTTTTTTCTGATAAAATTTTTCTTTTCGCGAGCTACGTTTTTTTTCAGTATTGAATCAAAATTCCTTTATTTTGATTTTGCATGATCCCCTTTTGGTTGGTCTTTTAGTTCACATTTTCAAACCCAAAAAACTTCGATAAATGATTCATTTCTTCAGCAAAAATTGGTATGGGAACTTTTATTAATTCGTATGATGGGGCCCCATTGAATAAAAGAGTTTTTGGGTTTTCAAAAAGACAACTGTGGTCAATTGAGTATAGAGGAAAAGCACCTCCGGGGCATTTGTTAGAACTGACTCAGTACAAAATATTAAAAATCTACGCGCAAGAAAGGGGTTTTTCCTTGACCCGTTACTGTTTGTCATTTGATGATAAGCTCTCTATACACAATTATCCTCCATGGGATAAAGCTGTTAAACGATCAAAATCATGGGTATTGTGTTTCTCCATGATTATCCCTTATTGCGGCACCAATTAAAACCACCACAAATGATTTAGATAGGTTAAAGGGGGCGTATTCAGAGCTGGGTTGGGCCTTTGTTTTGTAATTTATTACAAATGGGGGGGATGGTATCACGCTAAGTTTTCTGGGAAACAGAAAAGCCAAAAAAGAATCACCTGTATGAAGGTGGGCCTTTTTGTTCTATTGACGCCCCGGCTGAGTTCACATTGGCTGACCCCGTGAGTAGTGTGCTTAGAAACCCCCCGGGCCGGGTCCCCAATTCCGAATCCTTTTTGGGGGGCCTTTGTCAGAGTTTTGAATAAAGAAAGGGGGCCCCTTTGCATTTTTACCTTTTCGAAAAACACCCTTGACTTGTGGTATAAGATTAGTTTTTTGAATAAACAAGAATGATGCGTTCTTCGCTTTTCTTACCTTTACATATACACACACAAAATTTGTGGGTTTGCTTCGTTTTTTTTAATCAACGAATGATGGCGTTTCTTCCTTTCTTACCTTTACGGTACACACACACTTGATCTTTGGTTCACTTCAGTTTGAATAAACAAGAATGTGGGGTTTTCGATTTGCTGACCTTTTGTGTAAACACAGATCTGGGGTTACGCTTTTAGTTTTTGAATTAACAAAAATGAGGGTTCAGACAGTTCTAATCTTTTGGTATTTTTACGCATTTTCTTGTTTTTGAAACTTTAAAAAAGGGGCCATCTCCTCTTTTTTTTTTAAAACACCCAACCCAAAAAAAAACATGATTTGTGGGAATTTAAAACCTTTTTACCTCATAAATTTTTAATCGGTTTTTATTGTCTTTAAAGCTTTTGGAGGGGGCCCGGTAAAAGTGAATATATTAAAGGTTTTGAATGAAATTTTCTTCGTTTATAAAAAAAAAAATTTTGACTTTTCGTACTTTTTCACATTACCCGTCAATACGTTTATATCTGTATTACATTACACCGTCAAAACGTAGATTCTTACTTCACATTACACGTCCATACGTATGTATCGTATTTCCCCACATTACACGTCAAAACTGTCTGTTTTTTAATAACTTTAAATACAATACTTAGAAATCTGTACTTCCATTTCACCTCATACTGTTTGAATTTTTGTCTTACCCAAAGACCATCATATGATATATCTGTAAATTCACAAACACCACCACTGATATATCTGTACTTCACAAAACCCAACATACGTTATCTGTATTCACATACAATCTTTGTATGATTTGACTTCCCAAAACACCTCATTACGTAATATCGTACTCAAATCACCACATTACTGATATACGTACTCACAATACACCATCATTACTATATTCTGTACTTCTCTTACATTACACCGCAATACTGTATTTATCTGTACTTTCCCTTTCAAAACCCTCAATACTTTGAATTTACTTTTCTTTACATTAACCCTACTGTAGAGTATGTTTCCTTTACATTACATCAGCAATACTGTATTAATTTCTTCACCCCACCCTCAATTTAGAATCTGTCCCTTTACATTAACCACAATACTGTAAAAATCTGTACTTCACATTAAAAACCCTCAATACTGTATTAAAACTGACTTTTCCCTTTACATTACCCGTCAATATGTTGATTCTGACTTACAATAACCCTCCTACGTATGATATTGTACTTCCATTTACACCCTCATTATTTTTGTATTTTTTTTTTTTTTTTTGTTTTTTTTTTTTTTTTTTCCTTAAAAGAATCTGTACTTTCTTTTCACAACACCTTTAATACTTTGATACTGTATTCACATTACACCTAAAAACTGTATGAAATCGTACTTCTCTCACATTACACACAATACTAAAAATACTTACTTAAACACACAATACTTAGAATTGTTTTTTCACATTCACCATCAATTAATTATTAATTATTTGTAAACCCCCTTACATTACACCCTCAATACTTTTTACGTACTTTCTTAAAAATTACACCACAAAACTTATGATATTGTATTTTTCCCTTTATTAAAAAAAAAACCCAAAAGTTACTGTATTTTTTTTCACAATCACCTTAATAAAATATGAATTCCCCACATCACATTACACCCCAAAACTGTATATCTTTTCTTCCATTACACCTCAAAACTGATATTTTCTGTACTTTTCTTCAACCAAAAACTGTATGATCTGTACTTCCTTCACAATACACCCAAACTGTATGATATTGTACTTCACATTAACCCCCAAAACTGTAATCTTACTTCAATTACACCCCAAATGTAGATACGTATTTTCCCCCACAATAACCAATACGTAGAAACTTACTTTTTCTTTAATTTCAACCACAATCTGTATGATAATTCTTTCCCTTTACAAACCACCTCAATACTAAAACAAACCCCAATTACAAAAAATTTATGGGAAAAATCCGAACTTTCCTTAAAATTACCAATCATTTTCGTAGGAAACAACTTCCTTCTAAAAAACAAAAATTTTAAAACCTGGGTATGAAGACCCCCCCACACCAAAAAAAACCACAAAAAACACAAAAAAAAAGGAAAAATTTTAAAGGTGAAAACTTGAAAAAAACAAAAAAAATATGAAAAAAGGTTTTTACTTTTTAAGGTACAATGAAACCCTTTTAATGAAAAAGGGTCATTTCCTGGGCCCGAAACAGAAAAGGGGGACGCCAACCCAACACCACAAACACAAAACACCCCAAACAAGGGGAAAAAAAAAGAAGGGATGGGTGGGGGGGGAATTTTGGGGAAATTTTGGGGAAGTTTTTTAAAAATTTTTGAAAAGGGGATTGAAGGATCCAAAAATAGGCTTTTTCTTTTAAAAAATCATGCAGGTTTTTTTTTGGGAAAAGAGGGGGGAAGCGGACCCCAAAAGAGTTTGTTAAAAATGGGGTTGAAAGCAAGTTCTCGTGGAAGAAGGAACGGTTAGGCCGAAGAAGTACAAGATGAGGGGTGGAATTTTTTGAGATTTTAAAAAAATATTAAATAATTCACCTTGGAAAAAAGGCAAAGCCAAAAAGAAAATTTTTTGAAGGGGAAATTTTTTTTGGGGCCCCGAATTTTTTTTTCCTTAAGAAAAGTCGATCAATTTTTTGGTTTTAAGGATGGAATATTTTTCGGGGAAGCAAGTTTTAAAAGTAGCCCAACGGAAAATGGGAAAAAATGTGAAATTGGTGTTGTTTTTTAATTTAATGGGCGTAGAAGTAAAAAGGAAAAAGGCCCCGGGTCCCCGGGGAATAAATTTTTTTCATTTTTAGAAATTTGCAACAAAACTTTTTTAACCCCGGGGGTTGGAAAAAAATGAGGGTTGCCGAAAAAAAATTTTGGGCCGAAAAAAGAAAGTTAAAGGGGGTCAATTAAGAAAAAGGGGTTTTTTTCGGCAATAAAAGGGTTGTAAATTTTTGAACTGTTTTATTTTTGGGGGGGAAATAGGGGGGCATTTTTCCCCCAGCCCAAGTTTTAACAGGTTTGGGGGTGGAAGTTGGGGGGGATTTCCCCCGGCCCAAGAAAATTCCCCCCAATAGGGGTGTTTTTTGTTTAAGGTCGGAAAAGGAAAGGGGAAAGGGAAAGGGGGCCCCCAAAATTCCCTGGGATCCACCCCTCCTTTAACCTTTTTATGGATTTTCCCTTTTCCTTACTTTCTTACCTACTAGAATGAATTAAAACCCATAAAACCGGGGAATACAAAGTATTTTACAAAGAAACATGACTTTACCTTCAATTAACCGAAAAGAGGGAATTTTCCTTTCACCCCAAATACTTTAAAATTGACTTAATAAAGAATAGTATATATTTTACCCCTTTACATTCCCATTCGTTGAATTTCTTTTCCCCCAGTTACGGTTCTTTTCTTCCAAATTACCCCTTTTTTTGGAAACGTACCCCCCATTCACCCAAACTGAAAAAACTGCTTTTTTTTAAAAAACCCCAAGAAATCGAAATCAAATTTCCCCAAATGAGTTCTTCCTCCCCCTCAAACTTAAGATTCTTTTCTTTCCTATTTAACCACAAAACTGTATTAAATATTTTACATAACACTGTCAAACTGTATGAATTTGTACTTCACATTACAGCAAAACTGTATGAATTGTACTTTTTTCACATTACACCAAAACTTATGATATCGTATTCACATTTCACCTCAATACGGTTTTTAAACTTACTTTACATTACACGTCAATACGATGTTCCCGTACTTCTCTTCACAACCCCAATACTGAAAGAACTGTTTAAAATAAAAAAATTAAAAAAATTTATAATTAAAATACGGAAAACTTTTAAACACAAAAACAAAAGTCAAACTTTTTTTTTTTCCAAAAATTAAAACATCATCCCCCTTTATGGGTTTTTAAATTTTTTCACTTTTACCAAATTTTTTTAAATAAAATAAAAAAAACTTTATTTATTCTTTTTTTTTTCTTTTAAATAATCGTTTTAAATCCGACCAAAATTATTGTTTTGGTTTTTGTATTCTTTTTCGCCAAAAGAATTTTTTCCCCTTTAAACCCACAATACCCCCTATGAATTGTTTAAATAAAAAAAATAAACGATATATGGAAACATTTTCACTGTCCAAAAAAAATGACAGTTCGCGCTGGGTTTTCCAGGGGTGGTGGGGGATGTGGGATAGGGGAATGGCTCAGTAAAAAACCTTGTAAAAATCCTTCATAACAACTATCAAAATATTTAATAATAAAAAATTCTGCTATGAGTCATTTGCAGAAGCCTATGAGAGAAAGAGTAAAAAGGGGCCGCTCAGCTCAACCACTTACTGTTTATATAAATACCAGCAGCCACATTGGTCCGATTCGCTTTCGCCTCAACTCGACCATACAACTGTGCTAGTTTTATATAAAAACTAAAGCAGTTATCCTGAGGCCCCTATTTTCCCTTCTACTATACTAAAACTGTAGAATACTAATTTAATTTTGAATGGTAAAACTATTAAAATTTGGAATTTCTATTCTATAACTTGGTCCACAAAAAAGAGTCAGAGGGAGAAAGAAATGGGGTAGGAGACCCAACACCATCGCCAGCTGAGCATGAATGACACACACACGCCAATAGGCTGGAACACTGAAGTACACGAGATTTTAATAGTAGGGCTAGTGTGTCTCGTACGCTAGGTGTCCTCCCGCCCCATAAGACATAATCTAGACACCATGTGACTTACCTTTCCCCGAATCACAAGACCTAATAATAGAATTCAGCTGATAGTAACAGTGACGACATTTCCGCTCAAACTTATGTTGTTAGCAACCGAGCCCTACTGTCTTTGTCATTTCAGCAGTGTGAGAAGTTAGTGCAGTGAAGACGTGCGAGCTTTCAATAAAAATAAAGTGTTTCAATTTATCTTACGCATGGACCTGCTGTATTTTGTTAGGTATTGCAGATATATTCGTCAGAATCAGAACAAACCTCTCACCCTACCTAAAAACACAGGATCTGCACTATCTCAATGAATATTAAGCCAACACTGCTCCACGGTTGCTGTACCACTAACGCAAAATGATATTAGTCACTAAAAATAAGAAACGTTACGGCGTAACCGGTGGATCTCTGACTTCACCATGACTTTGTTAATTTAGTGTAATAGAACGTTTTTCACCTGCTTTCAATGCCTGCGCTCCTCGCTTCTACACAGCTCAAACTCACCCTGTAACCCACCTGCACTGTTAAATAAAAAAAAAGCTATTGCGGGTTTTACCTACACAATATCTTGTCGTTGATCCTCTGTGTTTAAAGTATTAGTTTACTATGCTTTGAGCTTCTGAGTTGTTTTTAGTTCTATTCTATTCTCTTTCTTTGTCCGTGCTGTAATAACATCATTCCCCGAAGGCAATTATCTAAAACCCATCTCTGTCTTTCATGTGAAAAACTTACAACGACTTTGATTTGTTCACGGTAATCCTTTTTTAATAATGCTATTATATTTTTGTGTCAGCAACCAACTAGAAATCTTTGCCTCTGTCTCCCACTGAAAGGCGAGCTTTAGACAAACCTATTATTTCCTTTCTTAACAATGTCACGCTCTGCTGAGCAGCTTCTATTAAGAAAGAGTGTCTGCCTATGTTCAAAGAGCTTGTAATAGTATTCATAAACACTCAGCTTAGTCTGTCGAGGAGAGATTGACTATAATTATATTCTCCGATCTGTCCAAATAAAATTCTTTCTCCTCTTCTGAGTATGTTTAATTGTTGTGCAGTGATTGGACAAACTAAAACAATGAACTCGAAATGATTTTTGTACACTGTTTGGTAATAAACTTAACAAAATACAGTCTTGCCACAGCATTCGCCCACATATTAAAGAGGCAGTGTGCCTCTTTTGGTAGAAAACTTAGCTGGTCCATCAGTAAACAATTTTCATTTTAGTCTGTTTTCCTGATCTATGTGTTGAGCTGTGCAATTCCATACATCTACAAAATGATATATTTTTATGGCGGCCTCATCATTTTCTTCTTGCTCTTTCACTATTTGTATAGCTTATTCCATCTGAACCTGTTTTCAATGCGTCTTCACTTCTCCATGCAGCTTATCATCACTGTTGATCTTAGAGTTCAACCCTACATGCATATTTAGATTAAGGTAATTCAAAAGCCTAACATTATGTAAATGTCTAAAGATATGAGCTTGAAACACCGATTAGTGGTATCGATTGTGTTGACCAGAACCAAAGTATTTTCTTACCCATCAAAGTGTTACTTCTACATGGAAATAACCCTGAGGCAAGACTTGAATTGGCTGCGTCCCCTCAATAGTACCATGAAATAAATGTTTAATACCGTGATTAACAAACCGTCTCACTTAAATCTGAGAAAAGGGGTAGGTTGGTTTCTTCAAAAAGCATTAATATTTCCTTTTAATACGCTTGCCGGTGTGGTTCAATTTTTGTTCCACACAGAGTATCCTGCGTTACTTCTTCATTATTGTGCTGCTATGATAAGCATTCTACAATATAGATCAGCAAGCCTTGGACTGATATTGCTGTGCAAATCAAGCGTGTCAAGCTCTGGGCTGATGACACATCATAACTCTAAAGATATACTAGAGTATTTGTACTTGCGTCAGACGTCACTGGCGATGTAATAACACGATGCACTGTCATATAAAGGTCAGCTCATATGACCGTCTCTGTCCTCTGAGCTGTGGCCCTGATAGTAAGGCATGTAGAGACTGAGGCAGCTTCAAAGTCAAAGAGGAATACAAAACCTGTGACCATAAGGCTGTTTGCATATGGCAGCATCGTTTTTTTCTTCTGTTTTCCTCTTATCAGCAGAAACCTACTCTGAGTGTTTTAGTTCCCTCATCATTCCTGTATGCCTTGATAAATAATATCATCCTCTTTATTTACTTTTGTCATCCATAAATCATATAGATCAAGAATATGTCAGCATTGGTCAAAATTATCACTACCTCTCTGCCTTCTAGGCTTGACACTAATCTTTTTTTCTAAATAGCCCATACAGTAAGTTTTGCTACCACACTTCTGTTTGGATCATCTTCATACACCTAGTGTCAATCTGAAAAGGCAACCTAGTATGAGTGCCTGGAACCAAATGAGATCATCTTTTTCCTATAATTAGAGAAACACTAAACAGTCGAATCTGATATCATCAATAGTGGAGGGGTGTTTGTAATAAACGATTGTCCTGTCTGTTCCTTTTATCCTAAGGATCTTTTAAAACGTCTGTACTGGATCAAGGATTGCTCCAAATGTTGATTTGCAGCCTCTTTTTTTCTATAATGTAGCAAAATAAAAAAAAACAATAATAGAATTATGGAAGACATGCATAATAGATATGACGATGTGTTTACGCCAGCTGATATATGGGTGAGAGCGACAGCATCTGTAAGTCACCCCCTTGACATTCAGTACAGAAGAAAATTATTAGAAATGTCAACGTTAAAGAGATTTTCACACAAGATTTGAGGGACAATCAACATCCTTGAATTACTAATTCAATACTGACTAGCCATGACAGCAAAGGCCAATCTGTATGCTATAGCTGCGACTCAGGAGAAAAGATTTTACAAACACAGAAAACTTTGATCCTAAATAAGTTTTTAGCAAAGAGTAACACTAAAACACTAAACAATCAAGAATTGAGCCACTACAAGAGAAACTTTAGGTATTAGTGATGCACTAAACTACTAACAGACAGCCTACACAAGCTGTTGCACAACATACCAAATGCTAGAACAAATATTACAACAAAATATTGAAAGTCCTTGACCCACTTGAAGACCTAGCACAGTCGGCAGAACACAACAACTGACACTATTCAAGAGATTGGAAACTTAGCTTACACACAGCAGACCGAAGACACAGCACTGAAAACAATAAAAGATCAACCCCTACCCATGGCGAGAAAATCAATGGGGCTCAATCCAACACTACAGAGTATTCGAGGCGAACTGATAAATAATTCAGGCAAAGCTAGGCGCTGATGCGTAGACTCACGCTAGAACTAGAAAAGAAACAAGCTAGACAGAACATACGATCAAACCTTGACCAGGAAGTAAAAAAAGAATCACACAGCGTCTAAAAAATCTACAATCTGAACGCCAAGCAAGCATTACAGAGGTCTTAAACAATCTAACAGACAACAACTACAATCTCAGTTATGCAGAATAAAAAGCAAACAATACACAGCATTCTTTATGAAAAACTACCAACTTACTAGCCGAAAGATCCGAACACTGTTTCGCGAGCAAGAGCAAACACTTGTCAGTACATAATTACAGCATTGGGTACGCTTTTAGCAACACTGTGTATGCCTGACAGGAAGCACACTTCCCCGCCACCACCACCACCACCAGCTCCGCACCCACAGCACAGCCTGGGTTAGGAAACACTGTCGGTCACTTAGTTGAGAGTCTACTCAAAAAAATTAGCCTCACAAAGTTGGCGACGCTCTTTCCTGGTATAATCGCTCTGGTTGTTAGCTAGGCTATTAATCAAACAGCAGAAAAGTTGTGGATTTAAGGCAGAGCATTTCTTGGCGTTACAGGTTTTAGTTTTGCGCGTTTCTCTTCCTTCTAAAAATAAAGATAAACAAGGCCAGACTTCTAAACAAGTAAACATTGTTATAAGCGCATTTATTTCAGTCATAGTGTCTGTCTCTTCTACAGGATGGAATAATTAATTTTTATTGCGTTTGCTTGTGGAGGGGTTAGACTAGCTCTTTCCAATTGTTTCTTGTTGCGTCAAGGAGGCTTCTACTGCGATACTACGTGAATGGTGTATAGTTTACACCTACATTTTTTCCAAGCTGCACACTCATCTCCAGCTTATAATAAATATTGTTGTTGAGTAGATTGTAACTTGTTCCTATTTGTAACTGCATGTTGTGAAAGGCACATATAGATAACCATGTTCTATAGCAAAGAGTCTAACCTAGACACCGTGCAATAGTAGAAAGAAACATCTTGATATGTCTTGATGCAAGAGATGGTAGGACAAGCAGCCGAGTTAATCTGGTCTTTCAAGATTGCTGAAACTGCTATCTGTGCATCAAACCCAGTCCACCAATAATACTTGACCTTGTCAGCTTGCCTCATCTGCCCACAAGCACGCAACACACATAACTCGAACAGAGTCATTAAGCCCTCTCTAATCCTCGGGCCTTGTTTAACCCTTCACTCATTATTCAGAAAAATAAAAGTCGCTCCATGCTATACCACCATTTTTTGTAAAACCAAAAAAAAATTTTTGCTCTAATAACCAAGAACAACTCTATCAACCACGTGAAGAAGATGTATTTGGCGGCCAAACCAGTCATAGTTATACCTCCTGTGCACCCCCACAAATACAGATTTCCCCATACCATGATTTACTGTCCTGTGCATGTCCTGAATGTGACAGACCCTGTATCAAAGACATTAAACTCAATTGCACAGCCTCTCATGACTAGCCTTCATTTAATCCTACTATTACAGGGATTGAAGTTACTATCAGTGGGCAGTGGAGGACCTGCGCAGCTCACACTAACAGCCACTTACTAAACTGATAGTACACCATGAAACCTGTAGCACAAACTTTACTAACTTGTTTAGGATGCTTCATGTGTCAACATATGAAACACACCACAGCCTGTATTGCACAGTGGATAGCAAAGTTCTAAGTGGTTTTGCGGTAAAACTGCATAGTAGACACTCTAGACAACGCAGCTTTCGCAGTTGCCATCATCCTTAATTGGGGGAGGTTTAAGTTATGACTTCAGTGGTCCTAGTGAACTTTTACTTCGAAGATCAATGTCCTCCTGACCACAGCAACATCTAGCTTATTAAAGTTACTAGTCTCCGTGTTTATAGTGATGCCCAGCATTGTATTATGCAATCATTATTATAATTTATAACATTATTTTATTCTAAGTACGATAAAATTATATAACACTAACAGAACATCCAATCAGGTGTGCCTGTTAAACTAGCCAATTCCTATTGACAACCGCTGTCAACAACAAATTGGTTTGCTTTGCACGAGTCCTTCTACAAAGTGAATCATGGACAAACAATTTGACAGCAGCAACAACGACCCCCTTAAGTACTTTATTCCTATAGAACATGGAGCGGAAATACATTTACTGTCCAAGAAGGTTATTAGAATTTCTGCACACTGGATAAAAGAAGCTCTTCGTCCAGCTGGTATCACAGCAAACTCAACCCAGAACTAGTCAGAAGAGTTAACTCTACTACTTCTGTCAAACAATAAGTATGCCACTACGTGCTGCAGATATGCTTGGTTTTTTGACATAGAGGAAATTTAGTAAGAATGGGTTTAGGAGATGGATTTTGAAGTACCCTTTTGTTTGTTAGTGGGAATGTGACAAAACCTATGATTGGTGTGAACCCATTATGTGACCTTTGGCATAAACACTTTGCTTCTTTTGTACACCTGTCTCAGTTAAACACCAACACAAAACCAATTGTGACGAAGGCTTCTACCTCATCAGTCCCTTCTCTGATCACTAAGAATCTTCCACCCAGCAGGGCAATGTACTGATGAAATGCGCACAAAACTTTACTAACACTTCAATTCCAAAGAGCTAGAAAGAAGGCTTCCTTGAAAACACACGGTATAACAAATTCAAAGACTCAGCAGGCACAAAGAACAGATTGAACTGTAAAAATTTACCATAATACATAAAAATACGAAATAAATATAAATATAATATAATACGTACCCAGGTCACCGCGTACTTCGTCCTGTAACTAAGAGCACCTGAAACATGCCAAACTATTGAGATCTTAAAGAATCTTGCGTGAATGTACAATGAGTTTGAGAAGGATAGGGGAGAATGTGGACGAAGTTTAATGCTTTTGAGTATACAACTGGATGAGACTACAAGCGTACAGCATAGAAGAATCTAAGAAACCTCCTCGGTTTCCCTTAAACTTGAAAACGTTTGCGTAATGTTGAAGCTGTGAAGCATTAGCAGCGCTGACAATGAATATACTTACAAAGTAACATTAAAGATAATAAATTGCACTACAAACGCAAGCATCGACTTGTCAGATCAAGAGTTTTGAGTTTATTCGTCCATACACTCTCTATGGCGCCCGACAGAACTTTTCGCGTCAACAATGCCATACAATGCTGGACCCAGGTTACACCATAGCACTAGCCTAACAATCAGCTAGCAGAATGAAGTAGAAGATAATATCATTACCGAATAAGAGACACGTTAGCTTGCTTCAATAAAAGACTCAGTGAACTTAAACCAACAACCACATATTGCTAACAATTCCTTCCATACTTCTCCTCTGATGATCAGTACATCATTGGTGTTTGTTCGGTTGCAAGAGAAGAAAGAGCTTCCATTTCTTGTTCATGGATGGATTACTATTAACGAAAGACCCTTCGTGCGAGATGCCGCGACCACATATTGCTAATGCTATTACGAGGAACAACGGCGGTGACAATGACATTGAAGGGAACATTTTCCAGTAATAAAGATCAATTGCTCCTACCCACCACAGCTAACAACAATAAGCAACCCGTCAATCTACTACACCCACTTGACCTCGTGCAGTCTATTATACAGATGTTTCCTGCCAGACAATCCAAATTACAAAGGCTCTCTGAATGAATACCCAATAAAAAGTTACACACATTATTATTTACTAACATATATAGAAGAAGAAGACGACCGCTAAATATCCTAAAAAGTTCCTAGTGCACGGATCCTGAACCTCTTAATGATAATGCTAATACTTCGTTTGAACAAACATTACAACAGATGTCAGCATGACGATTGAGCAACAAACTAAAAATATACAAAATGCAGGCGTAGGTACAGATCTGCATTTACTGTGTTTGACTACTATCTATACGACAGGTACAGGCACTCTGTCCTACAGCCGCATCAGGACACAGCATTGACTCTCTTGGCTATCTGGAATTTGCTTGCTATCCTTCATCAATAGCATATGGGCTCTGGTTTCAATAACAGCAGAAGTCTCTGTCTCATTCGTCACATCATCTTTTCGAAGAAGGTTGTGCGTAAACTAGTCAACAACATGATGCTGTGGTTGAGCCTTGACATTAGCCAAGCTAAGCTCATTCAGGCTTCATTATTAGCAAAGCGCTAACAGATTCCACAATATCAGAAGAGATTCAAGCGTCTTCAGGATGACTACGATGACTACAAAGCGTCAAAAGTTCGACCATCCAGAACAAACAACACAAGTTGCTATGCCTGTGGAACATTGACTCAATAAAAAAAGGAATTAAAAAAGGGGTATCCCTTCCCCTTGGAAAATCCACTGAGAAACTCAAAGGAGCAAAAATTACCTTGGAATTTCACTGCTTTCAACCGAGCAAAAAAAAAAAAAAACAAAACCAAAAATTAAATTTAAATTTAAATTTTTTAAATTTTTTTTCTTACTATATGAGTTAGAAAAATTTTTAGTTGAGGCTCATATGGAAAATTTTTCAGACCAAAGAGCTAAATTCAAAACAAGAAGCGAAAACGTGTACAAAGAAATCCAAGATGCAATCGCACAAAAACCAACAGAAACAATCGAACCAACCAGTAAAGGTACATTGGTTGCTGGAAATCAAAACAAACACAGCAAACAAAAAAGAAACTAACTTTTTCATGGTTCAACAACACACCAAGCACTAAACCCCTTTGAAGAGTTTAACAAATGGGCAGATAGATGATGCGCAACATTTGAATTTTCGCCGAAACAGCAAGAATGAGGGATCAGGATGGACAGTTGGTAAGGTATCTTAAATAGAGTTAAAAGCAAACAAAGTTACCACCCATTTTTTTGGAAAGAAGTTACATTCCCTTGCCACAAGAAATAGTTTGCAAAAGGCCCTGTGCTAACTTTCAGAACAAAGATGAAAAGTGTTTTATGTGGTGGCGGGCCCTAAGTTTTTCATGTAACAAAGAAAGCAGAGAGAGTGCAAACTATCATGAACATTGAACAGCTCAACTTCACAGGATTGACTTTCCTGTGTGAAAAATTGATCCTCTTTGAGGATTAAACCCCAATTCAGTGTTAAAATGTGTACCCCTTGGGATGATGCAGAACTTCGGGTGATAAGACCCTTAGGATATCAAAAAATCTCCACATATGGTAATCCGGACAAGACCATGTGATCTTTTTTAATACACAAGAAAAAAAAGGCATTATCACAAATACACTAATTAGAACAATGAGTAGACTTGTTTGCACATGACAACAAAACATAACAAAGACAAGAGTTTTTGCAGACGATGCTTGTTTCTTTACCATCTTTAAGGCTGCAGACAAACACAGAAATCATTGTAAGAGCGAAGTATGAAGCAATCACTGAAGAACTTGTACACCAAAGCCAGGAAGCAAAGTGTACTTCAAGAATATATTAAAGATCAAAAGAGTCCCATATGTAGTGTAATGCTGACTTCGAGTCTATCATTTGTACCATACCAAGGACCAGACCAGAAAATACCAAAACACTTCGCTGTAATCATCAAGTCGTTCTCTTGCATATGTTGATTGTTGTTAGAATCATGAACGGAGGACAACTCAGAACCAATTTGATAGGTGAGGACCAGACGCAGCTAAAATATTTCTTGAACACATGAAAGCGAATCATATTCCACATTTCCTCTCAACAGCTAAAATTTACAAGATTATTATGACAGAAGATGATCAGGAGCATTATGCACAAACACAAGGATCCACACATATGTATGTGCGATTTGAGATAATTTATTAAACACCAGCATGTTTCCCCGACAATCACACAGTCAAGATCATGACCCACAATACATAGATGGTAAGAAATCGTGAGCAGCAAGGCACATAGTAAGTGTATTCAAAAACAACTAAAAGTAGATCCCAAGTCTATGTTAAGCATGCCAGTCCTTCTTTCTTACCACAATCTTGAGAGGTTACGACCGGACGTTACGGACTCACACCTAATCATGCATGCAGTGAGCGGGAGGGGTGGAGAGTATAGCAGAGCTTACTGCAATTTGCTCAATCATTCAGAAAGAAGTACCATTGACTTTTACTTTGAAACATTTATTATCCTTCTTTGATTTCTGCACAACATCTGATGGGATCATCTCTACGTCTGAGCCCTTGACTTCATCACTGAGTAACATGCTCAACTTAAATAGAAGAAAAAACTTCGACACAAAAGCTCCGAGCGAAAAGGTGTCTATCCTTAATAGTACATGATCTCATGGATTCCATGAATGAAGAAGAGCTGCCCACCGTAAGGGAGCTTTACCCTTCAGCAGACAGACCAGGTAAAGAACATTATAAAGACAATTACAGCCGCTGACATCAACCAATTCAGTGGGGCATAGGAAAAAGATGCAGTGTCGGACGGATGGGTGATTACCATGATCTATCTACATGCCCTGATGCAGTTTCTGCTTGCTGATGGTCTCTGAGAACTATAAAAGACCGGAATGAAAACAATTATGGATAGACCCATTCACAGTTACATATCACAATCACACAAGCGACCAGGAATGTCTTGGGATGCTTTCTTGAAGTTTTACTGACTGGTGTGCTAATAATTGGATTTTGGAGAGGTCCTGACCTGCCAAAATGCTCCAAATGTCAGAGTGCGTGTGATAGGTCCTGGCGTGGTGGCATCAGTATGGCATCGCACAATTACTGTAAGGCCAACAACAAATCATTTACATTCAATCTGGAGCGAAAGGGGGGGGGGCTGTCTAGCCTACATCATTACATGGAATGCAAACATCTGTATGGATGGCCGATGTGTCAGTGTCACTAAGTACACTCACCACTAAGAACAACTTTTATTTCGCTAGAGAGTAAAATGGTCCTTATTGCTTTGATGGCGTGGTCCCTACTAATGCAAGAGCGCAAACAAATGTCTTCCTGATTCACAGAACTAGGGTTGCCTCATAGAAAGTAGCTTATCTAAATCCACCATGACTAACAAGATAGCGCACAAAGAGACTATCCATTAGCTGCAGAAAGTCTCAAAGTAAGCTCGCAAAAGAAGCACCTATAGCTTGTAACCAAACTTGTATAAAATGACAAGAGCAGGGGGGATGTTAAAAGATTTGACACTACACATACAGATATCTACAGTATTCTACTAACCTACAGGCATAAAATGGTTAGTAAATCTTACTGCTGTTCATCCTTCCATTTGTTTTGACCAAGAGCAATTCATGAAACCATACATCATGAAAACACTATCTGAGAACGAATGCAACTGATGCATCAAAAAGGATTACCTTCAACTCATGAACAAATAGCTTCTGCTTTTTGGTATAACAATTGAGAAACCACACGAAAAGAAAAGATGTCATACTAAGTCACAAACAAGGAAAACGAAAAGCCCATAAAGCCTGAATTCAAAGCAAGCTATCAAATATAGACAAGATGTCCCATGACAGTCTGTAGGGCATCATTGATTGAAGTAGGTTGAGAGGTTTAAACTAGACAAACCAGTATTCAATATTAGGGTTTAGTGGTGACGGAGCTGTCCAAAGCTGTTGAGAGCGTGCGAGAGAGTTTCTAAGCTATAATACTTAAGCCTAAAACATCCTCTTGTAGGGGGTTTGTACACAAGACACAGACACTTTTCATATCACTAACATACCCACAGAAGATTATATACAAACAAAAATGACCCTTGTAATAGGACGTAGCGCTGGGATCAGAGTCATGTTATGACCAACACAGTTATTATCCAAAAGACAGTCCCTTGCATTCATCAATATAAAACTTAAAAGTTTATTGGTAAGATGAAGGAGTGGGGAGATGATGGCAACTATTATCTTAAGAATATTTTGGGCTGAGGGGCCAAGATGTATATGTTGCAGGAGCCAGAAATAGGTGTTATAAAAAAGGGCAAAGATCTCTATATATAGGTGTAGCGTGTGCAAAACAGGTGGTCAAAAACAAGCATCAGTGCGCGAGTATAAACCTACAAAGAGGCTCTCTTTGAAGGTAAAAGTTATTTCATCCGACCAACCCAAAAATAGTTTCAACATTGCATCAAATCAATACAACTGTGGTTAGAAAAAAGACATTGATTGCAAAGAAGTAACAACAGGAGAGTATAATTTCATCGCCAGAATAACTCATAAAGCGCTAGGGCACGCAACAGGAGAACAAAGTAATTTATAATTAATTTTTTTTTTACATATAAGAGCTAAAAATTTGGATTGAACCACAATGGATTTGAGAGCGCTCTTTATCAAAATACTATGTATGGTACAATGCCACGCTTCTGGCTTTTAATTTTATAAAACAGTCAGCCGTTATTGATGATTATGGTGAGCAAGTAGAAAAAAAACTTGATCATGGCACAAAAGAGAAGAGGTGCTAAATAATTTCTAAGGATTTTTGTTAGTGGGATGATAGAGTGTCCAAAGCCCCACTTCAATATCTATTATCAAAAAGTGTTCCCATAAATTGTAGTAACAAAAAACAGTTGATGAACGCGCGCGTTACAGATTCACTGTACTTCAGATGAAAATTAGCCTACCTACTGAAGCGGGACAGTATTAGGTGTGCACTAGCAAGTTCCTCACTAACAAACGCCTCACCTGTGTTGCAGTAATGACAAAATATTGCGCGCGAGCGCTGTGATGAGATCCATCTCCACAAACTTTTTGTTATTTCCATAATGTCTAGCACCAGATGGGATCATTGCTCGTTTGTGAAACTGTCGCTGGCTTCAGCTTTCTCCAGGAGCATACGCGAGCTTATCTCAGTTTCTTCCCAAAGGGTATTAGTGGTTGCTTAGAAGGTAGTTGAATGGTGTGAGCATTCTGTATTGTTTTAATGTTTGAAGGCGTCGGCAAGTTTTTAACCCTGAGGCTTTAGATATCTCAAAGATTCATTGCTCTCGCCGGCGCGCGCGCGAGCAGGCAAGAGTCTACTTACAGAGCGCGCTTCTGTAATTTCGTGTGCCTGGTGATCATGAATTCTTTTACTCTTGGTGGTACGATATTGCAGAAGAGTCATTCTGCTAACCAGCTTGTTAAAAAACTTTTCAACGCGCGCGTGAGTGTGCGAGTGAGATCTGTGGCGCCTGGAATAAAAACCATCTTTTTAATGTGCTACTCCTTGCTTTAGAATTAAAACAGCTGATTAAAGTGCTCCTTTAAACTCTTTTATCCATCATCCACAACAGTCTGAATAAGTCTGGATATTATAAGGTGGTCCACGTCTATAGATTTCTTGCAAAAAAACAACGCAGTTGCGGTGTGGCACTCTTTTCATCACCAGTAAGGGCTCTGCATCTTTATACCACATTAAAATACCAAACGCTACGTCCACTACAGTAAAGTAGCATCGACTTATAACATTCTATTCTTCTGATTGTGTCCATGGTGAAAGGTAATAAAAGTCTATTTGGTGAGTATATCATATTGGCTTTCATGTTGTGAAGAAGGAGGGTCTATTATGCGCCTTTGGTGTGAATGTAAATAGATCTCCATATTGCTTGTTTAGGGACAGCCACAAGTCTTTGCTACTTGGGAATGCTTTACTTCCTGCAGCAATGCCAGTTTATTAATTAGCCGCCCCTGTCTCCTTTTTCCCCAGTACCCTTTTGTGGTGGTAGTAATCTAGATAGTTTGGCATCCATTGTTCTAAAATAAATAATAAAAAAAATTAGGCATGTTGGTTAACCACCTTCTTGTGCTGAAGAAGTATACTATTGTCTTGCCCCCAACACAATAAAACAATCTCCGCCTGACTTCTGGTTTTCAGTGGGTTGATAATAATCACAAGCTGTGCTTAGTAGATAAGGAATATATTGTTTATGCCTGTCACAATGATATACTACTTTTTATTGCCCGTCAAACATCAAAAAATGTTTTTGCAGCATGTCCTTGTTACACACAGAAGTTTTTCATTAATAAAGTCTAACTGAGCAAGTTCTTTGGTCTTTCCGTATTCTTGTCTGCCTGTGCTCTGTTACAGAGGTTTGTTCTACTATCTAAAGTAGCTTTATCATGTCCTCTTTTCCTTTCTTGCGAGAAGCGTTCTGTATGAAGTTATAGAAAACAAGTAGTTGCTCTGCCGTAAAAAGCAAGTGCATTAACTGCGCAGCACCACCAACCATCATAACACTAAAAAAGTAGAGCCATTTTTTCTATCAATTATGGACTCATATTTTTCTGGCGAATGATATTCCCCTCATTTACCAAGAAGTCTTTTGTAGAAGGATGCTGTTACAAACCACAACGTAGCTGGCGCTGTCTTCAAAGCCTAGGTATTCCTAAATCAGCAGGCCTCATTTTTAGAAAAGACTCTTTCCTAACATAGTAATAGCCTTACTACTAAGTACTACTGTTGAGCCAATAACTGCAGCGTGGTAGACCAAATTGACTGCAGTCTTTTCAGAACTCTCAAAATTCTACTATAATGTATAATGTATAAATTATTTGAGATTTATATCTATTAATAACGATCTTGAATGGGAATCGTAGTGCAAGGCAGTTTTGCTTTGCAATGGTTGTGGCTGTTTGGTTTGTGGTTTTTGTGGCTTTTTGTTCTGGCTGCGGTTCTTTTTTTTGGTTGGTTGCATTGCCTGCTACCATGTACTCTAGTAAGACTGTAGATAGATAACCAATTCCCATAGCTGTATACCAAATATTAAGTAAACTGAATGGTTTGTTTATTGGTGGTGTCCTTTGGGTTCCTTTTTTTTTTTCGGTGTTGCTATAGGCAATCTGTTGAGAGAGAGCAGCAATGTTTCACCAGATAATATCATTTGCTTCGCTTGATTGCTAAGTTTTTTCACGCCTGATCGATTCCGCGAGACTGCTAACCCTCATTTGCCAGCTCAACTCTCCCCCAGGTTTTCTGTTGTTACAATATGGTCACTTGTAATAAGGGTGGTTGCTCATGGTTTTCTGCTTCTCCTGTGTTTGGTTCTCTGGATATTGTTCTGTTACCCTTGCGCCGGCGAGCGAGGAGAGCAGCGAGCGGTGTGGTTAAATATTATTAAGTTTAAAAGTTATCATACGCTGTATACTAGCGCTACTGTGCTTGAAAAAACAGAGAGCCAAAACGGTAAATACAAAATCACAGGCAATTGTCCTCCAGCGTTCTAGACAAAATAGGATCATTGTGAGAGGTCAAGAATGCTAAGTCCAGGCTTCTGAGGTCCCCATATAAAAGACCTACTTAGGAGAGAGTGCGAGAGTTATAGCATATTAGACCAATAAAACGTTAAGCCCCTTCCTAGCATTTCACACCAATTTTATGCTCCAAGAAGAGATTCAAATAATCCGGCTCTCTACTCTATTAAAATACTAATAATGTCTTGTGGTGATCACTGCTGCACCTGTTTCAACTGTGTGAGAGATGTGTTTGTGTGTGAGAGCCAGAAGTATGCTTTGTTTAAAAACATTAATAAGAGAACCACATAAGCGAGAGCACAAAGAGTACAACTTCTCCTTCTAAAATCATAGACTCTTCTCCACTGTTATTTCATCTTGACTAAACATAAGATGTCCATCAACAAAAGTTCGTCGCAAATCATGTTGCTATCA
The DNA here is from genome assembly GCA_028751875.1 of Rapana venosa. Taxonomy (NCBI): domain Eukaryota; kingdom Metazoa; phylum Mollusca; class Gastropoda; order Neogastropoda; family Muricidae; genus Rapana; species Rapana venosa. Next base: position 40,310,495 of record CM054166.1, read on the forward strand.
TTATCAATATTATTTTGTGTAAAAAAAGAAATAAATTTTGTGTTGTTTCTTGACAAGTATATCTCTATCTAAGATTGTTGAAAAAGTTTTGTTGATGGTGGGGGAACCGTTTATTCTTGAACAAGTTTCCTTAATATAGTTCTTCTTGATTTAGTCTTGATAAAGTTGATCTTGATAAGTTCTTGGTAATGTTCTTTTATTAGTTTGTTAATAAGGATTCTTGGTGAAGTTCTTGGATAAGTTTGGTTTGATGGGGGGGGGGGAGAAGTTGTTATAAGTTCTTGACAAGTTCTTGATAAGTTCTTGATAAGTTGTTGATAAAAGTTTCTTGCAAGTTGTTAATAAAATTTCTTGCAAGTTCTTGATAAGAATTGATAAGTTTATAGATGATAGCGCGTGATTCTTGACCAAGATTGTTAATAAAGTTCGTTATGACGACAAGTTCTTGAATAAATATTTTTTTCAGCATATTTCCCATAATTTTATTAGTTTTAAAATTACTTACCCATCAAAAATAAAGTAGGTATTATGTGACTTTTCAGTTTTAGTAGAGAGATAGGGAAATAGCCGAGTCAAGGTAAACTGCTTAGTTTTTATATATTTTTAATATAAAACTATGCAAGTTTTCGCGAAGCCGAATCGGACCAAAGTTGCCTGGTTTTGGGATAAACAGTATGTGGTTGAGCTTGACTCGCTTTTTCTCTCTGTCCTCTAGCTGGTTTTTATTTGGTAGTTTGATTGGTGTTTTTTGTTGTTGTTGTTGTTGTTTGTTTTGTTGGTTTCTTTGTGGGTTTGTGTTTGTTTTTTTTATTTAGGGGGGGGGGGGGGGGGGGGGGGGGGGGGGGGGGGGGGGGGGTGGGGGGGGGGGGGGGGGTGGGGGGGGGGGGGGTGAGTGTGAGTGGGGGAGGGGGGGGGGAGGGGGGGGGGGGGAGGGGGGGTGTGGGGGGGGGGGGGGGGGGGGGGGGGGGGGGGGGGTAGGGGAGGGGGGGGGGGGGTGGGAGGGGGTGGGGGGGGGGGGGGGACAGAGGGGTGGGGGTGGGGGAGGGGGGGGGGGGGGGGTGGGGGGGGGGGGGGGTGGAGGGGGGGGGGGGGGGGGGGGGGGGGGGGGGGGGGGGGGGTGGGGGGGGGGGGGGGGGGGGGTGGGAGGGTGGGGGGGGGGGGGGGGGGTGGGGAGGGGGGGGGGGAGGGGGGGGGGGGGGGGGGGGGGGGGGGGGGGGGGGTGGGGGGGGTGGGGGGTGGTGGGGGGGGTGGGGGGTGGGGGGGGGGGGGGGGGGGGTGAGGGGGGTGGGGGGGGGGGGGGGGGGGGGGCGGGGGAGTGTGGTGGGGGGTGGGGGGGGGGGGGGGTGGGGGGGGGGGGGTGGGGGGTGGGGGGGGGGGGGAAGGGGGGGGGGGGGGGGGGGGGGGGGGGGGGGGGGGGGGGTGGGGGGGGGGGGGGGGGGGACAGTGCTGAGGGGGGGGTTGTGGGTGGGTGGGGGAGGTGTTTTGGGGGAGAATAGAGCGATATTCCTGAAACTTTGGAACAATTCATTATGTCTTTACCTACTTTTCATTTTTTTTTTCATTAAGCTGGTCAAATGAAATGCAAACATGGTTTTTGTTGGCCAAGATGAATTACATCAATATGCATGTTAAGTGGTTGAATTGTCCAAAATGTTTTTTCATTTAAGTGAGATAAGAAAATGAGAAAAGGTATGGAATGGGGGGGGGGGGGGGCAGTAAGAAATGAGTGTGTATGTTCTGTCTGGAATGAGAAATACAAGGAAAATATGTAAAATTTATGTCCACAATATCTTTGTTTGTGGTTTTGTAGGTCTTTTTGTTGATGCTTTTGTTCTGTTGTTTGTTTCTTTGATTTAGTCTTGGTTTGATTTTTTTTTTATTGGGGGGGGGGGGGGTTATTAGTTGGGGTTTTTAAGGATTTTTTTTTTATATGTTTCTTGCTTTTCCCTTGGTTATGATTAGTAAGTATGGGGATGCTCCCCCCCCCCCCCCCCCCCCCACACCCCCCCCCCCTTACTGTTTTGTCCTTTGCACAGTGGTTAGTGTCTTGGGTTACAGACAGGAAGTTTGTGGGTTTGAATCCCTAAAGAGTCAAAGGGATTTTTTCAGACTCTGGTTGGCTCCAACCAAGTGCGAGTTTGCTGTGGGCTTCAATGGAAAGACTGAGACCACACAGTGAAGCTTCATCCACTTGACGGATGAGATTTGAGAGTGTTGCTCAAACTACCTGACCAACACTGCAGGTGTCTGTAACTCTTGGACCTGGTTGATGCCAGGATATAATTATGATAGGAAGACTGAGACCACACAGTGAAGCTTCATCCACTTGATGGATGAGATTTGAGAGTGTTGCTCAAACTACCTGACCAACACTGCAGGTGTCTGTAACTCTTGGACCTGGTTGATGCCAGGACATAATTATGATAGAAGAATAGAGTACAACCCTGTCAAGTAGTCTCACAGTTCATGCACTTTCACAGCAACATTGTTATGTCATCCTCATCATCATACAATACACACACAAAAAGTATTTGATTTGGTGGTCCTGGTTGCTCTGGTCTCATGGTGACCACACTTCTGTGCCTGTGGCGAGTATGTGCCTTTGGAGGTTCACAGAAGAGGGTCATTGGAGGGATGTTGGGATGGTCACAATCCCAGGTCGGTGACTCACTCAGTCTGGCTCCATGACTGAGTGAATACAGTGGTCAGTAGGGGGCTTAGCAGATGGTGTCCTGCATATGTTAGCTCAGAACAGGCACTACTCAACATCACTTAAGTGACCAAGCAGCAGTGCAGGACCTCTCTGGCTGGTGGCCCACTGCAGCCTGACATTGATGGACTCCCTGTGGACTTCTGACCCTGAGGCCACAATATAACGAATCTCGAGTAATAATAATAATAATATATGGAATTTATATAGCGCTGAATCTTGTAGAAAACAAACAAATCGAAGCGCTTGCACTCAATCACTTACAGGCATGCAACTCTCCTTCAACAGATTTCAAAATCATTGGCCGCTGCGCGAAACTACGCACGCACAAACAACACGCACGCAGCACACACACACACAACACACACACACAGAACAACACTAAAAGGTGACAAGATGTTTGTTGAAAAATAAGGGACAGATATGTGGGGGAAAGTCTCAGGAGTAGGAAATAAGCCGTGTTTTTGGAGGCAGGATATGAAGGGAATCAAAGTGAAGGGGCATTGACGAAGTGAAAGAGGGAGGTCATTCCAGGTGGATGGACCAAAACAGAAAAGGTGCGTGCTGCGCGTGCCGCGCGCGCTGATGGTTAGTTTGAATCTGGGAGTTCGAGAAGCACAAAGTATCTGCGCTGAACGAAGGGAACGTCGTGCGAGAGTGCTAGAGTACAGGTGGAGCAGTTACAGAGATAAGAGGTGCAGATTTGTGGAGACAATTGAAACAGAGGGTATTGATTTATAATACTCCAGTCTTAGTGAGACAGGCCAAACCATGAAAAAAAGAGATTCGCAGAAGAAGGAGTGATGTTTTTACATAATTTTTTCATTTCTTAGGACCAGTCGAGCTTGCAGAGTTTTGTAGCGTTGAAGAGAGTGGACAGATGATGCTGGTAGGCACCAAACCGTAGAATTACGTAGTCCTAAACTGTGAAAGAATGAGAAGCGTGACAAGCTTAGAAAATTGCACAGTGGAACAGATACTTGCGAATCCGCGCTTATGCGTGCGTGCGCGAGAGTGAAATGAGCAAGACTGGCAGGTCTGGGTGATGAAACTTTTTTTCATAGAGATTTGTTGTCAAGAACTACTCCAAAATACATCAACAGAGTTGGACAGAAAGAAAGGAACTGACGTATTGCCGAATTCTATTAAGTTTTAGGTGATAGAGGAAAGTTTATGTTGGGTTCCCCTATGAGATGGCTTTCGGTTTAATTCGGCATTAAGTTTAGTAAACTTGTTCAGATCATCCAGTTTTGCGAATGTCTTAAAGGCAGTAGGACATATTCGTCAGGAAGGAAGGCAAGTTTTCAACAGTATCGCTAGCACTGAAGCTGAGTATCACAGCATAGAAAAGGTGATGATCAATAGGGGGTTGTTAAATTAATATTGTGAAGTGGAGCATGTAAGAGAGTAAAGAGAACAGGGCCCAGGACTGAATCCTCTCGTGCATGCGGCCTCCACATTGCCTTTTTTACTGGTTTTGATTGAATTTTGTTTACAATAACTTTCTGGAACCGGCTGTGAGGTATGAAGTAAACCAATGGTGAGGGATGTGCATTAATACCAAACTGTATTTTGGAGCGTAGTTTGGAGTATAGCTGGGATGAGAGATTGGAAGGAGCGGTATGGGAAATGCAGACAGGTAAGTCATTGACGATGAGACAGCAACAACAATAAACAACAAAGAAAAAGGACCTCTCAAAAATCAGGATAGTTCTGACACGTTTACCTCAATGGTCTGTGCAGCCTAGGGGATGAAAAACAGGATTTAAAATCAAATTTACTGTCATTCCTCCATATCAAGAGGCCCTTACCAAACCGTAATGGTCAACCCAGGATTGTCACCATGTGGGAGAACCACTAAAAACAGCAATATACCCAAACAAAGAAATGTACCTACTTGTAATACAGAACTTAATTCTGATCAAAGCAGCATTGCAAAAATATCACTGTTGTGAACCTCAAAACCCTCTTCCCAAGGAACAAAGACAACCAAAAACAATTCAAAAATCATATCTAACGCAAGCTTTCTCCACTTTCAGTCTTGTACTGTTAATGAGCAAGTCACAAATCTTTTGATAAACTCTCTCTCTCTATCACTCTAATTTATTTAAGAAATTGTTGAAAAAACAACAACAAAGAAAAAACAATTCACCATACAGATTTCAATCCAAGCAGCGCGAGCGAGACAAAGTTAGGACATTTTGAAACACCAAAGGTGAATAAACTAAAGTTTCACAAAAATGACTGTCGAACCTTTCCATGCAACTCATGTTTTTCCTGTGAGGTGAAAGTCAACAGAATATTCCTCGCAAACAACAGGAATCGGTGCGCGCGTTCTGTCACGACAGCATGATCATAACAACCCTACCCCAACCACACACACGCGCGTGCTGTCCACACACACACACATTACTTCTCCCAAACACATAGTGGTGCATAGACGCTAATTCAAAGACTACAACTTCACACACAAATCCCCTTCCAATCAATTCCTCTGGACTTTTCAACTCATAGTCAAAAGTATTTCAGAAACATACTCTTAGAGACACGATAGAGAGACAGACAGTCAAGATGGAGTGTGTATTACTATAGCATTATAGGTATAATGGGTATGACTACAAGGTGTGTCACATCAGTAGTGAATGGACATTATACATTGAAACGAAATATAAAAACACACACAAAAATTATGCAATTCAATCCTGGGTTTTTGATCATAAAACATAAAAGCATTCCTTGTCTGCTGACATTCAAACAAACATAAAATCTAACAAAAAAAACAACCCACAAACAAAACCCCCACTCCGTTTTAACCTTTCCTAAAAGGGTACTTGAAAAGGTGGAATATACCCCCATTCGCGCATATAAAATGACAAAAAAGTGTCAAAACGTTTCAACAGAGTCAAAAAAAACAAACAAAAGTTTAAAAGGCCCAACATGTTCCATTAAAAACAATTTCCCCAATTTGGGACTTTCTAAATACTTCATATTAGCATAAAAATAGGGTTTCTTTTAAAGGGGAGGATTTCCAAAACTAAATGAATTTCTCAGCAAAAAGGAAAAAATAGAACATAAGTGCAGTTCCATTTTAAAAAAAAAAAAACCCCCCCCCCCCCCCAAAACAAACAGGGCAATGAGCCATATGAGAATACATCGAAGTACACAACTGAAATTACTCAACACAAAAGTATCCTTACACAATACACACACACACACACAAAAACACCACACACAACACACACACACAGAGCTTATATTCAGATACAATGATGACTGGGTTTTTGAAGATTTTACCCACGTCCACACAGAGCTTATATTCAGATACAATGATGACTGGGTTTTTGAAGATTTTACCCACGTCCTATGGTCAGGTCAGTCAGAGAAGTTCTCTGCTACTGCTACTGGTATCCATGTAACCCAGTACAACCTGTCGCATGTGGGGGAGGAAACCCCAATAGAAAAAACCCAAAACATATGGAGACTTGGAGAGGAGACTGGCGCCACCAAGGAATATCCTAAGCCCACAGAAAAAACATGAAAGACAAATGCAAAGCCGAAATGATACCGGATCGGTCGAGGCCCGGGTTACCAACGACCGCGCTTTCCATTGATCAACACCAGGGTGGAAGTGACAAGTCAGCTACTGGAGTTAAAACATTACTTAAGCTCCCTAGAGAACAAATCACCATTGGTACATGGAACGTCCGTACACTCTACCAGTGCGGAAAAAATCAAAGAACTAGAGTATGAGCTTAGCCGATATAAATGGGACATTATTGGACTAGGAGAAGTGAGATGGACAGGATTTGGTGGGGACATTGACTGAAGAAGGCAAAAAGATCTGGTACAGTGGCCAAGAGAAACATCACCAACATGGAGTGGCATTTATTGTCAGAAAGGAAGTAGTGGGGTGCATTATCAGCTGTACACCCGGGTTCCAGCAGGTTATTTAGCATCCGGGTGTCGGCCAAGCCCAAGAACATCACCATCATACAAATCTATGCACCATCATCTGACCATACTGATGAAGAAGTAGAAGAATTTTTGAAGATCTTGAAGTGACCATTAAGAAAATACCCAAGAAGGACATCATCATCATCCAAGGGGATTTTAACGCCAAAGTAGGTCCTGACTCTTACAACCAATGGGCCGGAACAGTTGGTCAGTTTGGAACTGGGGAGACCAACGACAGGGACTACGTCTGCTGGAGTTTGCCCGCACCCACAGACTTACCATTGCCAATACCCTCTATCCCACAAGCAGTCAAGGAGGACAACCTGGCATGTGGCCAAACGGCAAGATCCATAACCAAATAGATTTTATTTAACACCACGGCGCTTCAAATCCAGCATCACAGAGCCAGAACAAGAACCTACCTGGAGCTGACATAGGCAGTGACCACGACCTTGTGCTGCTGGTATTCAAAATGAAGCTGAAGAAAAACAAACAGCCTGCAAACCCCCGTATCAAATTTGACGTGGACAAAACTAAAAGATCCAGATGTCGGATGAGATCTTCCAAGCTAGCTTGGGGAGTTTGCGGGCATTAACCCTCCTGGACAATGACATCAATGACATCACCAACAACTTCAATGACGGCAGTCGGAGAAACAGCAGAGGAAGGTACTCGGTCGTCAGAGGAATAAAACACCAGCATGGACTTCCAATGACATCTTGGACCTCTGCGATTCAAGAGAGCACTGAACCAACCAGGTCTTACAAACCATAAAGAATACGGGTGGCAACAATCTCGTGAGAAGTCAATGTTAAGGCCAGAGTGGAGTGGATCAGTGATCAATGTGTGAGATCGAAAAAAAAAACATGAAAGGGGGCAACTGTAAAAAGGCATACGACCCCTGAAGAAACTCACAAAAACCACGTCAAACCAAATCTGCAGTATTGAAGACAAGCTCCGGAAACTCCTCAAAACAAGGGGAAAGCTCAGATGCATTGTACAGGCTGGTCTGAATATTGTCAAGAAGAACTGTACAACTACCCATACAACCTAGACAGAGATAATAAGAAGAGAAAGCGCAAACATCAAGAGCACCCTCGCATTACCTATACTGAGGAAGAAGTGGAAGAAGCCATCCGCAGCTTACAGTGGGGAAGTCCCCAGGAGCAGACAAATATACCAGCAGAGGCTCAAGCAAGGGGCGGAACAGTCATCACACATGTTACAGCTATCTGTCAGAAGATTTGGGAGACAAACATTTGGCCAACAGAATGGACACAATCACTCATCATACCCGCTGCCCAAGAAGGGAAATTTACACCCAAAGCCAAAACTATAGAACAATCAGCCCCATCAGCCACGCCAGCAAGATCATGCTCAAAGTTATTTGAATCGATCAAGAAGGAGGCAGAAGACACCTTGCAGAGGAACAAGCGGGGTTTAGGGCAGGCAGGAGCACAATTTGAACAGATTTTTAACTGCCACATCATGATGGAAAAACATCTTCAACATCAGAGAGACCTGTTCCACAACTTCATCGACTTCAAAAAGGCTTTGACAGGAGTATGGGACGAAGGCCTGTGGCAGGTCCTCAGAATTTTGGCATTGAAGAAGGACAGTGCAAAAACCCTTCAAGCACTATACAACACTGCAAGCGTGCAGTCCTTCTGAACAAACAGGTCGGGACAAATTCAAAACCACAGTTGGGGTCCGACATGGGTGCCGTTATCTCCAGTCCTGTTCAATCTGTTCTTGGAAAACATCATGAGAGAGACCCTCCATGACTTCCACCCTACCATCTCCATTGGCGGCAGACCCTCAACAAATTACGGTTTGCCGATGACATTGACCTCATGGGGGGTAAGTAACACAGAGCTGCAAAATCTTACGACTAGACTTGAGAACAGAGCTAGAGCATATGGGATGGAGGTGAGCTCGGGAAAGTAAAGTACTTGTGAACAGCACGAGCAATGCACCCCTAAAATTTACATGAACGGCCAACAAAATGGAGGAGGTAGACGCTTTTAAATACCTCGGCATACACTCACAAAGGACGGGCGATCCGACAAAAACAAAGTCAGAAAAACCAGGCAAAATTTTTTCCAAAAAAACCACCACCCCAAAGGAAAAATAAAGAATCATTTCCCCAAAAACTAAAGTCTACAAAGCCCTAATTCAGCGATCTGCCTTTACGAAGTGAAACCCGGGAAATTTAACGCTGAAACAGCAAACGAAATCCTATTCGAAAAAAATGCCATACAAAAAAAATACTGGGCATACCTGGGAGGAAAGAAAGAAAATGAATTTTTTCAAGAGTCAATAAAGGGCGGGGTCCACAGGAACCCCTTCCCCCTTTTGTTTAAAAAAAAAAGTGACATGGGTTCGGCCACGTCACCGCCACAAACTCTGCCCCAAAACATACGCAGGGAACCTCGAAGGTGGAGAAGGAGGGGGGAAAGAACAAGTTTATGGTTTTACAAACATCGGGGAAAGGACCCAAAGAAAAGACTCGGGATACTGGCAGAGCCCAGGGGATGGGTGAGAGGGGTGGGGGCTTTCCCGGCATCTCTTTTATGTTCCCCCCCGAGCCAAGGGAGGGGGTTTATGAGATGTAATTTAAAAAAAATATAAAAAGACGAGACAAAAGAGAGGGGCAGACAGATTGAAAACACACACAGACAACAAGGAAAGAAGATAAAACGAGGGAAGAGAGACTGGGGACACAAAGACTGGTACACAGAGGGCATGACAGAAAGGCCGGCAGAAGACCAAGATAGAGACATACAAAGAACACTGAAAAAGGAAAACAGAACGACAGGGACCAGACACGACCGACAAAACAAGGGTATTGAGGGCAGGGGAAAAAATGAGAAGAAACAAAGGGGGAAAAATTATTTGAAATAAAGCGTCTTCAGGCTGGATTTCAAAGCATCATAAGTGGCTTTTGACGCAGGAAGAGGGGTCGTTCCAGATCGTGGACCAGAAACAGAGAAAGAGCGCGGCCAACAGGGGCGATGAATTAGTATTTTAAGCACAAGGTTCTGCACAAAAACGGAGGGAAAAAAAGGAATGTACAAGTGAAGACATTCACAGAGGTAGGAAGGTGCTGTTTTGTGGAGACTTTTGTAACAGAGGGTACATATCTTATAGTTTACCCTCTGTGGCACAGACAGCCAGTGGAGAGATCGCAAGAGAGGAGTAATGTGCTCAGATTTTTTCTTTCTGAGGACTAGTCGAGCTGCAGAGTTTTGTATAGGTTGAAGAGGGTGGAGAGATGATGTTGGCAGACCAGCCAGAAGAGAATTGCAATAGCCCAGACGTGAGAGAATGAGGGAGGTGACTAGTTTGGATGTTGCAACAGTGGACAGATGGAGAGAGATACAGAGACTGAGAGACAGAGAGATAGAGAGAGACACAGAGATAGAGACACAGGGAGGGAGAGAGAGATACACAGAGATAGAGAGAGACACAGAGATAGAGAGAGACCTTGAGACAGACAGAGAGAACAATATGAACAATATTTATTGCTATTTAGCAATCAAGCCATATAGCGCTGCGGCGCGGTAACAAACGAAATCCAACGCTACGCGATTACAGTGACATGGAAACCATGTCAGTAATGGTATGTACATCTAGATTTGTTGTCCCTTTCTCAGTTTTCAAAACAGCCTTTCCTTTTCCAGTCTGCAGCCTTCGAAGTCAGCCCATGTAAAACCGGATCAGGGCTCGAAGAAGTAATTCCCGTTCAGCACGTGCCACTATCTCTACGTGTTGTGTTAGGATGCTGCCTCCCTTTACGAAGTCTGGCAAGCCTGTCACGTTCTTCTGGCAACATGGTTCTGTCTTCTTGCTTGATGTACCAGAGCACACACTTAGATTCCTTGCCAGTATCTCCATTACAAGAATATTCTAGGGCGATGTCATCCGATTCACACATCAGAATAGTTCGATGCCTGAATCTTGAACTACAACCTTTCGAAACTGTGTGTTTCTTTTGCTGTCTCGTATTCGACGCTGCACACATTTGTCTGTCAGAGTGGACACATACTCTATCACAATACCAGTATGAAAACCTCAACTGTGCAGTCAACTGTCTGTTCTTTGTCCACATCAGACAACTCAGGAGACACACAGATCTTGCTGTCTGTTGCTGGTTCACACAGAAAATCAAGTGATTCTAGTGTGGCTGGCACATTCACTGCACTGTCAACACACAGCTCTGTGTACACACTGGCTTGCTTTGATTCGGCATCCACTCTGTCAGGATACTGGGAGTCACTGTCAGACAACACCGACTCTTCCAAAACACACTCCTTGTCACACTGACGACTTGCCTGTCTTTCTTGATGTTGTGTGGATCTTTGGAGGTCGCGACGGATTTGGCAAGGGGGCTTTTTGCGAAAATACTGAACTCGCAGTTCTGGTTCAGCACGGGGTCTGCCATTTCTGTTGACACTGACTTTTCAGCTGGCTTCATCGCAAGACGAAACCACACGCTGCCGCTCCTCCCCCGCTTCCAACTCATAACCCACGTTGTCGATCAGCACGGGGTTTAAGGTTTGGGTTTTAACAGATGCTGGACGGCCATAACAGACATTTTGAAGCTTAAATGCCCAAAATTTGCAGCAGCTTGCTAACAGACGCCCTTTCAGGGCAGACAGAGAGAGAAAAACAGAGAAAAGAGGAAAGGAGAGAGAGAGAGAGAGAAAGAGAGAGGAGAAAAGGGGAAAAAAGAGAGAAGAGAGAGAGAGGAGAGAGAGAGACACAACACATCATAGAGTCACAAAGATTCACAGAGAGAACACAGTTCAGAGAGTGTCAGCATGACCCTTGCATCATGCATATTATCATAACACATACCACGCAGGCATACATGCATACATACATACACACATAAACATACATGCATACACACATAATACATACATACATACATGCATACATACATACATACATTTCAACACACTAAAATTAACATAACCCTACATACACCCCATACATACATGCACACACATACATACATACATACATACACTGTATATTTGCGTGCATGTGTGTGTATAGTCAAGTCAAGTCAAGTCAAATTTGTATTTCTAGATGGTACATTGAATAAGCAATGCATTTGGGTTTTTTCATCAAGCAATCTATTTAAGAACAAATTTCTTAGTGTGTGTGTGTTAGTTAGTTCTTCAGTTTAACGTCCTTCCACCAAAAAGTGATATCAGACGATTTTGTGTGTGTGTGTGGTGTGTGTGTGTGTAATGTGTGTGTGTGTGTGTGTGTGTGTGTGTGTGTGAGTGTTTTGTTTGTGTGTGTGTGGTGTGTGTGTGCTGGGGCGTGCATGTGTGTGTATGAGAGTGGGGTAATACGTCGGTGTATGTATGTGTGTGTGTGTATGTGTGTGTGTGTGTGGGGTGTGTGTGTGTGAGGGTTTTCCTGTACACTAATTGGTGGTTGGGAGATCTCCCCTGCTTTACCTTTCCTCTTCCTAAAGAGAACAGATACCCATTAGTTTGTAGCTAAGTCAGCTGGAGGACGGTATTAGAGCCAACGCACACAAACAGTCCAGCCATCCGAGTGGTAACCATGCTTATAATCTGCTTAACCTTGGCATGGGGAGAGGGGGGGACTCTGACCTATCACAAACCCCTCATGTGATTATATAGACAGTAAAATGTAACTTAATCCTCCAATGTGTCCTGACCTGACCGTTTTTCTTTATGGAACAAAAGGGATGATTGTTTTAGGTGGGGTGGGGGGGGCAAAATAGATGGTTGAATCTAGGTATTCGTAAGGACAAGGTATCTGCAGCAGGCGGAGAGAACAAGGAGTGGTACAAGTGAACATTCACAGAGGTAGGCGAGTGCTGTTTTTTTTGAGACATTTGTAACAGAGGATACGATCTTATAGTTTACTCTCTGTGGCACAGGCACCAGTGGAGAGATTGCAAGGAGGGGTAATATGCTCAGATTTTTCTTTCTGAGGATTTAAGACTGTGACTGGCCTAGCAGGCCGACAGTGGATTTATCAACGGCTAAAGAAAACTGAAAAGAGACACAAACGGACGGATACCAATGGAAAACGATCTCGCATGGAAACGGACATCGAGATGGGAACAGTGACTACATTGGAACATGGAACACTGCGCCTAACAAACAAGGAACCAGAAATTGTGGAATTCATGACCAAAAGAAAGAACTCCATCATGGGCATTTCAGACACTGGAAGAAAGGAGAAGGAACGAAGAAATCCATTCAAACTTTGTTCTCATCTGGAGTGGAGTCAGGAAAGACCAGAGAGCAACGCATGGTGTGGGATTCATCCTATACCCAGACATTAGCAAAAAATCTCATGAGTACAGAACACATATCAGAAAGACTGATTAAAATCGTTGTAAGAAAGTCCAACCAAATCGTCTATATATCCAAGCATATGCACGTGTAACGATTCGTACTCAGAAGAGGAGAAAGACTCAATTCTATCAAGAGCTCTCCGACCTCTAAAACCCAGCCCCCCTGACAAAAAAAGGACCTGTATGCAGGGGTTTGATTTAAAACGGCGAGTTGGTGAGAAAAAAAACCCGTGGACAAAAAACATCTTGGCCCCCACGGACCCCCAAAAACCCCTTTGGGAAAATTAAAACGTGAACCAGTGCTGGAACTATGTGCAGAGCATGTTTTCTGATCTTCCCCAAACCCCTTTTTTCCAACCCCCAAGCCTCCAAATTTACACCGGGTTTAAAAAACGGAAACGATCTCAACATCTCTTAAAATTTCGATTTATAATGAAGTCCGAAACGTTAGCCATCAAAGACTAAAAAAAGCCACCCCAATGCAACTTGGGCACTGCCCGATGGAGACCCAAAGGGATGGCAAAAAAACGTTTAAAGAAGTTTAGAATCCCAATCGCATCTAAAAATTTTCCCATTATCTACTAAAAATTTGGCCCAAGACTGACCAGACCCAAAAAGTTTGAGTGGTTGCAAATTTCTGCTGCCCCAAAGAAAAGCTGGAAACAAACCCAAAACCGGCAGAAAAAAAAACAGATCTAAAGAAAAAAGACTGCGGGAACAATCTGTGCAGAAGGGGCCAACCCCGGGCAGGGGAAAAAAAGGGGCCTAGTAAAGGAAAACAAACAACCAGCCCCTGATTTTTCCAGACACAGTGGTGTTTCGGGTTTTAAAATTTTGGTCATAAAAAAACCCTGTGTCAAAAAATAACATTTTCTCGGCAGATTGTACCCAAGTCAAAATAAAAATTTATAGGGGGTTTGGGTTCCGCAAATGGAAGACAAAAAATCTACAAAAAAAACAAAAGAAAAAAAGGGACAGTGATCTGATTTGGCAATTTTAAACCTAGCTGATGCCCGAGGGCTCCCCAATAGTGCTGTCCCACCCCAAAAAGCCTGAAAACCCAACCTCAAAATAAACCCTAGGCATAAGTTGCAGTCAAGCTTTAAAGAAAAAAAAAAAGTATCAAAAAAAAAGGCGATGACTTTTAATTTTTGTAAAGTTGGCTCTCCGTCAAAAAGAAAAAAAAAAATTTCCAGGGGCCGTGGAAAAAAAAGTTTCAAAGCAGCAAATTGCGATCTTTCCTGTGTGGTTCTTCTCCCCCCGATTCCACCCAAAAAAGGAAAGTGAAGGGTTTCACCATTTGGGGGCCGTTTTTATGGTTTTTAAAAACCATATTCGAAAGGGGCCCCAAAAACCAAATCGGCCCGGGGAAAATTTGGGCCCCCAAAAGGGAAAACAAAACATTGTTGGGGGTTTCTTAAAAGCTCCGATGAAAGGGAAATACCAGTTCCCCTAACACCCGGCCCCTCTTGCTTTGTGAAAAAAAGCCCTTTTTGGTTTTTGGCTTTTTGTTTTTTCCCATTTGGGGGTTTTTTGGGACCATAATAAAGGGTTCGGGGCCAAGGGGGGCCTGAAAAGGGGGGCCTTTGGGCCAAAAATTACCAATCGGGGGAATCTTTCCCCCAAGGGGTGAAACCCAAAGGGGGAGGGGGGGGGACCATTGTTTATTTAAAATTTTTAAAAGGGGGGCCAAATTTAAAAGGGGGTTTTTCCGGGGGGGGGGTTTTATTTTCAAAAAGGGGGGGGGGGGGGAAATTTTTTTAAGGGGTTTTTTGAGTTTGGGGGTATTGGGTTTGGGTTTTGGTTTTTTTGGGGGGTAAATTTTTGGGGGGGTTGGGGGTTTGGGGGGAAAAAAAAAGGGCCTTTAAAGGGGGGGGGCCGGGGGTTGCTGGGGGGGAAATTTGGGGGGGGGGGACCCGGTCTCCTTTAATTTTTTTTAAAACCAAAACCCTTTATACAAAAAGAAAAACACCCACCCGGGAAAACATAAAAGAAATGCTGTGTCCCCACTGTTTACTAAAAGGGAAAAAACCCCTTTGGGTTGGAATCTATAAAACTTTTAAAGGGAGACTTTCAATTTTAAAGAAAAGGACAAAACCCTGAGGGTATTTTGATCTGTGAAAAAATTTCAGAGTATCGTGACTGATTGTTCTCTTGCCTATTGTAAAAGGGTTTTTTTTTTTCGGGGGTTTTTTTTTTTTTTTTTTAATTTTTTTTTTTTTTTTAAAAATTTTTTTTTTTATTTTTTTTTTTTTTTCAAACCCAAAAAAAAAAAATTTTTTTTTTTTAAAAAAGGTTTAAAAAATTTCCCAAAATTTTCCCCGGGAAAAATTTTTTAAAAAATTTTTTTTTTAAAAAAAATTTTTTTTTTGGGTTTTTTTTCCTTTTTTTTAAAAAAATAAAATATTTAAAAAAAAAAACCCTTTCAAAATTTTAAAAAAGGGGAAAAACCAGGGAAAAAAAATTTTTTTAAAAAGGGGCCCCCCCCTTTTTTTGGGTTTTTTCGGTTTCAAAAAGGGGGGGGGTTTTTTTTTTTCCCCCCCCCCCCCAAAATTTCCCCCCGGGGGGGGGGCCCCCCCCCGGGGGAGGGAAAAAAATAGGGGTTTTTCCCCCAAAAAAACCCCGGGGGGGGCCCCCCCCCGGGTTACCCCTTAAAACCCCCAAAAAGGGCCCCCGGGAAAAAAATAAAAAAAATTTTAAAAAAAAAAAAACCCCCCGTTGGGTTTTTCGGGCCCAAAAAAAAGGTTTTTTAAATTTAAAAAAATTTTTTCCCCGGGGGGGTTTTTAAAAAAAAAGGGGGTTTTTGGGGTTTTTTGAAAAAAGGGGGGAAAATTTTTTCCCCCCCCCCCAAAAAAAAACCAATTTTTTTTTTTTAAAAAATTGGTTTTTTTTTAAAAAAAAAATTTAAAAACCCTTTTTAAAAAACCCTTTTTTTTTTTTTTTTTCCCTTTTAAAAAAAATGGGGGCAAATGGGAAAGGGAAATTTCCCTTTTTTCCAAAAATTTTTTGTACGAAAAAAAAAAAAGGGTTTTAAAAAAAATTTTTTCAAGGGGGGGTTTTTAAACCAAAAAATTGGGAAAAATTAAAAAAAAAGAAATTTTTAAAAAAAATTTTTTTAAAAATTTAAAAAAATTTTTCAAAATTTTTTTCCCTTTAAAAAAAAAACCCAAAATTTTTTTTAAAAAAGGGGAAAAAACTTTAAAAAAAATTTTTTTTCCCCCCAAAAAAAAATTAAAAAAAAAAAGTTTTTTTTTTTTTAAAAAAAAAAAAAAATTAAAAAAAAAAAAGGGTTTCCCCTTTTTTTTTAAAATTTTTTTTAAAAGGAAAAAATTTTGGGGAAAAAAAAAAAAAAAATTTGGGGGGGGGAAAAAATTTTTTAAAAAAAAAAAATTTCCCCCCCAAAAAAAATTTAAAAATTTTTAAAAAAAAAAAAAAAAAGATTTGGAAAAAAAGGGGAAAAAAAAAAAAAAATTAAAAAAAAATTTTTGGAAAAAAAAAAAATTTTTTTTTAAAAAACCTTTAAAAAAGGGCCCCCTTTTTTTTTTTTTAAAAAATTTTTAAACCCCCAAAAAAAAAAAAATTTTTTTTTTTTTGTTTAAAAAGGGGTTTTAAATCCCCAAAAAAAAAATTTTTTGTTTTGGAAAAAAAAAGGGGGGGGGGGTTTTTTTCCCCGGGGTTTAAGGGGTTGGGCAATTTGGGGGGAAAAAAAAGGAAAAAAGGGGGAAAAACCCCCCCCCAAAAAAAAAGGGGTTTTTTTAAAAAAACCCAAAAAAAAAAGTTTTTTTTTTTTTAAAAAAAAAACTTTGGCCCCGGTTTTAAAAAAACCAAAAAAAACCCCCCAAAAAAAAAAAAAAAATTTTTTTTTAAAAAAAAATTTTTTTTTTTAAAAATTTTTTTTTAAAGGTTGGGGGCCCCTTTTTTTTTTTTTTTTTTTTTTGGTTTTTTTTTTTTAAAACCCCGGGGTTTAAAGGGGCCCCCCCTTTTTTTTTTTTTTCCCCCCTTTTTTTTAAATTTTTTAAAGGGGCCCCCCCGGGAAAAACCCCCCCCCCGGGTTTGGGGGTTTTTTTTTTAAAAAAAAAAAAAAATTTTTTTCCCAAAAAAGGTTTTAAAAATTAAAAATTTTTTTTTGTAAGGGTTTTTCCCCCCCAAAAAAAAAAAAAAAAAGGGTTTTTTAAAAATTTAAAAAAAAAAAAATTTTTTTTTTAAAAAAAAAATTTTTTTTTTAAAATTTTTTTTTTTAAAAGGAAAAATTTTAAAATTTTAAAAAAGGGAATTTTGGGTTTTTCCGTTTTTAAAATTTTTAAAAATTTTTTTTTAAAAATTTTGGGGGGTTTAAATTTTTTTTTTTTTAAAAAGGGGTTTTTTTTTTAAAAAAAAAAAAAAATTTTTTTTTGGAAAAAAAAAAAAAAATTTTTTTTTTTTTTTAAAAAAAATTGGGAAAAAAAGGGGGGGTTTTTTTTTTTTTTTGGTCGGGGTTTTTTTCAAAAATTTTTTAAAAAAAGGGAAATTTTTTTAAAAATTTTTTGCCAATTGGTTTTTTAAAATTTTTTTTTTAAAAAAAAAAGGGGAAAGGTTTTTTTTTAGGGTTTTTTTCCCCCCTTTTTTTTCTTTAAATTTAAAAAAAAAAAATTTTTTGGGAAATTGGCCCCAAAATTTTTAAAAAACCCTTTTTTTCCCCCCCCGGGGTTTTTTTAAAAAATTTTTTTTTTTTAAAAAAAAAAATTTTTCCCCCCCAAAATTTTTAAAAAAAAAAAAGCAAAAATTTTTTTTTTCCCCCCCCGGGGAAATTTTTAAAAAAAAGGGGGGGTTTTTTTTTTTCTGAAAGGGAAAATTTTAAAAAAAATTTTTTTTTTGGAAAAAAAAAATTTTTTTTTGGTTTTCCAAAAAAATTTTTTAAAAAAAAAAATTTTCCAAAACCCTTTTTGGGGGGTTTTTTTTTTTTTAAAAAAAAAAAAAAAATTTTTTTTCATAAAATTTAAAAATTTTTTTTTTTCCCCCCTTTTTTTTTTTTTTCCCCCCCAAAAAATTTTTTTTTGGGGAAAAAAAAAAACCCCCCCAAAAAAAAAAGGGGGGGGTTTTTTTTTAAAAATTTTTTAAAAAAAAAATTTAAAAAAAAAAATTTTAAAAAAAAAAAAAAAAACCCCCCCCTTTTTTTTTTTAACCAATTTAAAAGGCCCCCAAAAAAAAAAAAATTTTTTCCCCCCCCAAAAAAACCCCCCCCCCCCCAAAAAAAATTAAAAAACCCCCAAAAATTTTAAAAAAAAAACCCCAAAAAACCCAAAAACCCCCCAAAAAAAAATAAACCCAAAATTTAAACCCCCCCCCCAAAAAAAAAAAAAAAAAACCCCCCCCCCCCCCAAAAAAAAAACCCCCCCCCCTTTTTTTTTTAAAAAAAACCAAAACCCCCCAAAAAAAAAAATTTTTAAAAAAAAATAAAACAAACCCCCAAACATTTTTAATTTTTTTAAAAAAAAAAAAAAATTTATTTAAAAAAAAAAAAAAAAAAATTTTTTTTTTAAAAAAAAAAAAAAAAAAACCCCCC
The DNA here is from genome assembly GCA_028751875.1 of Rapana venosa. NCBI lineage: Eukaryota > Metazoa > Mollusca > Gastropoda > Neogastropoda > Muricidae > Rapana > Rapana venosa. The sequence continues at coordinate 40,329,053 of CM054166.1, forward strand.
CCCCTTTTTTCCCCCCCCCCCCCCCCCCCCCCCCCCCAAAAAAAAACCCCCAAAAAACCCCTTTTAAAACCCTTTTCCCCCCAAACCCCCTTTAAAAAAAAAAAAAAATTTTTTTTCCCCCCCCAAAAAAAACCCCCCTTATTTAACCCGGGGGGGAAAAAAAAAATTTTTTTGGGGGGAAAAACCCCCCGGGGGGGTTTTTTTTTTAAAAAAAAAAAAAAAATTTTTTTTTTAAAAAACCCCCCTTTCCCCCCCAAAAAAAAGGCCAACCCCCCCCCTTTTTTAAAACCCCGGGGGGGGAAAAAAAAAAGGGGGGGAAACCCCCCTTTTAAAAAAAGGGGGGGGTTTTTAAAAAATTTTTTTTTTTTGGGAACCCCCCAAAAAACCCCGGGGGGGGGGGGAAAAAATTTTGGGGGGGTTTTTGGTTTTTTTTCCCCTTTTTGGGGGTTGGGGAAATTTTGGGGGGGGCCCCCCAAAAAAAAAAATTAAGGGGGGTTTTTTTTTTAAAAACCCCCTTTGGGGAAAAAAAAAGGGGGGAAAAAAAAGGGGAAAAACCCCCCGGGGGTTTTTTTTTTAAAAAAAGGGGGGGGGGGCCCCCCCCCAAGGGGGAAAAAGTTAAAGGAAAAAAAAAACCCCCCAAAAAAGGGGAAAAAATTTTTTTTAAAAAAATTTTTTAAAAAGGGGGGTTTAGGGGCCGGGGGGGTTGGGGGGGGGTTTTTCCCCCCAAAAAAGGGGGGAAAACCCTTTTTAAAAAAATTTTCAAGGGGGGGGGGGGGGGGGGGGGGGTTTTCTTTTTGGGGGGGGGGGTTTTTTCCCCCCGGGGGGGGGGGGCAAACCCCGGGGAAAACCCGGGGGTTTTGGGGGGGGGGGGGGGTTTTGGGGGCCCAAAAAAAAAAAACCCCCCCCCCCTTAAAACCCCCTTTAAGGAAAAAAAAAACCCCCCCAAAGGGGGGAAAAAAAGTTAAAAAACCCCTTTTTGGAAACCAAAAAAAAAACCCCCAAAAAGGGGGGTTCCCCGGGGGAAAAAGGGTTTTTTCCCCCCCCCCCCCGGGGTTAAAGGAAAGATTAAAAAAACCCCAAAAAAAGGGGAAAAAAAAAGGGGGGGGGGGGGGCCCCCCCCAAAATTTTTTTTAACCCAAACCCCAAAAAAAAAGGGTTTTTGGGGGCCCCCAAAAAAAAAAAGTTTCCCCCAAAAAAACCCCGGGGGGAATAAAAAAAGGGGGGAAAAAAAAAAAACCCAAACCCTTTTATTAAAAGGGGAAAAACCCGGGGGGGGCCCGGGAAAAAAAGGGGGAAAACCCCCTTTTTTCCCCCCCCCCCTTTTTTGGGGAAAAAAACCCCCCTTTTTCCCCCAAAAACTTTTTTTGGGGGGCCCCCCTTTTTAAAAAAAAATTTTTTAAAAAAAAAAAAAAAAAAGACCGAAGGAAAACCCCCAAAAAAAAAGGGGGGGGGGAAAAAAAATTTCCCCCCAAAAACCCCGGGGGAAAAACCCCCCAAAAAAAAAAAACCCCCCCCCCCCGGGGAAAAAAAAAAAAAAAAAAAGGGAAAGGGGGCCACCCCCCCCCCCCCCCAACCTTAACCCCCAAAAAAACCCCCCCCCCCTTTTTTTCCCCCGGGGGGCCCGGGAAAAAAAGGGGGGAAAAAGGGGGGAAGGGAAAATTTTTTTTTTTGGGGGGAAAAAGGGGGGGGAAAAAAAAAAGGGTTTAAAGGGGGAAAAAAAAACCCCCCCGGGGGATTTGGGGGGCCCCCCCAAAAAAACCCCCAAAAAAAGGGCCCCAACCCAAAAAATTTTTCCCGGGAAAAAGGGGGGGGAAAAGGGCCCCGGGGGAAAATTAAAAAGGGGTTTTATTCCGGGGTTTTTTTGGGAAGGGGGGTTTTTGGGCCCAAAAAGGGGTTTAAAAAAAAAAAATTTTTTTTTTTTTTAATTTTGGGGGGGGGGTTTTTTTTTTTGGGGGGGCCCCAAAAAAAGGGGTTTTAAAATCCCGGGGGAAAATTTTAAAAAAAAGTTTTTTAATTTTTGGGGGGTTAGGGTTGGGGAAAAAAAAAAAAAAACCCCGCGGGCTCCAAATTTTTTTGGGGTTTGGGGGTTTTTTTTGGAAAAAAAAAAAAAAAATTTCCCCCCCCGGGGGGGGGAAAAAAAATTTTTTTCCCCCCCAACCCTTTTTAAAAAAACCCCCCCCAAAAAATTTTTCCCAATTTTAAATTTTAAAAAAACCCGGGGTTTTTTTAAAAAAACCCCCCTTTTCCTTCCAAAAAAAATTTTAAAAAAAATTTTTTTTTGGGGTTTTTTTTTAAAAAAAAAAAATTAAAAAACCCAAAAAACCCCCAAAAAAAAACAATTTTTTAAAAAAAAAAAGTTTCCCAAAAAAAAACCCAAAAAAAACCCCCCCAAAAACAATTTGGCCCGGTTACATCGGGGTCAGGCAAGGCTGGTTCTCCCCCCTTCTTTCGGATTACGGCCCAGATTACAAAGGAAGCCAACCCAGATCTTGAGGCCCTGAACGAACTATTATTTGCTGACGACCAGTCCCTGGTGAATCAGAACAAAGCACTCTTCAAGATCACAAGACAACTCAACACAAGCTGCGAGAGGTATGACATGAAGATCAGTATCACCAAAACAGAAGTTATGTCTGTCAGCAGAAATTCAGGAAAGCTGGACATCAACATCAACGGCACCCAGCTGAAACAGACCAAATAATTTAAATACTTGGGCAGCCTCTTCACTGAAGATGGAAAATTGGACAGAGAGATAGAAACAAGATGCCAGAAAGCGAACGCAGTCAGTTACCATCGCCCCCCTTCAAAAACATTCCAGCATCCTTTGAGCACCAGGCAAAACTCATCAACGCCATCTTCGTTCCAACACTCACATACCAGTGTCAGACATGGGCCCTAACAAAAGCCTTAGAGAGAAAATTGGTCACATTGAAATGTGCGCCTAAAAAAAAGTTTGTCAACAAGACCAGACGCGACAAGATCAAGAAAAAAGGTGATCAGAGACATGGCGGACTAACACCAATTCTCCCCCATATCGAACAACAAAGGATCAGGGGGTTTTGGTCACCTCACTAGAATGCCGCCCAACCAACCAGCCTACGGGCATACACCACCAATACAATGGGGGAAAGCCAGAGGTAGACCAAGGAGACGATGGAGCGACTCCGTGGCTGACACTCTACAGCCCATGACCTGTCACTACATCAAGCCTCCCGCCTTGCTGCAGACAGACGTCTGTGTCTCCCCGCAACGCCAAAGGGCACCAGCGGAAGATGAAAGAAGAAGAAGAAGAGGATTAGACGAGCTGCAGAGTTTTGTATACGTTGAAGGGATTGGATTGATGATGCTGGCAGACCAGCCAACAGGGAATTGCAATAGTCCAGACGTGAAAGAATGAGAGACGCAACAAGTTTGGATGTTGCATCAGTGGACAGGTACTTTCGAATTGCACTAATACGCCGTAATTGATAGTAGCAGGACTGGCAGGTCTGAGTGATGAATTTTTGCATAGAGAGTGTGTTGTCAATAATGACCCCTAGATACTTCACAGCATTGGATAAAGGGACTAATGCATTGCCAAGTGGTATTGAAGCTGTTGTGATGGAAGAGAGTTTGTGTTTGGTCCCTACAAGCATGGTTTCCGTTTTATCTGCATTTAACTGTAATCTGTTCTGTATCATCCAATTTTGGATATCTTGAAAGCAGTGGGCCATATTTGTAAAGAGAGAAGGCAGATTTTCAGGAGTGTCGCTGCTTAGAATCTGAGAGTCATCTGCATAAAAGTGATGGTTGATCTAATGGCGGTTAATTATATGTGACAGTGGAGCAGTGTAGAGGGTGAAAAGAACAGGGCCCAGAACAGATCCCTGCGGAACTCCTAAATCCAATCTTGCAGGTACTGTCTGAATCTTGTTTCAATGCACACTAAACCAACTAACACTGCACATACGCCAACTAGCATTTCACACCACAACTAACAGTGCACACCACGCCAACTACCATTTCACACTACGCCAACTAACACTGCACACAAAACCAGCATTGCCCACTACACAAACCAACACTGGCACTACACCAACTAGCATTTCACACCACAACTAACACTGCACACTAAACCAGCACTGCTCTCTACACCAACTAACACTGTACACTTAACAAACTAACATTTCAACATACCCCAACTAACTTATATTACACATAAAAAGTAAATTTGCACAATACACTACACCAACTAACAGTACACGTTCACATCCACCAACTAACATTGCACATACACCAACTATCATTACACATCATACTACACCCAAATAAATCACACGTTTCACCAACTAACAGTGTACACTATACCAAGTAACATTGCACACTCACCAATTAACATTACACGAGACCCAGCTATAATTGAACCCCACACCAACTAAACAGTTCACACTGCACCAACTAACATTTCACACTGCATCAACAAAATTTTCACACTGGCATCAACTAACATTTCATATGTACTGACTAACATTAAACACTACAACTACATTTCAGACTGCACCAACTAACTTTGCAAACTACACAAAATTTAAAATTACACACTACATCAACTAACATCGCAAAGTACACCAACTAGCATTGCCCACTACACTATCATTTCAAACTGCATCAACTAACATTTCACACTACACAAATAGCATTTTACAGAGACAAATTAACATTACACACTTCACCAAATAACATTACACACTGAACCAGCTCACATTGCACACTACATATTTAATGTTTCACATGCAGTAACTGACATACACCAATACACCAAATACCTTTAAACATGCACCAACTAACACTGCACTCTACACAAACTAACACTGCACACGACCAACTAACATCCACATTACCCCAAACCAAAAATGCACTTACACAAACTAACACTGTACACTACAAAAACCCAACATTTCACTCTGATATCAGCCTACATTACACACTACACAAATAACATTTTACAAGACAACAATTAACATTATACACTTCACCGATAACATAACACATTTTCACCAACTAACATTTCAAACTGCACAACTAACATGCACATTTCACCAACTAATATTTAACACTGCATCAACTTACATTACACACTACACCGATAACACTTTACCAGACACCAGCTAAAATTACATATATCACCAAATAACATTACACACTACAAAAAAACATAGCACACTACACCAAATAACACTGTACACTACTCAAGTAATATTTCAGACTACGCACACTACCCCACTACCCATCTCACGATACACCAACTAAACTGCACACATCACAAACTACATTCCACGCGCACTACCCCAACTAACATCACTCACTACACCAACAAACATTGTACAAAAACACCAGCTAACATTGCACACACCTCAACTGACATTACATATATATAAACTAACTTTTAACCAAACACCAACTAACATTGTACACTACACCACCCAACATTGTACACTACACCCCTAACATACACACTACACCAACTAACTTTAACCAGACACAACTTTAAAATTACACATACACCAATTCTCTTTATCGTTATACACTAACTAACATTACACACTACCCAATAAATGTTCACCAGACACCAACTAACATTACACACTACACCATCTAAAAAGTTTACCACGCACCAAGTAACATTACACACTAAAACAAACTAGCATTATAAACTAAACCATTTAACATTGCACACTTAGGCCAACTAACATTACATACTAAACCAAATAACATTCCACATTGCATCAACTAGCATTTTACATGCACTAACTGATATTGCACCTATATATAACCAAAAATGCATATTACACCAATTAAACATTTTACACTGCATCAACTAACATTTCACATGCACTAACTGACATTACACACTACACCAACTTCTTTCACACCACACCAAATAACATTGCACTATATCAAACTAGCATTTCACATTACGCCAACTAACACTGCATACTAAACCAGCAATGAACACTATACCAACTAACACTGCACATTACGCCAACTAGCATTTCAAACTACAACTAACAGTGCACACCACGCCAACTAGCCTATCACACCACACTAACACTGCCCACAAAACCAGCATTGCACACTACACCATCTAACACTGCACACTACACCAACTACCATTTCACACTACGCCAACTAAGATGCACACAAAACCAGCATTGCCATACACAAACCAACACTGCACACTACACCAACTAGCATTTCACACCAACTAACACTGCACCACTAAACCAGCATTGCCCACTACACAAACCAACACTGCACACTACACCAACTAGCATTTCACACCACAACTAACACTGCACACTAAACCAGCATTGCCCACTACACAAACCAACACTGCACACTACACCAACTAGCATTTCACACCACAACTAACACTGCACACTAAACCAGCACTGCTCTCTACACCAACTAACACTGTACGCTTAACAAACTAACATTTCAACATACCCAACTAACTTTACTACACATAAAAAGTAAATGTGCACAATACACTCACCAACTAACAGCACACATTACACTCCACCAACTAAAACTACACGTTTCACCAACTAACATTGTACACTATACCAAGAAAACATTGCACCTACCCAATTAACTTTACACGAGACCCCAGCATAATTGAACCTCAACAACTAACATTTCACACTGCACCAACTAACATTCACACTGCATCAACAAACATTTTCACACTGAAATCAACTAACATTGCATATGTACTGACTAACATTAAACACTACAAACAATGATATTTCAGACTGCACCAACTAACATTGCAAACTACACAGATTAACATTACACACTACATCAACTAACATCGCAAAATACACCAATAGCATTGCCCATTACACTATCATTTCAAACTGCATCAACTAACATTACACACTACTCCAAAGCATTTCCCCAGAGACAAACTAACTTTAAACCACTTCACCAAATAACATTACACACTGACAAATCACATTGCAAACTATACCAACTAAAATTTCACACTAAAGCATTTAATATTCACATGCAGTAACTTACATTACATACTACCCCAAATACCTTTTAACACTGCACCAACTAACACTGCACACGACACCAACTAACATCACACATTACCCAACTATCAATGCCACTACACAAAATAACACTGCACACTACACCAGCTAACATCACACTTACCCCAGCTAACAATTCACTCTGCATAAACTTACATTACACACTACACCAAATAACTTTACAAGACAAAAAATTTAAACTTACACACTTGACCAACTAACATAACACACTACACCAACTAACATTTTTACTGCACACTTAACATTGCACACTACACAAACTAGCATTACACACTACACCAACTAACATTCCACACCAACTAACACTGCACACTAACCAACTAACATTTAACATTTACATCACTTACATTAAACACTACCCCAAATAATATTTCACCAACACCCAGCTAAAATTAACATCCCACAACTAACATTACACAATTCAGAAACTAAATAGCACACTTCACAAAAAACATTGCACACTACGCCAACTAAAATTTCAGACTACGCACACACGCCAACTAGAATCTCACAATACACGACAAGCACTGCACACTTCGACAAGCAAACATTCCACACTGATCTCACAACTAACTTTTGCACACTTCACTAAACCAACTAAGAGTACGCACTACCTACAACCAACTACATTACACACTCTCTACACCAACTAACATTACACATTTACATCAACTAATAAGCAGAACACCCTGCACACATTTAAATCCTGTTCTGCGTTTCGTAAGAGTAGGCCATTGTGTTCTGAGGGAAAGATAACAGAATCTACAAAACGGCATTCACCAGGGACTATATGTAAAAAGCACATGATGGGTCATTCCTATTTCCCTCGATATAAAGGAATAAAATGATATAAGATAAAAAGTAAACTAACATTGCACATGCACAAACCTACATTACACACTACACCATGGTGTAAATGATTTGAGTGCAAGTCCTCGTTTGTTTGTTTTTTACAAGATTCAGCACTTTATAAATTATTATTTTTATTATTATTTTTATTATTATTATTATTATTATTATTACTCCACTACTACTACTACTACTACTACTACTACTACTACTACTACTACAACTACCCAACTAACATTACCATGTACTACATCAACTAACATTACACATTTCACAACTAGCATTTCACACTAAACCTACTAACATTTCACAATACACCCAAAATTTCAATGCAAAACATACCAGCTAATATTATTTAACACTGCACCACCTAACCTTACACACTACACCAACTAACATTTCACACTTCGCCAACTAACATTACACACTATGCAAAAAAACATTTCATACAATAACTACACTACCTAACATTACCCACTGCAGCAACTAAAATTGCATACTACACCCAACTAACATGTCACACTGCTCTCAAATAAACATAACACACTAACCAACTATCACTTCATACTGCTCCACTATAATTACATACTACACCAAATTACGTTGGATACTACACCAACTTATAATACAGATTACACTAACATTGCACAATACACCAATTTACATTGAACACTACAAAAACTCACAGTTCACACTACACCAACTAATATTTCACACTGCACCAACTAACATTACACATGACAAAACTAACATTGGAAATTACACCACGTAACTTTGTTTACTACACCAACTAAAACTTCACCAGACACCACCAACATCCCACATACACCAACTAACATGACACATTACACCAACTAAAAGTACATATTAAACAGCTTAGCATTTTATAACTACGCCAACTAACATTGCACACTACATCAAATAGCATATTCACCAGATCTCAACTAACATTACACACTTCACCAACTAACTATGACACACTACACAAAACAACATTGCACTAACATTGCACAACATCCTAACATTGCACAAATAACACATATTACTACACTGACATTGTACACTTCACCAACTAACATTACACACTCACCAACTAACCATTGCACACTACACCATTTACCATTACACACTACACTACAACAACTAACATACACGCTACATCAACGAACATTACCACTACACAAAACTAACTTTCACACTACATCAACCAAAGTTCACACTACGCCAATTATCATTCACAATACGCACACTACCCCAAACTAATTTTTATACTACACCAACTCATAGTCCACACCAGGCCAACTAACACTGCAAAACTAACCTAGCATTGCACATTACAGTATCTAACACTGCACACTACCCCAACTAACAATCCACACTGTACAACTAACATTACACACTACACAAACTAACATTGCACACTACGCAAACTAACATTTCACACAACTCCAAATAACAGTTCACACTACACTACACCAACTACATTGCCCACTACACTAACTAACATTACACACTACACAAATTAACAATTTACACTGCAACAATTACCATTACACACAATACCACTAACACTGTACACAAAACAAACTTATATTCACACTACACAAACTAGCAATTTACACTGGACTAATTACCATTACAAATAATTGCACACTACTTCAACAACATTTTCATTTTCCTTGGTTTGTTGGGTTGGGGCCGATGTTAAAAAAAAAAACATAGTAAACAAGATTAAACCCAAAGTGGGAAATTTGGGGTGTGGCAAATGAAACGAATCTTGTATGAAAATGGGAGAGACAGCAGACAGATTTGTGAGTGTACACCTGGTTTGCAAAATATTTTGAACTCCTGCCTCTCAAAAACGTACAGGTTTTCCCAAGTCAGAACCCTCGATTTAAAAATAGGTTTTTTCCAACCCAATTCGCTAATTAATAAAAGTATGACAAAAATTTGAAGAAAATAAAACAAACCCCGCACAGAAGGGGGAGAGAGAGAAAGGGGGGAGAGAGGAGGAGAGAGGGGGGGGGGGAGGAAGAGAGAGAGAAAGAACTAAAGGTTACCTTTTATTTGTGTAAACGGTTGGTACAACAGTTTTTTACAAATGGTTTTTTTCTCTTTAAATACGTCGCGTTTTAAATTTTAATCATGTCTCGCTATTTCCCCTTGTAGTTGTATGTCGGCCTGAGGCTTGCAGACTGGTTAACACACACTCCAAACCTGTTAGTTACCCTGTGGATGTATGGCCCTAGATTTGCATCAAGATTGTTGGGGCTGTGAGCAAATTTGAATTGCACTTGAGTAATGAGCTTGTGTTCATTTTATGAATTTGCTTGTGAGTTAGATGGAAAGAGTTGTCCTTATTACAGATTAGAGAAGATGATTGGCCATTCGCCAATGCATTGGTTGGTTTTTTTATTGTTTCTTGCTATTATGTATGCCAGTATATTTATTTAGCACTCGCTCTGTTTTCTCGACTCTTATTATGCGTAACCGAAGCATACCTCCTCTCTGATTTTCAAGTCAACTAGCCGAATTTAACAATTATAGGTTCGTTATTTGATCAAACCTCAAAATTGGTGCGTAGAGTTACTGTAGAATTGGTATGACGAATAGGAGTGTCATGATTTGAAAGCTGAGGACTCTGACAATGGAAGATGCATGAGGGATGATGATGAAAGTGGTTGATTGAAGAGGAGAGCGGAGAGGGGGAGGATTGTTTAGAGGTGGAGAGAGCTGATGAGATTGAGATCAAGGGTGTCCTTTATTTTATTAGTTGGTAAACTGTTGTCAGGTCTCATAATGTGTATACACTATGGTTTTTTCTCTTTAAATACGTGCGGTGTGTTGTCGGTTGTGTTGAGGTGTGATCTGGCCTTGCAATATCTTAAAAGAACATAGTACTAATTTATTTAATATTTGATCTATACAAAACATGTTAGGTGGGGGATACAATCTTGACTTATATTATTAAATGCTTGTTTGGAAGCATGGGTACGAATGTGGTGGTAGCAATGTGCGAGCAGTGGTGCGCGAGGGACTGTGAATGTGCGGATGTACGGGTTTTACTTGTGGGCAATTGAGTTAAAGTGATTTGTGTTGGGGGGGGTTTGTGCCTGGCTGAAATATTCTGATTTGTGGATGCATTTTATTCATGTGGGTGCGTGTAATGTTGGACAGTGTGTGTGTGTTTTTTAAAAGATTATGTTTAAATGTTTATTGTTTTTATGTATGGTGAGTAATCCGCCGTGGGAAATTTCTCTGTCTTTTGGAGATAATAAAGCTTTTGAATTGAATTCAAATTAACATTTCACACTATACTAAATATTATTGCAATACACCAACTAACATTGCACATTACACCATTTAACCTTCAACACTTACAGCAAACAACCTTGCAAATTATGCGAGTGATTAGCTGCGTCGGATGGTCAAAGTGGTTTTGTTCTCTCTGTGTTTGAGTGTTTGTTTTTTTTTTTGCTCTTTTTTCTGTGCTTAGCCAAAACAACTTTTAATCGACGTGTTATGGTTCCACTGCTCTGTTGTGGTGGCAATAGCTTTGCTTGTCAGATTGGTGTGGTTTTAGTGACATTGTCATTCGAAATTTACCGGTTAATTTGCTAAATTTCATTTTGTCTTGATAAATTTTGTATGAGATTCACTGAAACTATGATTTTTGTTTTGTTGGAACGTTTGGAACATTGCTGGTCTTTGTGACCATTTTTGTAGGCGTGTGTGTATACCTGCTGCTCTCGTGTGGTTAGTTATGTACTTGCATGGTCGTTTGAAGTAACACAACAGCAGTATCGTCGCTGCGCCACAGACTACCAGTGCTCCTCCTTTCCTTGAGTATAGGAGCACCTATACTGGTCAGTAATAGGACATGAGGAGGCGTATTGCTCTGTATGCGATAGTGATGTTTACTAAGATTGTGGCGTACAGCGTGATCTGCGTTAACGTTACAGCAGAAAAGGTACTGGTTATAGAGTAGTATAGTTCCATACGCTTTATGATATGTATTGGAGATAGGAATTATGCGATGCGAGTGGCGAGCTAAGAGCTAGCGTACGGTGTTGTAGTGGTCTGCGAGAAACCAGCAATTTTTGTTCGGGCTATTCGGGCTTCGGCCGCATTCAGCCCATAAGGAGTTGCCTGGGATCGGTGGTTATGGATAATAAACAGTATGCACTTTACGGTTGACTCGGCTTTTTATTCTATTCTGTACTAAAACTGCTCGTCTAGACCTTACCTAGTTTTTATATATAGAACCCCGCAACTTGGGCCGATTGTTGTGCCTTCATCGCTAAAAAAGTTGCTGTTTTTAAAAAAATCGGTTAAGATTGAAGAGCACTTTACCTTTAAGTCGCTTTTTCGCTATCTCTTGTAATAAATAAAAAATGTTACAATCTGCTTTGGAATGGGTTTAAAATATAAATTATGGGAATTTTATGCTTTTAAAACATATCTTATCAAAGAACTTGTCAAGAACTTTTCCAAACTTATTTATACACTAATAAAATATTTTTGGCAAGAACTTATAAAACAACTTATCAACAACTTATCAGACAGTGATGCAAGCACTTATTACCACGCTCATACAGTCTTACCAAGAACTTCCAGACCTCGTACTAAGAACTAAAACCCGAATACTATATTACAGAACTTTGTCATGACATAAACAGGAGTCGCCGATCAACAACAATGGTAACAACTTAAAACAACTATGTCAAGAAACAACAGATAATATTTTAACACACAATAATTGATAAAGATAGACACATGAATTGTTGACGAACTTTTGTTGATGCATTACTGGTTCTAGTCAAGAGAAATAAACTGATGAGAGTTGAGTTACTGGATAAGAAGAGAATGTGTGATTCTCTTGGCCTGCTTGTGGTACTACCAAGTTAGCAGTTGACGTTTGAGGAACACAACTAACAGGTTTGGAACTAGGTGCAGCAGTTCTCACCACAAGACTTAATAGTTAGTCTTGTTAAGTGAGGTATGATCTTTTATGGAGCAAATGGTGAACGCCTAGTGGCATGAGTGTTATTGTGTCATGATACTGCTAAAGCTCTAAGTAGGGGTCGTTTGGGAAGTGCGTGATCTTGCTGAGAAGCTGACTTAGCATATGATTTCACAAGATCTATTTTGTCTTAGAACGCTGGAGGAACTTGGGCTGTGACTATGTAGTATTACCAGTTTTGGCGTCTCTGTTAGACCAGTCGCTATAGTATGATAACTTATAAAACATATACAATTTACCCCTATAGAAAGATGGAAAGACACAGACACCAGTATCGAACAACAGGACGCCCAGGAGGACTGCCGAAGAAACCTAAGAGCAACCCCACCCTTTCCACAAGTGACAATACTGTCTCACAGAAAAATACGCTGGGAGAGTTGCTAGTGGACAAGAGGTTAGCAGAATGAATCGACAGAAAAGAGAAATGTAGCAAACAAGGGCATAAAGCAAAAGAATCTTATCTGGGAGCACACATTCGAAAACATAGCTGCCTATAGAAACACAGAAAAAAGACACAAGCACCACCAAACAACTAAAAACCTTCAGTTTCTTACTTATATATGGTAAAACAGCTTTGGATTGGGTATAACAGTCTTAGAGTAGTGGTTTGAGCCACAGAAACCAGTAGCAGAGCAAGAACCACACAGCTGAACAAATGCCAAAACCCACAACCCCACTGCAACCACTGCCAACAAGAACTGGAGCCTGGACAACGATCCATCAAGATGTTGTTATAATGAAAAGGATTATAATAACATATGTTATGACTTTATAGTAGACATATGAGTACAGGAAAGACAGCAGTTATGGTCGGTCTACCATGCTGCCGTTTATTGGCTGTCTTGTGTTCAAACATATAGTATGATAGGAAAGAGCCTTCTAAAGATATGAAGGCCTGCATGATTTAGACATACTAAGATGTTGAAGACAGTGCTAAGCTAGTTGAGGTGGTGTAAACAGCATCAATTGCGTCAGCAAGTAGAGCTTCTGGGTAAAGCGAGGGAAATTATTCCAGAAAAATATTAGTCATACTAAAAAATGGCTTCTTTAGTGATGTTGTTGGTGGTGCTGTCGTTAATGCACTTGCTTTTCTGGTAGCAACTACTTGTTTTCTAACTTCATACAGCGAAGAAAGGAAGAGGCGAATGATAGAGCAATTACGAACAATGAACCAGGCGCCCAGGCAGCATAAAAGAAAGCCAAATAGAATTGCTCAGTTGGATTTATTAAAAGGTGATTAAAACTCGTGTGATACCACGACATGCTGGCAAACCCTTTTAGGTGTTAACAGCGCGAGGGTGGAATTGAAAAGAGGTACTTACAATGTGACAGCAAACAGAATAGTCTCCATTGTTATATTACTAAGCCACAGCTTGTGATATGTATCAACTAAACTGATAAGACCATGAAGACAGGCGAAGTTGCTTATATTATGATGTGCATGACAATTAGTATGATTCTTATGATCAGAAGGTGGTGAACCGAAGATGCAAATTTTTGTATTTTTATATTAGACAATTGATGCCAAACTTCTCTATAAGATCTACTACACACAAAGGGTTATGAAAATACAGGCGGCCGAGGGTTGCAGCTATTACAAACTGAGGCATTGCAGCAGGAGTAAGTTCCGAGTGGAGTAAGCAAAGATGTGGTATCTAACAAGCAATATGGCAGATCTATTTAACTGCACCAAGCGCATTAATAGACCCTCCGTCTCAACATGAAGCCCAATGATATATCAAATATAGTACCTTTATTACTTACCTATGACTCAATCAGAAGAAAGAGTATAAGTATGCTCCTTACTGTAGTGGAGTTAGCTTCTAGGTATAAAGATGCAGGCCTTACTGAAAAGTGTGCCACCGCATCTGCAGTTGATTTGCAGGAAATCTATAGTCGGGGCCTCCCCCTAAATTATCCCTGGACTTATTCAGTGCAGCTGATGGTAACGAGTTTAAAAGGAAGCTTTATCAGTTGATACGAACAAGGTTAGACGAATAAAAAGATGGTAAGATCGGCAGGCACCCAACAAGATTTCTCAACGTAAGCACTGTAAGTAAAATCTTAACAAGTCTGATTTAGTAGAAGACTGTTTGCAGTATCAGATACCACAACCACAAGTAACAGACGAAAGCGAAAAGAAAGTATTACAGTTCGAATGCAAAGATTGACAGAATGCATGTGCTCTCTGAAAAAACTGTTGATACACAATGCAAGACATAGCCTGTAAAGAGAGGAGAATCAGACAAGGTGGGTAAAACACCTTTAAAAACCTTGTTTACTATCACCCGGACGCAGTGGTGACCAGAAATCAAGAAGAGAATCGGTCAATTCTAAGGCAACTTTTTAACAACAGAAATGCATTGTTCACCAACAGTAAGCGGTAAGCTCTCAAAGACAATGATCGAGGTGCTTTTGGATGTTGGTAGCCTACGTTAATGTCCAGGTTCTGTCGCTGTACGGATGTGATGCTTGCTGGGGACCCTAGCCAGAAGACACAGATCAGCGACTCGAAAGCAGTGGAATGTGGTTCATCCGGGAGAGTATATTTGATTTTTGTTATTTTATGAAAATCTATGTGACAAAAAAGAAAAACTAAGCAGAAGTAATGAGGAATTGCTGGGGTACAAGGATCCCTTCTCCAAACACCATCAGAGAGAAAGAACAGCTCAAATTTTTCGGCCATATAATAGGGCTGAACGGACTAGGGGAAAATGTTCTGGCGTGGCAAAATATGTGGAAACAAGAAGCAGAGGAAGGGTCAACGCACACATTCACAGAAGCTTTAAACAAATTCGCAAACGAAAAAAGCGTGCAAAACAGGAGCTCATGAGATGGAGGGACGAGAACAGGGACGAATGCCCGAGAGCCATGATTCGTCGATGTCTTGCAGAACCAGACGGTACACTTGAAGAAGAAGACACCAAGAAATCATGATCCCAGGGCACACGAATTACAGAGTGAGGTAAGAAGACTGCGTTACGCAAGTTTTTGAGAGCAGATGAAGTGATCTGGAGAGTAACATAAAGCCACAGGGTCGTAAAACCTGCAGACGCCATCAAGGCGTGTAAAGCAATAAACAACACACCCAAACAACACTTCTATGCAGTACACTAGATACTTTGGGAAAATAGAAATGGTATCTGTTATGCTCCATGGAGATGCTGAAGCCAGCAGCAGTCACAAAACAAAGAACAGATCCATCTGGAGCATAGACCGACTTATGAAATAAAAAAGTTGTGGTTATGGATCATCCCTATTTTTTATTGACATTCCTGCACCACTGCAAAGCTTTTGTTGAGAGGATACTACGTAGTGCATAATATGTCCGCGATCAGGTATAGTAGGCTACTATTTCATCAGAAAGTATGTGCTGTATGGTCTATCTAACTGTTTTTTGTTAACTACAATATAATGGGACTTTTTGATAACCTGAAGTGTGTTGGACACTTTCATCCATACTACACAAACTTCCTAGAATATTATTTTAGACCTCTTCTTTTGTGCCAAGGATCAAGTTTTTTTTCTACTTGGTACTGCAATGTAGTGTCTAATTTTATGTGTGACGCTAATAAAAGCAGGACGAGGCATTGTGCCATTTACCATAGAAATATGGATGAGTAAACACTCATGTGAGTCTTCAATCAAAATTTGTTACTCGTATATTAAATGTAAAAAGAGAAAAAAGTTAATTAATAATACTTGTTCTCCAGTGTCCACGTGCGTTATGGAGTGCTCTGGGCTGATGGCATATACTGGTTTTGTATCCATGCGCAATCATTGTCTGTTGTTTCTAACTCGATCAGTTTTTTTATGGGTTGTAAGTGGCTTGGTGTGGGGGGAGTTGGTGTGTGGTTGAATTTTGTGCGGAGGGTGTTTCTTCCCCTCACCCCCACCCCCGCCCAGCCACGCCACGCCGCCCCCCCTTTGGTTGTTCTTATGCTGAACTTACTCTATTAACTCAGAGCTCTCTTGTAGTTATAAGGATGATGCTAGTTTTTGACCGACCTGTTTGCAACACTTTTGCCATTTTTGTTAACACCTGTTGGCTAGCAACGCTATCATCTTGGCCCTGCTCATCCCAAAAATATTCTTTGATAATAGTGGATCCTTCCTCCTTCTTCTTACAATAATTTTTTGTTTACTGATGAATGCAAGGGATGTCTGTTGGATAATCACTGTGTCATACCATGATCTGATCCCAGTTGCTACAAGGTTAAAGGTCTTTGTATATATCTTCTGTGGGGTATGTCTAGATGAAAAGGATTGAAAAGAAGTTCTGTTGTTGTGTTACAGACCCTTACAGAGGATTGGTTAGTTGAAGTATATCATCCAAGAACCCAGCATTAACAGCATTTTGACAGCCTCCGCACATAAACCAATGAATATGGTTTGTTGTTTACACTGCAACTCTTCATTCATGATACCATACAGATGTCATGGATTTGACTGTAGTCTGATAGCTTGGCTTTGATGTTAGCTTTATGGCTTCCTTTTCTTATGGTGATCATCTAACTCTTTTCTTTTGTGTGGGCTCTCTTTGTTTTACCCAAGCAGCTGTTGTCATGAGTTGATGTAATCCTTTTTGAGCATCGGTTGCCTTCGTTCTAGAGTCGTGTTCTTCATGCTGTATGGTTTCTGAATTGCTTCTTGGTCAAACACAAGATCCGCTGAACAGGCAGTAAGAGGATTAACCATGCCTTAGTAGACTGTAGCACTGTCTGTAGTGACACACATACGTGATTGTCATTGTAAGTTTGTACAGGCTTTGGTCGGTTCTTTCGAGCTGTTTTGAGCTCTCGGCTGACATGGTGAGTAAGTTCCTTGTGCGCATCATGTGTCATGGGATAGGATAAATAACATTTAAGATCAGCCATTGCTTGCATCAGGAGAATTTGTGTTGATGCATTTTTAGAAGTTCATCAACAGCAAAAAGGACCAATTAAACACTGAAAGTTTGTGCTTGTTGATATGTGTGGTGAGTAATAGGTGACTGAAATCTGCCCATCCATTACAAGATTGTTGAGGTCCAAGAGTACATGCGTGTAGTTAGAAGAAGCTTGTGCTTAGGCTCATAGTTCTTTAAATATTTGTTGTGTGGGTCTCATACAGGTAATGTGTGAAGCGTATCTGCTTGCCACCTAGCGAGACATCTCCTGCATTTGGTGTCAGAGCAGCCTTGGCAGGTCAGACAATTCAAGATTCAATCAGACCCTGTAGTAAACATGTCAGGAAAGAATCAAGACATTGCGCGGTGCTGTTAATATCGTGTTTTAGGTCTAGTCATAATGTTTCATGCGGTCTTTCTGTGTTTCAAAGAACATCAGCAAAGAAACTATGCATCAGCAAGTAGGATACTGATCATGGTAATCCAAATGTCTGACACGCATTTTTGCCATGCACACTGAGCATGGCTGATAGTCCTCATTAGTGGATTCCTTTACCGTTCAGTTGCTGAAAATGATTCTTTTGGATGGCGCTCTTCATCATCAAAGCTTTCCATGAGCCATGTACTATCAGGATATGACGCCTTTTCTTGCAAGCATTGTGTCGAAGTATTTTTCTGTCATTGAGCAAAGTACTCAGTGATGAAGACAAGGGACTCTAGAGATCCCTATATGTTGAGCAAGAATCAAGAAGGATAGTTCGCTTATTTAGTGTAAAAAGTCAGGAACTTCTATGATGACTGATGCAATGCAGTAAGCTTTCTTATATCTCATGCAGAGTTACTGCCTGCCATAATTCGTGTGCGTGAGTCGTGAACCTTTAGATTGTGGAAGAAGAACTGGCAGCTTTCTGTTTTGGGATTACTTTTAGTTGTAGCTTACACTTACTGTCGTGCTGCTCCACGAAACTTACCATGATGTTGTCATGATCTCTGGATCCTCAATTTTTGTGTGGATGTCCTGCCAACCTGCAGTGTACTGAATTACCATCAGGAATCTAGCAATGTGTGGCAGAATGCATACCTGTTCCTTAACTTTCTTATCTAGACAAATGATCTCTTGTAGATTTAGCTGTTGAGAGGTTAGTGGTTTATGATGGGGGGCTTTCATGTGTTCAAGAAAAAGCTTAGCCGCCCGTTGGTCCTCTGTACAAAAACTGGCTCTGAGTGTGCACATCCTATCTAACAACAACATAAGAAATGATCAGACTTGATGATTACGGTTTAGGAATATGTTTGATGTGGCTTGTATTATGGCACATGAATGACTCAAGTCAGATCCACTAATAGGGACTTTTTGTCGCTTTTTTTTATCTTCTTGAAGTAAACCTTGCTTCCAGGCTTGTGTTTACAGTTCAGTGATTGCTTCGGTCTCATTTGCCAGTGCTTTCTGTGTTTGTCTGTGGGCATGTATAAGCATAGCAAAGTGAACCAAGCATCGCTGCCAAAATGACTCTTGTTGTGCTAGCTGTTGTGTTGTATGTCTTGTGCATTAGTCTACTCCTTGTTCTAATGTGTATAATGTAACTGAGGGTTATATTAGCTCACTAGGCCAAGGAGTGGTCTTAGCTATGGTCTTATAGGATTACCTATTTGTGGAAGACCTTTTTAGATCTATTGATGGTCATACTCCGAGGGTCAGTAGGGGGCCAATTTCCCAGAGTGTCACATTTAACTGATGGATTGGGTTTAATTCCTCAAATCAAATCAATGGTGCTAGCCAATGCCACAGGAAAGTCAATGGCCAGTTTAGTGAAGTCAGCTTGTCACGATGTTCAATGATAAGTTTGAATATCTCTCTGCCTCTTTGCACATGAAACAGTTTAACCACACACACCACGGAAAACACTTATCATTTTGTTCCTGAAAGTTCAGCACAGCACGTTTTTGTCCTCATCAGGGGCAAGGAATGTAACTTCTACAACGATGGAGATGAAACTTTGTTTGGCTTTCGTTCTAATGCGTAAGTAACCTACCAGTGTCATTGATCCTATTCTTGCTGTTTCTGCAGAAAGTTTGAAGTTGCGCATATTCATCTAGCCCATGTTGTGTTGAGCTCTTCCATAGGAGTTCAGTGTTGATTGTGTTGTTGACACATGAAACAGTTAATTCTTCTTTTTGATTTGCGTGTTGATAGAATTTCTAGCAACCAACTGCACTTTTACAGGTCGATCTATGTTTTGGTTGTTTCTGGTATTTGTGCGATTGCATCTTGAATGCTTTGTACCAAGTTTTGGGTTGTGTAAAACATTTAGCTCTACGTTTCTGAAAACACTTTGATCCATACTGGAGCCCCACTTAAATTCTAACTCAAATGTTAGAAAAAACTTAAATACTTAATTGCTTCTTGTTTTTTAGTTGTTGCTAATGGTAATGAAGCAGGTTGAATTTTACCGAAGGTAATTTAGCTCCTTAATCGAAGTACTCAGCTGATCTTATTGAAGCACTGTCTTGGCACGAGCTACCCCTTTTTTATAATATTCCTTAATTATTGAGTCAATTTGTCAACAGGCATAGCTTTGTGTTGTTTGTTTGGAAGGTCGAACTTTTGCCATTTATAGTCATATAGTATCTGCCGACACTTGAAATCCTCTTCTGATATTGTGGAATTCTGTTAGAGCTTGCTCATTAATGAGTCTAATGAGCTTAGCTTGGCAAATGTCAAGGCAAACAAACAGCATCCTGTTTTTCTGTTTACGCAGCAACCTTCTTCAAAATACGGACTGATGTGACAAATGACACAGGCTCCTGCTGTTATTGAAAACATGAGCCAATGCCATGATGCTGAAGCACCAATTCCAGTAGCCAAGAGAGAATGCCTTGTTCCTGCTCGGCTTTAGACCGTGTTGCTGTACTGTAGTATAGAGCTAACCCAGTAATTGCTGATTGTACCTACGCCTGCCATTTTGTAGCGTATCTTTGTAGTTGTTGCTCAATGTCCTGCTCATCTGTTGCATGTTTGTTCAAACGACAGGCATTGAGCATTAACATTTACGAAGTTTCCGGATCTGGTTGCACTGGGAAACTTGTAGATCTATCATTTCGCGGTCGTCCTCTTTCTGAATTACTGTTTTTAAAAAAAGAAATGTGTAACTTTTATTGGTATTTCATTCATTAAGTCTTGTAATGATTGTCGGACAGTACAAACATCATGTGTAATAGACTGCAACAACAGGTCAATGTGGTGAAGATTGAAGGATGCTAATTGTGTCAGCTGTGGTGGGTTGGAGCTATGGTTGATTTATTACTGGAAATGTTCCCTTCAATGTCATTGTCCACAACACTGGTTCGACTTGCAATAGCAAATCTTGAGGGGGCATCAACATCGAGGTCTTTCCAGTTAATATTATCCCATCCATGAACAAGAAAGTAGTTGTCTTCTCTTGAACCAGAACAAAACACCAAATGTGTTTAGTCGGATCATCAGAGGAAAGGTGTAATGGACGGTAATCTGTAGCAATTGTGTTGATGGTTTAGTCACTGAGTCTTTTCTAATGAAGCAAGTAAACGTGTCTTATTCTGTAATGCTATTATCTCATGATTCATTTTGCTGGAAGATTGATATGCTGTGCTAGTTATGGTCAAGATTTATGCTTTAGGAAACGTTCTTGGTTGGGTGCATAGATGTGTTATGGCCTAATAACTAAACTTGATCTGCCAGTCGAAGCTTGGTTGATATCTTGTGCCATTTAATTAGTTATACTTTACTTGGTAAGTTAAAATCTCTGCTACTGCTTCAGCATTCAACATTACGACTGTTTCACGTTTCGGAAACCATGGTTTCTTAGCTTCTTCTATTGTGTGCGCTTGTAGTATCCCTCATTTGTGTATCAAAAGCTAAACTTCCCCAATCTCCAACCTTATCAAAACTCTTGTACATTCACAAAGATCTTTAAGCTCAATGATGGGCATTGTTTACAGTGTCTTATTGCTGGGACCGTAACATGGTTAATGAATGTATTTAGTATTTATACTGTTTTATTACTAATGTAATAATGTAAATTTTACAGTCAACTGTTCTTTGTAGTATGTTTTGATGTTATTACAGGTGTTTCATGGAAAGCCTTCTTCTAGTTCTTTGAAATGAAGTGTACGTAAAGCTTTTGTGTGCATTTCACAGAACATTCATCGCTCTGTGGGTGAAGGAATCTCAGTAGCTCAGAAGGGTGATGAGGAAGCAGGCCTCTTGACATTGGTTTTTGTGTTGTGTTTCACTCTGGACAGGGTGTACAAAAAGCAAAAACGAGTTACTTTGCCATGTTTAATTGGGCTCTTTAAACCGACATAGTTGTGTGTCTCTCTCCCATCTAGTCTTCACTACACTACCATTAGCAATAGGTTATCCCCCGACCAATCTTTTTATAACTCAATGATTCTAGACGTTGGTGTCCTGAGGAACAAGCATTTCTGCAAGACGGTACCTTAGTGCATCCTTACAATTGAAGGTGGCTGTAAGCTGACTGCTTGTTACGCCTAGTGGTTGAGTTTTGTGGTAAGCCAGTGGCAAAGGAGCTCCTTTCAGTGTGCAGAACTCTCAATAACCTTCGTGCACAGTAAATGTATTAACGATCTAGTTCTAGGCATCGTATCGTTAAATCCATGTTGTTGCTTAGTTGATGTTATGTCCATGCTACTTTTGTAGAAGACCTCGTGCAAAGCAACAGTTTATTGACAGCACGTTTGTCAATATGGGATATGGCTGTTTCCGGTACACCTGACTGGAATGTTTGTTTAGTGTATGAACATTATTCTACTTTATAATATAATAATGTATACAGTATAATAAAGATGCAAGATACGAGGCTGGATCTCACTATACCAACGACTCATTACCTATAATAAGCTAGATGTGCGTATTTGTGTCAGGAGACATTAGCTCATCGATAGTAATAGTCCCAACCACTGAAATCATATGAAACCACCAATTAAGGATGATGCCACTGCGAAAGTATGGTTGTCTCAAATTCTATACAGTTTTACCCAAACCACTTAAAACTTTGCTATCCACTGGCAACCTACGGGCTGTGGTGTGTCATATGCTGCCCACATGAACTATCCAAACCGTTAGTAAACGTCCATGTTACAGGTTTCATGTGTACTATCAGTTCAGGGTGGTTATTCTGAGCTCGGCAATGTCCACTGCCCACTGATGTAACTTCAGATTCCAATTAAAATTTTTAGTCGGATTAATATGAGCGTATGAGAGGCTGTGCTATGAGTTTAATATTGATTCTAGCTGCATTCAGACCAAAACAGGACCAAACATCATGGCATGGGGCTCTGTCTATTGTGGGGTGTGCACAGGGGGGGTATAACTATGACTGGTGGCCTCCAATTACATCTTTTCATGCAGGGCAGAGTTGTTCTAGGTTCAATAGAGCAAATGAACATGTTATGCATGACGCTTTTATTCTTGATAAGAGTAAAGGGTTAACAAGCAACGGATATTAGAGATGATTAATGACACTGTTTGGACTATTTGTGGAGCTTGCTTAAGGAGCACAGCCCAGGACAAAGATCAAGTATTATTGGTGGCACTGGTTTGATGCACAGATACGCAGTTTCCTAGAAAACTTGAAAATCGGTAATTACTCAGCTGATGACCTACCAACAAGCATCATATTAGAATTATCAAGATGTTCTTCACTATGCACGGTCTAAGGTAGGAACTTTGCTATAGGACATGGTTTAGGTATATGCAGAGCTTTTCCCCCAAACATGCAGTTACAAATAGGAACAATACACAACTACAACAACAAATATTTATATAGCTGGAGATGAATGTGCAAGCTTGGATAAAAATGAAAGTGTACACAATAACTAGCATCCGCAGTTTAGTATCAGTTGCACCCGAAGCAAAAAGTGTTAGTAAACCGAAGCAAACACAAGGGAAAGAAACTTACTACCACAATCAGAGCTAACCTAAAAACCAATAATTATTCCTCTTGTAAGAGGGACAGTTCCTATGATGTAATAATCTGCTTTAAGATTTAGTATACTTGTTTCTAAGCGGCCTTGCCTTTTCTTTATTTTAGAATGAAGAAAAAACCAACAACTAAAACCAGGTAATGCATAAATGTTCAGCCATAAATCCCCACAACTTGGCCGATGCGGTCGATAGAGCAGCTATCACGGAGCCACTTTTTACAGAAGTGCGTTGCCACCTTTGTTGGCTAATTTTTCTGAATAGGTAGCTATGGACCAAAGTTGTTTTCTATAAACCCAGCCGGTGCCGGTGTGGGTGCAGTAGGTTGGTGGTTGGTGGTGGTGAGTTCCTGTCAGCGCCATACACAAGTGTTGCTTATGCGAAACCGAAACCCAATGCTGTAATTCTTACTGAAGTGTTATGCCTTGCTGCGAAACACAGTGTATCGTGATTATTTCGCTAGTGTTGTGTTTTCATAAGATGCGGTGGATTGTTTTGTTATTTTGTAACCTGAGATTGTAGTTGCTGTCTGTTATTGTTTATTGCTCTAATCTTGCATGGGTTCATCTTGAAGTCTTTTAGGTCGTGTTGTTGTTGATTCTTCTTTACTTCCTGTTCAGTGTCTGCCGTGCTAGCTTCTTCTTTTCTAGTTCCTGTGTGAGTCTAACTCGCCTGCTTTGCCTAAATTATTTATCAGTTCGCCTCCTAATACTCTGTAGTGCTGTTGTAGCCCCATTATTAGTTTCTCGCAATGGGTCGGGGTTCATCATTTAGTGTTTTCAGTGCGTGTGTCTTCATTGCTTGTGTGAAGTAGTTTCTAACTCTAGAATAAAGTTTCAGTTGTTGTGTTTGCCGACTGTGCTAGGTCTTCAAGTGGTAGACTTTCAATGTTTGTTGTGAGGTTTTGTTCAGCATTTTGTAGTTGTTGCAACAGCTTGCGTAGGAGGTGTTAGTAGTAGTAGGTTATGTGGACATCACTAATACAAGTATTTCTGCATAGCAACACTTAGTCTCTGCTTGCGTGTTTATTTTTTGCCAAAAACTGATGGGGGTTATTTTTCCTTTGTTAATTAAAAACCTTTTGTCCTGTGTCGTTACAGCATTACAGATTGGGCTTTGTTGTCCTATCTAGTCAGTATGGACTCGTACTTGGGTGTTTGGTTGTTGCAAACTTGTGTGGAAACTTTTAACCCTGACTTCTAATAATTCTCTTCTGACTGAATGTAAGGGTGCTCCAGATGCTGCGCTTCACCCAAATATGATCAGCTGGTGGGTAAACATATCCACATCTATATCATAGTCTTCCATTATTCTAATATTGTTTTTTTATTTTGCTACGTTATAGAAAAAAGATGGCCGCAACCCACATTTGGAGCAATCCTTGATCCATACAGACGTTTAAAAAAGATCCCTTAGGCATTTAAAAGGAAACATCGACAGACAATCGTTTATTACAAACAACCCCTCCACTATTGGGAAAAGCAGATTCTGACTGTTAGGTTTCCTAATTTAGGAAAGATGTTGTCATTGTTCCAGGCAAACTAGCTTGCTTTTTCAGGATTGAAAACTAGAGTCTGAAGATGATCCAATACGAAGTGTGGGAGAAATTAGGTAGGGCTATTTTAAAAAGATTAGTGTTAAGCTAGAGGCAGAGAAGTGCTATCATAAACAAGGCAGACGTATTCTTGATCTATACTGATTTATGGATGACAAAAGAAAGAGTGATGATACTTACTTTATCGGCATACAGGATGATGAGGGACTAAACACCGAGTAGGTTCTGCTGATAAAGGAAACAGGAAAAAAGCTGCTGTTCCATAGCACAAGCCATATTTCGGTAAACAGGTATTTGTTTACCTCTTGACCTTTGAACTGCTCATAGCTCTCCCACCTAGTGCAACTTACAATCAGGGTCATCAGAGACTAGACTGTCGGTATGAGCGACCTTTCTGAGGCAGTGCTCGTGTTACTACTATCGCATGACGCTAAGTAAAAAACTATCTTGGTATATTTTAGAGTATGATGTTGTCAATCACCAGAGCTTGCACGTTGATTGCACAGCAACTATCAGTCAAGGGCTTGCTATCTATAGGTTAAGACGTGCTTTAACCATAGCACATTAATGAAAGAGGTAAAGCAAGATAACTGTGTTGGAACAAAGGACAACATTGCTTACCTTCCCTCTGACTCACCTGCTTTTTCCTGTGTTCATGACTTTGACAAACGAATCCTGATAATGTGTATCATGGTGTGTATGAAACTAAATCCCCAAACTTGCCCATTCTTTCACCAGCTTCTACATCTGACTCTCAATCCAAATTTTTGTCTGCTCTTCCACTCTCCACATTCTTTACCATCACCTCATCCTCTTCCACAGACAGTAATCTTAATTCACCACAGTTATTTTCAACCTGTCTGCCTACTTCTAAGTCCTTCGGATGAGACTATAAACTGAGGCCCTGTGTGCAAACCCACACAGAACATCCTGCGCACACGTTAAATACTGTTTCGCTTTTTGTAAGCGTAGGCCATTTTGTGCTGATGGGAACAGATGGCCAAATTTACAAAACCGCATACACATGGGACTAGATGTAAAAAAGCACATGAGTGCTTATTCCATTATCCTTGATATAAAAGAATAAATAGATAAATAACATCCTTCACTTGTGCCTTTTCAACATGCAATCTGTCTGCCCAGGTAAAGCTGATCTCATTTCTGATTTCATCCCTGAAAAGAGCATTGATCTAATATTTCTTACAGAAACCTGGTTAAAACCACACGGTCATGAATCGTCGGCATTGCTATCGTTTATAAAGATACACTCGAACCTGCTCTTTCTTTCTGTCACTCCCTTCCTTTCTCACCTGAATCTTTCAAAGTCTGTGAACTCAACTTCAACACACCTGGCCACTCTATTACTTTCTGCTTTCTTTACCGTGCACCTCCAAGCCGTAGAATAATCTGACATCTTCCATTTTCCTTTCAAGAGTTTCAGTCACTCCTGGATCACTGCAGCCTCTCTCCCAGAAAGCTCATCATTCTCGGTGACTTTAACTTCCATTTTGATGACCAGTTTGCTTCTGATGTCAAACGTCTTTCTCTTTCTTTGTCAAACCCCTCTCTTTCTCAGCTGGTGAACGTAGCAACACACAGATCAGGACATATTTTAGACTGGCTAATTACCGATGTTTCCCAAGATCTGATCACATCTGTATCTATAACTGATGAACTACTTTCTGATCATTCCGCTGTTCTTTTTCTCTCTAAACATTGCAAGCCTATCAGAAAGAAAAAGTATGTTACCCGTCGCAACATCAAGGCCATAGATATTCAAACTTTCTCTTCACAAGCTGCTTAACGCCTACCACAAACCTCTGACAATAATAACCCCTCTAAACACTACAATGATGTTCGCCAACTCCTTGATGAGCTTTGCACCTC
Organism: Rapana venosa; assembly: GCA_028751875.1. Classification (NCBI taxonomy): domain Eukaryota; kingdom Metazoa; phylum Mollusca; class Gastropoda; order Neogastropoda; family Muricidae; genus Rapana; species Rapana venosa. The sequence continues at coordinate 40,356,338 of CM054166.1, forward strand.
CCACTAACCATCTCCTACCTGATAGGCCATGAGCGCCATGGTACACCCATAATATCCTGGTTTCAAAGTGCAAACTCAGGCAACTAGAGCGGCAGTGGCGAAATCAAAAACGGACATTAATAAGCAGCTCTTTCGAAAACAAGTATACAAAGTCAAAACTTTAATTCTTTCAGAAAAAAGTATTACTCTTCTCAAGTTCTTGATGCCACGTCTATGAAATCTCTCTTTTCCCTCACATCTACTCTTCTTGGATGGTGAGGGCAAACCCACTGCCTTCCATCCTCAACCACTCTGAATTTCCTTCTATATTTTCTGCATTCTTTTCTGAACAAGTCCATAACATTCGCTCCAAACTGAATCAGACTCCTTTCCAGCCTGCACTTCCCGACCCCCAAGTCTCTGGCACTCCTCTCCTTTTCTTTCTTCCGACAAGTGAAAAGAAATCATGACAATTCTGAAAGAAATGACTATAGAATCATGTGATCTTGATCCCAAACCTAATAGTAAATGTCCATTGACATGACCCTTAAGGAGAGCAAACTGTATTTTTGACCCTAAAATAAACATTTTACTATTCTCTGTGCTTCAGCTACACACCAACAAAGAAAACCAAATAAAATATATGTAATGCAGTTTTACCTGCAGTGAATCGATACATAAGTGAAAACACACACACACACACACACACACACACACACACACACCACACACACACACAAACACATCGTACCTAGGCACTCCATGGGCTGGTCGATTCAGATACATTTTTTATGGGTTTGATTGTCTGTCTTTAATAACAATTTACAGAACGTCTGACACTTTAATTGTTGTTTAATTCTATTCTTTTCTTCTATGTATTCAACTATGTCGTTCTCATTCAAACATTCATCAAAACTGTTTATATACTTTGTATAGAACAACACAACTGTTTTAAGCTGTTATCTAAAATCTCTTAAGACTGAGTTATATTTTTGAGTTAACACCCATACATTGATTCCTGCATGTCTTCATAAGTGCGTATTCCATTATCCCTGATATAAAAGAATACACAAAACAAATTAAACATTACACACTGCACCATCTAACACTACACACTACACCATTTAACATTACACACTACACATTACTCAGTACACACTACAACAACAAACCTTACACACTACACCAAATAGTATTGAAACACTTTACACTATACTGCCAAAAATTACACAATACACCAACTAACATTACACACTACAAACTACACCAACTAACATTGCAACTACACCAACTAACATTGCACACTAAACCAAGATTACACATACCATTTAACATTACACACTAAAACCAGCTAAGATTACACACTGAACCAACTAACATTACACACTGCACCAACTAACATTACACATTCCTTTTCATGCCACATAGGTCTCACAAAATCCAGTTTTTCATGTATCTAAAGGAAGAAAACAAATTACCACTTGGCACAGGTTAACATTATCATCAAACAAAAGGAAATCTTCATTGTGCATTGACTATGGTGAGTCTTATTTTTCTACATCGTTTTGTTATTACTTTCAAGGTTAAAGCACAGAATATTAACTCAGCCTGAGAGGCCAGTCATATCAGGTATTATTCCGGTAACATTACTACTTCTCAGCCTAGCAATGTTTTGGTTTTGACTAGAAATGCACCAGAGATCTGGAAGATCTCCCACGTAGGATTTAGTGAAGAAATGACGAAATAAACTGAAAGATACTGGATCTATTTGGATGAAATTTTGTCAATAAAATCTCCTATGATCTTGTGACAATAATGTGAGCACATTCTTACCATAGCTTTGTGTCTGACAACACAACAGCATCAACACTGCAACATCATCCTCTCTTTCTTCCTTGTTTGTCCACTCTAAATTCTCAACTTAAGGAGGACATTATATAAAGCTGTTGGTGTCGACTTTTGGCAAAAAACAACGTCACAGATCAGGATGACGTCAAAATCTCCAAGCTCTCGTAGGCTATTAGACGCCAGCCTTTTAGTTTCTTAAGAGAGAGAGTAGCAGGGCTGCCAAGAGTTTTCTAGGTGTCTTAGAGAGTGATGAGAATCCAGTCTGCATACATATACTTAGGACCATTGTGAACATATTTTGTGTGGGAAACAATGACTCTGTGTCCCCTGGGAGTTGTGGTAAACACTTATGTTATGCAACGCTCCTGGAACTGGACAATTTTGACACTTTTGGCTTGTCATAGATAAGTCTGGGTCCTGCTGCTGACCTACCTAGAAAACCATTGAGGCCCTGACATTTTGAAGCACACAGTATAGGCAGTGTTTCACTTTTCAACTTCCTCCCTCCCCTAAAAGAACTTCATGACGTTAACTTTGTACTCCTTTTTTACCATGTCTGTTCTTTTATCATGGATTGATAATATGAGTTAAAAATCTGAGCCCCTTTTGTCATAAAAGCATAGAAGTAACAGTTAAACTTCAAATTACTTTAATTTGAAGATGCCTAACTGGGTAACCACTTCTCTGTGAGCACCGTAGCAGACTTCAAGCAAATGGCGATGCTACAGGTGCGAAGTAGGATTAGATCTAGTAATAAATGTCACAACTGAAAAATAAGCATACACTACTATATGCATAATTTTGACCATCTGACTTCATTTAAATAATGTCTGACTACGTTTTAGGATCAGAAACTGTGTAGGTATAGGCTGATTTACTCTTCTTACAAAATTCTAGGGCGGCAAAGCCTGACCTAGATCTACTTGACTGGTTGACTTAATAATAAAAATAATAATGTATGGAATTTATATAGCGCTGAATCTTGTAAAGCAACAAATCAAAGCGCTCAGATTTGAATTCGGGCTGCTCTCCCCGGGGAGAGCGGGAGAACGCGTCGCCACTTAGCGCTGCGCCACCCTTTCACCCTTTTTTTTTTTTTTTTTTCTGCAGCTGTATTTGTTTCCCTATCAGAGTGGCTTTTTTCTAAGAATTTTGCCAGGGACAACTCTCTTGTTGCCGTGGGTTTTTTTACGTGCGCTAAATAATTACGTGTAACACACGGGACCTCGGTTTATCGTCTCATCCGAAAGACTAGCGCCCAGACCACCACTCATGGTCTAATGGATGGGGAAAAATTTCCGGTCCAAACGGGGTACGAACCGCCGCACACTTCAGACCCGGACTTTTCGCTTTCTAGACAGGCGCGTTACCTCTAGACCACCGATCCACCGATCCACAATCAGCCATCCCTTCCACCCTGCCCCCATACCAGCCTCTTTCTCCCCATTCAGCCTGTTTCCTTGCTGTAATGTTGTTTTAATCAATCCACCATTTCACCATTATTGAATTAGATTTTTGTAAACAGTATTTGTAACTCTAGCAGAGGATGTTGTACTTGTCACAGTGACTTTCAGTCATCTACTGTTGTCTTGTTTGTGTGAATGTCTGCTCAGCCACTCATGCCTTCCATAACCCAGTGCGTAAGTATGGTACACCAATAGGATCAAAACATACATCTCTCTCTCTCTCTCTCTCTCTCTCTCTCTCTCTCTCTCTCCCTCTCTCTCCTTCTCTCTCTCTCCTCTCTCTCTCTCTCTCCATCCCTCTTGCTGTTTTTGGTTTGTTTCAGTTTTGGTCTTTTAAAAAAAAATTATATCAGCTTTCTCGCTGATTTGATTTTGTTGATGCTAGATTTAGATTAACAATATAACTCTCTTCTCTCTCTCTCTCTCTCTCTCTCTCTCTCCCCTCTCTCCTCTCTCTCCTCTCTCTCTCTCTTCTCTCTCTCTCTCTCTCTCTCTCTCGCTTTCATTTTTAGAAACTGTTTATGTTTGCTTGAAATTATTAGTTATGATTATTAAAGATAGTCCTCTCTGTCTTTCATATATATAAAAACAGTGGTTTATGTTTGCTTGAAATTATTAGTTGTAATTATTCAAGATAGTCCCTTCTCAGGGCAAGGGCTGGATGAAAAACAGTATGTCAATACTTATCTGTTACCCTTGGGAATAAAGATTATCAATCAATCAATATGTTTGCCTGCCTGTCTGTCTGTCTGTCTGTCTGCCTGCGTGTCTGTCTGTCTGTCTATCTCTATCTACCTATCTATCTACCCTATCTATCTATCTTTCTTTCTTTCTTTCTTTCTTTCTTTTTCTTTCTTTCTTTCTTTCTGTCTTTCTGTCTTTCTCTCTCTCTTTCTTTCTTTCTTTCTTTTTTTTCTTTCTTTCTTTTCTTCTTTTCTTTCTTTCTTTCTTTCTTTCTTTTCTTTCTTTCTTTCTATGTTTTTGTGTGTAATCACTTGATTCAAATTTCTCAACAGATTATCGATGCTATCACCATTAAAGTCAGCACAGAAATCTTGTTGATATTAAATGTCTGTGTGCTCAGGGAGATCTATCAAACTATCTATCTGTCCCGTAGTCTGACGACCGTGGGGGCACCCTCAAAGACTCAACAACCAGTTCCCTCCATTCCTCTCTCTGTTCTGCCTTTCTCGGGTTTTGTGGAGTTCTAGGCCTGTCCATTTACTGATGTTATCCTCCCAGCTCTTCCTTGGTCTGCCTCTTCTTCTTCTTCCTTGGACAGTGCCTTGTAAAACTGTCTTTGCAAGTCCTTTGGATCTTGTGACATGCCCATACCATTTAAGTTTACGCTTTTTCACGATCGTTAGAAGGTTCTCATATGGTGCAAAAGGATTGCTGGATTCTGTTTTGCACGCTTTCGTTGCTTATGTGGTCTTTGTAGGAGATGCCAAGGAGTCTCCGAAAGCATCTCATCTCAACTGCCTGTACTCTTCTCTCCAAATCTGCAGTCAGGGTCCATGATTCACAGGCATACAGAAATATGGATATGACAAGGGAGCGCATTAGTCTGATCCTGGAGATAAGTGAGATATTTTTATCTCTCCAGATGGTGTTTAGTTTTGACAAAGCTGTTATTGTCTGTGCAGTGCTGCATACTACTTCTGGCTTGGATCCCTGGTCTGATACAATGGCTCCCAGGTACTTGAAGCTTTGAACTGTTTCCAGCTTCTGGTCATTAACCCTGATATCAGTGCTAATGCCGTTGGTGTTATTAGTCATCAGTTTGGTCTTCTCTGCACTGGTTTCCATGCCGTATGTTTTGGAGGCCTTATTCAAGTGTTCTGTTAGACTGGCAAGCTCTTTTTCTGATCCTGCTATTCCATCAATGTCATCTGCGAAGCGGAGGTTTGTGATCGTTCTGCCACCAATGCTGACTGATCCTTCATAATGTTCCAGTGCATCAGCCATGATTCTCTCAAGGAAGATTTTGAAAAGAGTGGGTGAGAGTAGACAGCCCCGCCTTACTCCAACTGTTGTTCAAAACCATTCTCCAATGTTGTTGTTGTAGTACACTGCACTGGTGGCCTCGCTGTACAGCTGTTTGATGACTCTGATCAGGTTTGCATTGATGCTGTACATATTCATGGTTGCCCACAAAGCTGCATGCGACACCCTGTCAAATGCCTTCTTAAAATCGATAAATACGTGGTAAAGGTCTTGTTGATGTTGAAGGTACTGCTCACATAGTATTCTGAGGTTGAATATCTGTTCTGTTGTGCTCCGCCCTGCTCTGAAACCTGCTTGTTCCTCAGCAATGATGGTCTCTGCTTGTGGCTTTAGTCTATTCAATATTATCTGCAGCATGACCTTGCTTGGGTGGCATATGAGGCTGATTGTGCGGTAATTATGGCATTGTTGTAGATTTCCTTTCTTGGGGAGGGTGATGATGAGTGACTGTGTCCATGGTGTTGGCCATTTTCCTGTCAGCCAGATCTTGTTGCAGATTCTTAGTAGGGCGATGATCATGGCTTCCCCTCCAGCTTGAACCAACTCAGCTGGAATGTTGTCAGCCCCTGCTGACTTCCCCTTTTTCAGCGATCTGACTGCTGTTTCCACTTCTTCTTGGAGGATAGGGTGACTGTCTTTGTCTTTGCTTGCGAGTTCATTAAGGACAGTGCCCAGCCAATCACCACCAAGATCACTCTCAGCGGAAAAGAACTGGAGACAGTTGACCATTTCAAGTACCTTGGAGCCATCATAAGTGAGGAGGGATCGAAGACCGAAATCTTAGCAAGAGCAGCACAAACAGCAGCAGCAGCAATGGCAAGACTGAAGACCATATGGAGAGACAGAAACATCCCTCTCGAAACCAAGGTTAAGTTACTAAACGCGCTAGTCACCTCAATCATGCTTTACGCATGTGAGGCATGGACACTGAATGCAGACCTACAAAGGAGGATCCAAGCAGTAGAAATGAGATGCCTGAGAAGGCTCCTTGGCATCTCATACAAGGACCATGTCACCAACAATGAAGTCCGCAGAATGATCACTCAACACGTGCAGGACTATGAAGACCTACTGACCACGGCGAAAAAGAGGAAACTCAGATGGTATGGGCACGTAACACACTCAGAAGGACTTGCAAAGACCATCCTGCAAGGAACAGTCCAGGGGAAGAGAAGACGGGTCAGACAGAGGAGAAAGTGGGCCCACGACATCCGTGATTGGACAGGGGTGGACTTCAGTGTCACCCAGGCACTCGCCCACGACTGCGCTAAGTGGAGCCAGCTGGTCCACCTTTCGTCCACCATGCAGCGCCCCTACGACCCTGGCGGGTTACGGACCAGTGAACAGTGAACAGTGAACATTAAGGACATCTGGATCTCCTGCGGTTCTATAGTTATACAGGTCGGAGCAGTATTCTGTCCATCTGTTCAGAATATCCTGGTCGTCAGTGAGACACTTCCCATTTCTGTCTTCGATTGTTAAACCTTTTCCCTTTTTTGTGCTAGTCAGGTCTTTCACCAGCTGATATGCTTTCTTGCTATTGTTTTTCTTCAATGTCTTGGCACTGTTCACCAATCCATTTCTCTTTTGCCTCCGTCATGGACTTCCTGATTCTTTTGTTGACTGCCCTATATTGTTCTGCTCTTTCTTTTGTTTCATTTTTCTTTTTCTTCAACTCTCTACGCTTGTCGCATAGTTGTAGGATGTTAGGTGTGACCCATGGTTTTTTGACTGGTCAGTGTTTGCCAAGAAGCTCGCTTGCTGTTTCAGTCACTGCTGTATTGAAACTATTCGTCAGTGTATCTATGTCTGAGTCTATCACAGTGAGTGCTGCAAACTTTCCACCTATCCTTGCTTGAAAAATTTCTAATACCTCTGGGTCCTTCAGCTTCTCGAGGTCAAATTTGATCCTGATGTTGTTCCGCTTGTGGATTTTCTTTAGACGTAGTCGGAAAGTCATCATCACAAGATCATGATCACTCCCTATGTCTGCTCCTGGAAAACTTCGTGTCTGTGCGATGTTAACGCTAGACTGAAACCGTCTTTTCACCATGATGTAATCTATTTGGTTGTGGTGTTCTCCATTTGGGCTATGCCATGTCCATTTTCTGGATTTCTTGTGTGGGCCAAGTGTATTCACTAGCTGGAGGTGGTTGTTACTGGCAAACTCCAGGAGTCTCAAGCCTCTTTCATTTGATTGGTTATTACAATGTGGCCCATAAACGCCCTCCCAATCTTTCCATGCATCTTCTCCTACCTTGGTGTTCCAGTCACCTTGCACAACGAGGATGTCTTTCTTGGGAGTTTGATTCAGAACCTCTTGTAGCTGGTCATAAGATTATTCTATGGCTTCATCTGCTGTTTCAGCCACTGTTGTATTGAAACTATTCAGGAGATAACTATGTTAATTTTATTTAACGTCTTAACGGCTATCAGTACAAGCCTTCACCTGGTGTGTGTGTGGGGGGGGGGGGGTGCCTGTGTGCGCGTGTATGTGTATGTGTGTGTGTTTACTGCTGTGTTTCAAATTGTACCTGTTTTGTCAATCTAAAAATAGTAACTTATGTGTGTGTGTGTGTGTGTGTGTGTGTGTGTGTGTGTGTGTGTGTGTGTGTGTGTGTGTGTGTGTGTGTGTGTGTGTGTGTGTGGTTGGAGGCCAGGCTGGAGCAGACGTAAGCAGTGGAAAAGACTTCCTTCAAGGAAAGGTCGTCAGCGATTTTTAAAAATTTGTGTGTATAGCAAAATTACAGACAAGTCTGTGTTGTGGTTGTTTTTTTTCGGTAACATAGTGCCAGAATTGGACAAGGAAAGATATATGGGTTTATCTGAGCCAGAAAAAAACTGTCTTGTCTACAAGAACTTGTGAATGGTATTAATTAAACTTCATTGTGCTAGAGAGGCAGGAAGTTAATGAACTAAAGTTCCCTAGTGAACTAGAATATTGTATTGACCCAGATGAAGTGAACTGGAAACTGTTTTGGGTTGAATGAATTGTAAATATTGATCATACATTATTTTCTGCTTCTTTTGATTATTGAAAAATATCATTTGTGGGACAGATTGATGTAATAATCGATTAAATGAGAGTATTATAATTAAAATCTTGAGTGTGACTGTAGAGTGGAAAGAACGTGCGCCTTTGTGAGATTATTGTTTCCCTTTATTCAACTTATCTATTTCATGTGACTGGAGTCAGTTTGTGCCCCGTTACATTGGTGACCCCTACATTTCTTTATTTCACTCTATAGTACTCGGTCGTCAAAGGAATAAACACCAGCCATAGGACTACCAATGACATCTTGGACCTCTGCGATACAAAAAGAGCACTGAAACCAACCAGGTCTTCCAACCCTCAAGAATACTGGGAGGCCAACAATCTTGTGAAGAAGTGAATGTTAAAGGCCAGAGAGAGGTGGATCGGTGATCAATGTGATGAGATCGAAAAAAGCAATGAAAGTGGGCAACAGTAAAAAAGGCATACGACACCCTGAAGAATTTCACAAAACCACTTCAAACCAAATCATCAGTCATTGAAGACAGCTCCGGTTAGGTTGGTAGGTAGGTATGCAAGCTGGTTGGTAGGAAACTAAGTAGGCAGGTATGCAAGTTAGTAGGTAGTACGTAAGTGTGTAGGGGCTAGTGTGTAGGTTAAGAGGGGGATAGGTATTTAAGCAGACAGGTAGACAGACAGACACGTCAACAAACAGGTGGACAGACAGACAGACACGTCATCAGACAGGTGGACAGACAGACAGACACGTCAACAAATAGGTTGACAGACAGACAGACACGTCATCAGACAGGTGGACAGACACGTCAACAGACAGGTAGACAGACAGACAGACACGTCAACAGGCAGGTGGATAGACAGACAGACACGTTAACATACAGGTGGACAGACAGATACATCAACAGACAGGTGGACAGACAGGTATATCAACAGACAGGTGGACAGACAGATACATCAAGAGACAGGTGGACAGACAGGTATATCAACAGACAGGTGGACAGACAGATATATCAACAAACAGGTGGACAGACAGGTATTTCAACAGACAGGTGGACAGACAGATACATCAACAGACAGGTGGACAGACAGGTATATTAACAGACTGGTGGACAGACAGGTATATCAACAGACAGGTGGACAGACAGATATATCAACAGACAGGTGGACAGACGGGTATATCAACAGACAGGTGGACAGACGGGTATGTCAACAGACAGGTGGACAGACGGGTATGTCAACAGACAGGTGGACAGAAAGGTATATCAACAGACAGCACACGTTTGCTGGGTGGAGGAGGAGAGGAGGGAGGTCATTGAAGACAATATTGTCAGTAATTATGCAACACATGCCTAATATTTTTATAACGTTTCGTTCCTGTACCTTTCTATTTTTCAAAGTATAAACGTGTAAGAATGGATGAAACAGTAGGTGAAGTGTTTTGTTTGTCCTGATGTTTTTATGATTTTTTAAAAAATTCCTAAAACATTTTTTTATTTAAATGTGTGTGTGGACGTGAGCGCGCATGCGCGCAGGTGTGTAGGAGTATGTGTGCGCGTGCATATGTGGTAATTTGTATTTTCAATGTATCACCTTATCGATTTCCTGTTTTACTGGTTTAATTTAATGGTTAAATGATGCAATAATGTAGTATCTTAGTATAATCATTAAGAAATTTGTTCTTAGATAGATGGCTTGATGAAAAAAAGCAAATGCATTGCTTATTCAATGTACCATCTGGAAATAAAATTTTGACTTGACTTGACAGGTGGAAAACAGGTATATCAAAAAGACAGGTGGACAGACAGGTACGTCATCAGACAGGGAGACAGACAGATATAATCAAGAGACAGGTGGACAGACGGGTGTATCAACACACAGGTAGACAGACAGATACAACAACAGACAGGTGGACAAACAGGTATATCAACAGACAGGTGGACAGACAGATACATCAACAGACAGGTGGACAGACAGGTATATCAACAGACAGGTGGACAGCCATGTATGTCAACAGCTAGGATCGACAGACAGGTATGTCAACAGACAGGTGGAAAGACAGACAGTATGTCAACAGGCGGGTGGACAGACAGAAACGTCAACAGACAGGTGGACAGACATATATATCAACAGACAGGTTGACAGACGGGTATGTCAGCAGGCAAGTGGACAGAAAGACAGGTATGTCAACAGACAGGGGGACAGACAGGTATGTCATCAGACAGGTAGACAGACAGATATATCAACAGACAGGTGGACAGACGGGTATGTCAACAGGCAAGTAGATGGACAGGTATGTCAACAGACAGGTGGACAGACAGGTACGTCATCAGACAGGTAGACACAGATATATCAACAGACAGGTGGACAGACAGAGAGATACATCAATTGACAGGTGAACAGACAGACACGTCAACAGACAGGTGGACAGACAGATAGACACGTCAACAGACAGGTGGACAGACAGCCAACACGTCACCAGACAGGTGGACAGACAGAGAGACATAAAGACAGACAGTGGACAGACAGACACGTTAACAGACAGGTGGACAGCCAGGTATATCAACAGACAGGTAGATAAACATGTATATCAACAGACAGGTGGACAGACGGGTAATATCAACAGACAGGTGGACAGACAGGTATATCAACAGACAGGTGGACAGACGGGTATATCAACAGACAGATGGACAGACAGATATATTGTCCACGGGTTTGTCAACAGACAGGTGGACAGACAGACAGGTATGTCAACAGACAGGTGAAACGACAGACAGGTATGTCAACAGACAGGTGGACAGCCAGGTATGTCAACAGATATGTGGTCAGACAGGTATATCAACACACAGGTGGACAGACAAGTAATAAACAGACAGGTAGACAGACAGGTATACCAACAGACAGGTGGACAGACAGACAGGTATGTCAACTGAAAGGTGGACGGACAGGTATGTCAACAGTCAAGCAGACAGACAGACAGGTATGTCAACAGACAGGTGGACAGACAGGTATGTCAACAGACAGGTGGACAGACAAGTATGTCAACACACAGGTGGAAAGACAGACAGGTAGGTCAACACACAGATGGAAAGACAGACAGACAGGTATGTCAACACACAGGTGGAAAGACAGACAGGTATGTCAACACACAGGTGGAAAGACAGACAGGTATGTCAACACACAGGTGGAAAGACAGACAGGTATGTCAACAGGCAGGTGGAAAGACAGACAGGTATGTCAACAGGCAGGTGGAAAGACAGACAGGTATGTCAACAGGCAGGTGGAAAGACAGACAGGTATGTCAACAGGCAGGTGGAAAGACAGACAGGTATGTCAACAGGCAGGTGGACAAACAAGTATATCAACACACAGGTGGACAGACAGGTATATAAACAGACAGGTAGACAGACAGGTATACCAACAGACAGGTGGACAAAGACAGATATGTCAACTGACAGGTGGACAGACAGACAGGTATGTCAACACACAGGTGGAAAGACAGACAGGTATGTCAACAGGCAGGTGGACAAACAAGTATATCAACACACAGGTGGACAGACAGGTATATAAACAGACAGGTAGACAGACAGGTATACCAACAGACAGGTGGACAAAGACAGATATGTCAACTGACAGGTGGACAGACAGACAGGTATGTCAACACACAGGTGGAAAGACAGACAGGTATGTCAACAGGCAGGCGGACAAACAGGTGTGTCAACAGACACGTGAAACGGCATACAGGTATGTCAACAGAGAGGTGGACAGACAGGTATGTCAAGAGACAGGTGGACAGACAGGTATGTCAAGAGACAAGTGGACAGTCAGACAGGTATGTCAACAGACAAGTGGACAGTCAGATAGGTATGTCAACACACAGGTGGACGGACAGGTATGTCAACAGACATGTGGAGAGACAGCTAGGTATACCATCAGACAGGCGGACAGACAGACAGGTATGTCAACAGACAGGTGGACAGACAGGTATGTCAAAAGACAGGTGAACAGAGAGGTATATCAACAGACAAGGGATACAGACGGTTATATCAACAGACAGATGGGCAGTTAGACAGGTATGTCAACAGAAAGGCGGACAGACAGAGAGTTATGTTAATAGGCAGGCAGACAGACAGACAGGAATGTCAACAGACAGGTGGACAGACAGGTATGTCAACAGACAGGTGGACAGACAGGTATATCAAGAGATAGGTAGATAGACAGAAACGTCATCAGACAGGTAGACAGACAGATATATCAACAGACAGGTTGACAGACAGACAGGTATGTCAACATTCAGGTGGACGGACAGACAGGTATGTCAACAGACAGGCGGAAAGACTGACAGGTATGTCAACAGACAGGCGGACATATAGACAGGTATTTCAACAGACAGGTGGACAGAGATGTATGTCAACAGTCGAGTAGACAGACAGACATGTATGTCAACAGACAGGCGGAGAGACAGGTATGTCATTAGACAGGTGGACAGACAGACAGGTATGTCAACAGACAGGTGGACAGACATACAGGTATGTCAACAGAAAGGTGGACAGACGGGTATGTCAACAGACAGGCAGACAGACAGACAGATATGTCAACAGACAGGTGAAAGACAGGTAATGTCAACAGACAGGCGGACAGACAGACAGGTATTTCAACAGACAGGCGGACAGACAGACAGGTATGTCAACTGAAAGGTGGACGGACAGGTATGTCAACAGTCAAGTAGACAGACAGACAGGTATGTCAACAGACAGGCAGACAGACAGGCAGGTAGTCAACAGACAGGTGGACAGACAGTTTGTCAACAGACAGGTGGACAGTCAGGTATGTCAACAGTCAGGTAGACAGACAGACAGGTGTGTCAACAGACAGGCGGACAGACAGACAGGTACGTCAACAAACAAGTGGACAGACAGACAGACAGGTATGTCAACAGACAGGCGGACAGACAGACAGGTATGTCAACAGAAAGGTGGACAGAAGATACCATCAACAGACCGGGGACAGACAAAAACGTCAACAGGTACGTGTTCCAAAAGCAAATGGGATAATCAGGTCACCTGACATCAAGGAACAATCTCATTCCATCCTCTTTTCCCTCTTGACGCCAGTGACACACCATACTATCTTGAACTTCGATTGGACGAAGTCAGGAACTGGTTTTCTTTGTGATGTGCCGTCTTTGAGGTCAGCTGTCTCCGCTTCAATAGCAGCAGCAGCAGCAGCAGAAACAGCAACAGCAGCATCCGAAACAGGAAATGCAAAAATTAACAACAGTATCAGCGAGCAGCAGCAGCAGTAACAAAGCACAGAACAGCCAATAGCACGTGGCATTTTCTCTGCTAGCTGAGTGTCTGGCAGAGCGCACAGCGTTGTTGCTGGTTCTGTGGCTGTGGCTGTGGCAGGCAGACTGTCATCTCTCCAGTCCTCGCTAGCGGTCCGCCCTCACTGGGAAAAATTGACAGACAGGCAGGGAAGGAAGGAAGGGAAAGGGAAAGGGAAAGGGGGGAGGGAGTGGCTGCCAGTGCAGCCAGACAGTGTCATGCGCTTGTCTGTTTCTTGTGACTAAAAGTGCCACGGGAGTTTCGGCCTGCATATCTGACTGTCTCTGAGTCCGTCAGGAGCGTGTACACTATGTGAGTATGCTTACTTATGGTGTTTTTGCATGTTTGCGTGGGGGAGGGGGGAGGGTGAATGGTGTGCGTGTGTGCGCGCGTGTGTGTGTGTGTGTGTTGTGCATGTGTCTTTTTGGTTTTAACGTCTTTCCACTTTAAGTGATACAAGATGTATGTGTATGTTTTGTGTACCTGTATGTGTGTGTATATTATGTGTGTGTATGTCTGTCTATCAGCCTTTAGCTGTTGCTTGTTTTTTTCCTTTTAGAGGTGTCTGTGCTCAGTGCTTAGCGAGTGGGCAAGGGTGGGGTGAAGTTTGACAGAGGCTGTTATGTCATCTCCTTCTTAGTGTTGATATCAAACTGAGGACAGATATAGTGCTTGAAAACTCTGGACTTCAATGGCACTGGTGCGAGTGCGTTTACAGCTAGTGTGTCTTTCCGTCCTTCCGTCCTTGTGACACACTGTAAAACTGTCTTATGGGTTAGCCTGTGCTTGTCAGAGCTATCACACACACAACAATACACGCACACACACACACACACATACACACACGCACACACACACACACGCAAAACACACACATACACACACACACACATAACACACACGCACACACACAACACACACACACGCACACACACACACACACCACACACACACACACACCCCTACACACACGCACGCACACACACACACATACACACACGCACACCACACACAACACCACACACACACCACAACACACACACACACACACACACACACACACACGCACGCACGCACGCACACACTTCGTACTCGTCTAATATCACTTAAGTGAACAGACGTAAAATTGAAGACACACACACACTTCATACCTCGCCTTGTCTTGTTGTCTGAGTGTAATCTATTTTTCTGAGTGCCCCACCTGTCATTACTGCATTGACAATGGTTCAACCTTTCGCACACTGACACTGGTGAGGTGAAAAGCCAGATCCATTCCCACTTACCTGCCTGACTGTACTCCACACCTTGCTCAGAGTGGGGACGGGGTAGCTCAGTGGTCGGAGCACTCGCTTTCCCCCAGCCAAGGTTAAGCAGCGTCAAGCGTGGGTTTCCACTTGGATGGGTGACAGTTTGCGCGCCTTGGCTTCAGTTACAGTCCCCCAGTTCACCCAGCTGTAAATAGGTATTTGCCCCTTTAGGGTCAGGGAAGGTAAAGCAGCGAGGGAGAGGAGATGGGCGCCACCCTCAACATGCTGGCTCCTGGTGAAGTGAGGTCTCTGACGCCTCGCTCCCCTACGACCACATAGGTGACCCGTTTTTTACAAAAGGAGTCTTAAGGTATAATTGGGTCAAATTGAGTTGTTATATTTTCTGAAATCTACATATCATTACCTTTCTTTTGATGTATGATACATTATTCTACCTATAAAATGACAAAGTTAAAGGGTGTTTGAAATGGGTGACCCAGCGATTTCACATTCTGAGAAAATCGCCTTTAAAGTTTTACACCACTCTAGCTAACTAACACCTTAGCAACGGGTACTTCTATTCAACTGATGATGGCCAAATTTGATATGGTGTTAAAACATACTATTTCACAGCATCAGACAAAAAATACTGTACATATTGACTGTCATCGTTGTGATATTTAGCTCATAGCCTCCCCCCCCCCCCCCCCACCTGAAAAAGGGCATGAAGTGGAAGAACCTTGGACAGGGGTTAATGAGGAACTTTTTAGTATCTGACTAGCATATATCCAATAGAAAAGAACTCAGTCAGCTGAAAACATGTAGAATCTGATAAATGATACTTGGTTACATATGAATTAAAATGTTATAATAGATTAATTGAAACAATAATAACTACATACCTGGTTTTTTCTGTTATTCATTTCGCATACACATTTTCAATTTGATTTTGTTGTTATTAGGTTATGGGACACCTTTACTTTTACCTTACTTTTTTGCTATCGGGAGTGCTCACTTATAGTTAGGCCAGATCTGTAGTGGAGTTCTCTATCTCATTCTCTGTCAAAATGCATCAGATGTCCCGGTGTTGAATGAGCAGTGCACTGTTTTCGGGCACAACTGAGTAGTGTCCATGAGCCGTCACTTCAATCGTATTTTTGAAAAGTGGATGTAAACGGTGTTAAAATGGCTTCCACTGTTTATTGTTTTGTGGATCATTTCACTCTAGTTGCACCTTGCATGTTGAACACTTGTTTTGTCCAGTTTCTGTTGGTGCTGGTGATAACTATCTTCAAGTCAATCGCTGTCACGTTGTAGTGCTCTGTTAAAGGGGATGCTGTATGTGCTCTGTTAAAGGGGATGCTGTAGTGCTCTGTTAAAGGGGATGCTGTAGTGCTCTGTTAAAGGGGATGCTGTAGTGCTCTGTTAAGGGGATGCTGTAGTGCTCTGTTAAAGGGGATGCTGTAGTGCTCTGTTTAAAGGGGATGCTGTAGTGCTCTGTTAAAGGGGATGCTGTAGTGCTCTGTTAAAGGGGATGCTGTAGTGCTCTGTTAAAGGCGATGCTGTAGTGCTCTGTTAAAGGGGATGCTGTAGTGCTCTGTTAAAGGGGATGCTCCGCCACATACTGAGTGGCATTGCACGGGAGGTCAATTGCTATTATGAACATGGTGTTCATCTGCAATAAAGACAAGGCTATCAATACATAAAATTCTTCTACTTCTTATCTGCATGGTCAGATGATGGTGCATAGATTTGTATGATGGTGATGTTCATGGCTTGGCCGACACCCGGATGCTGATAATCCTGCTGGAAGCCGGTGTTCAGCTGATAATGCACCCCCACTACTTCCATTCTGACAATAAATGCCGCTTCATATTGATGATGTTTCTCTTGACCACTGTACCAGGTCTTGTTGCCTTCTTCAGTCATTGTCTCACCAAATCCTGTCCATCTCACTTCTCCTAGTCCAATAATGTCCCATTTATAGCGGCTAAGCTCATACTCTAGTTCTTTTGATTTTTCCGCACTGGTAAAGTGTACGGACGTTCCCTGTACCAATGGTGATCTGTTCTCTAGGGATCTTAAGTAATGTTTTAACTCCAGTAGCTAAATAGTCACTTCCACCCTGGTGTTGATCAATGGAAAGCACGGTCGTTGGTAACCCGGGCCTCGACCAATCCAGTATCATATTGGCTTTGCATTTGTCTTTCATGTCTTTTGAGCGCTTTGATTTGTTTTCTTTACAAGATTCAGCGCTATATAAATTCCATACATTATTTATTATTATTTTCTGTGGCTTAGGATATTCCTTGGTGGCGCCAATCTCCTCTCCAAGTCTCCAAATGTTTTGGGTTTTTTCTATTGGGGTTTCCTCCCCCACATGCGACAGGTTGTACTGGATTAATAATAATAATAATAATAATAATAATAATAATAATAATAATAATAATAATAATAATAATAATAATAATAATGATTGGAATTTATATAGCGCTGAATCTTGTAAAGCAACAAATCAAAACGCTCAGATGACTTTTTTTTGTTTTTTTGTGGGGGTTATTTCGAGGATAATGGAATAAACATGAACTCCCAGGTTAAAAGCATGACATATTTCAATAAATCTCATTACATTGGATGCCTGTAGCAGTAACAGAGAACTTCTCTGACTGACCTGACCATGCAAATAGTATCCTTTTGGCTAACAGAAATATAACGTCAACAAATTCATTGTACTTTTATGGGGAAAACAGCAGCAATAATAAACTACACAAAAACAAGTATTATTATGTAAGTAGACTTACGAGATTACGCAAAAGCGTAAGAGAGAGAGATAGAGATAGAGAGAGATTCGGATTCGGATTATTTATTCATGTTTAGGCCACCGCTCTTCATGGAGGGGTTGGTGAAAGAAAAGAAGTACAATAACACTCGATGAAAGAACATAA